>OY754982.1:2073408-2680908 GCA_963576475.1 Molanna angustata | reverse complement strand
TTTTTTTGTTGTGATATATTTAGTCAAAAGATAATTTTGTGTTAAAAAATGTTGGGGAAATTCATTATTTAAATATTATATAAAACACACTACATAGGTACCTACTTTGTTTAATGTCACTATTTATTAGATGAAGTACTTACGTACTAGGTACATCATATAAATTTAATATGTACCCAAACATTATTTCTTTCAAAATAAATTATAGAATAAAACAAAATTCAAAGGCTCGCCATTGAAAAAATATATATAAAATTTAAAAATAATAATAAATACTTCCTTGCACCCTGTGCATGTGGCCATTTCATTGCTATTCGACAATTTCATCTAATTTATTTACCTAGTGTTTCCAGCCCCGATAAGCAAGAGTTACGTGAGAAATAATTTTAAATAAATTTATAAACATGAATGTAGATACCTACATAATATATTATAATATTGTGTATAGGCGACTGCCATAGAAATCGTATGAAGCAATGTCGTCACTAAATTCAATTTATGTAAATTTGAGATGTACTACTACAATGTTACTATGTTTTATAGAAAATTAAATTATCTATTTGGATTGTTTCGGTTTTTTTTCGATATTATTAAAAACTTAGGAAATATAGGCAGTTAAACACATAAATTTAAAAAAATGTTTTTCTTAATAAAAAATGTTTGAGAAACTCTGGAATTTTTTTGAAAAAACTCGTTTGAGATTTTGTATTTGTCTATGTTCGTACCAATTTTCAGCGTTCAAGCTTTTATGGTTTCTGAGATATATGGAAAAATAAAGTAAAAATTCAAAAGTTGATAACCCCTGACTGAAACAAAAATTCAAAATTCTGAGTATAAAAGTTTTGTAGGCCTATAACTATTTATGTATTCTGAAGTTTTGGGCTCTGTAAATTGAGCAGATCAAAAGTTATAAGGGGAGACGGACACACAAACACACACACCCTCACACACACACACATGCACGCACGCACGCACGCACGCATGCACGCACGCACGCACGCACGCACAAGCACAGGCATACGCACACAAAACTCACACGAAATATTTTACTCCGAATTCTGAGTAAATCCGTGTATGGAACATATATGCTGTGAAGCCACTATGTTGGTGTTTTATGACTTGGAAAAGCCGTGAAAAAAGTAGACCCTGCATACAATTCTCGCGTATCCTGGCTTGAAACATTGTCGATATGTTAAGAGAACAAAGTTCTCTTAAACAAATCGACAGTTGAAATATGTAATTAAGATAAACGCAAAAAAACAATAAGAAACTAGTTGCATATAATACATGAGATCCAACTATCGATAACGATAGCATGTTAGTTGAAGAATAAGTACCAAACTATAAACCCATAAATCCAAATTATTGAATATTTTAAGATATTTTGTTTTCTATACAACAGATGTAGGTATGTATGTCTAGATAGGACAGTATGGAGGTCAGTCCTTTTTTCTAACCAGAATATGAAAACAGCATGATGGTATGATGGACGACATTATATAGAATATGATATTTGCTGCGAAGCCTCTAAGTTTGTGTTTTTTGCATGCAATAAGTCCACTATGGTAGGTATACAAAATGTTCCTAATACGCGCATCTTGGCTTAGTACTGTCGATATGTTTAGATAAATAAATTTTCTTAAACAAATCGACAGTTGGATTACATAAACATCAACCATTATACACAGTTAGTACAACATCTGCCGGGTTTGTAATATTTTTAAATTTTGTTGAAAGTATCATTAACAGATTTTTAATTATCTCAATAGAGACGAAGTTGGAATATTTATTGTAGGAGAACCGGGAAATCAAGGCACCTTCAGGGCTTAAATATCATTGACTCCCGACAGAAAAAAATCCAATGTTTGCGCATATGCAATAATACAAATATTCGAAAGTATCATTATTATTTATTTTCTTCGCAAATACACGATACTGTGGTGAGTTCGAAAGAGAATGTGTAACAAGAGTTAAGTAATACGATCGCTAATCAATGTGTTATCTGATCTGCGTGACAAACGGGAAGTCTATAATACAAGCCTAAATCCCTTTTACGGAAATGTAGAAATTATGTTTACCACTAACGAATTTCTATTTAAGCCGGGACGCGGCCAATCTATGGTTTGAAAAAAGGTAAAGTAATTATACTCACTCCTCAAAAATTCACTGAAAACCAATGATTTAAATAATATACGGAGTAAATGAAATGACCCTTAACTTGTCACGAACAAATACGCGGCCGTCGATACAAATATTAGATAGACCAAGAGACTCGCGATTTTTTATTTAACACTAGTATCCGTAGGTTATATTCTCTTTGAACACTAGTTGCATGTAACACATGAGATCCAACTGTCGATAGCGATAGCATGTATAGTTGAATAATAAGTACCAAACTATAGACCCTTAGATTATATATAATTCTATGTATAAACCCATAAATCCAAATTATTGAATATTTTAAGATATTTTTTTATACAACACATGTAGGTAAGTATGTCAAGATAGGATAGTATGGAGGTCAGTCCTTTTGTCCTACCCAGAGAATGAAAACAGCATGATGGTATGTATGTATGTTTGGAGATTAATTATCAAACTATTAAGTTTTCTTTGATATCGTGGTATAGGTGACTGCCATACAAATTGTATGAAGCAATGTCGTCACTAAATTCAATATTTATAAAATATTGTTAAAAAAAAATAAGATAGACTACTACAATGCTAATATTATTTATAGAAAATTATATTATCTAGTTAGGGTAAATCGACTTTTTTCGATATTTTAAAAACTTTGGAAATATAGGCAGTTAAACACATAAATTTATAATAAAAAAATATTTTTTACCACACACAGACACACGAAATGTTCTAAAATAAATAAAACTAGTAGCATGTAACACATGAGATCCAACTGTCGATAGCGATAGTTGAAGAATAAGTAGGTACCAAAATATAAACACTTAAATCGAAATTATAGAATATTTTAAGATATTTTGTTATCTTTACAACACATGTAGGTATGTATGTCAAGATAGGACAGTATGGAGGTCAGTCCTTTTTTCTACCCAGAATATGAAAACAGCATGATGGTATGTATGTATGTATGTTTGGAGATGAAGTATCAAATTATTGAGTCTTCTTAGATAATATTGTGTATATTGTGTAGATATTGTGTACCATACAAATTGTATGAAGCAATGTCGTCACTAAATTCAATATATATAAAATATTGTTAAAAAAAATTCAGATACACTACTACATACAAATATTATTTATAGAAAATTATATAATCTAGTTGGGGTATTTCGACTTTTTTCGATATTTTTATTTAGACCCTACATACAATTCTCGCGTATCCGCTTGAAACATTGTCGATATGTTAAGAGAACAAAATTCTTTTGAACAAATCGACAGTTGAATCAATATTAAAGAACTAAAACACTGAACGAAAATCAATATTCGATTGAAATCTTGACTATTATAAAACTAGTTACATGTAACACATGAGATCCAATTGTCGATAGCGATAGTATGTATAGTTGAAAAATAAGAAGTACCAAACTATAAAATCATTAATCGAAATTATTGAATATTTTAAGATATTTTGTTTTCTATACAACACATGTAGGTATGTATGTATGTTAGATAGGACAGTATGGAAGTCAGTCCTTTTCTCCGACCCGGAATATGAAAACAGCATGATGGTTTGTATGTATGTTTGGAGATTAATAAAATATATTATAGGCATCGAAAATAAACAGTCACCAAGCTTTAAAATATTCTCATATCATTTATATTAATTTAATGGATGGATGGGTCGATGGCAGAGCGGCTAGCGCGCTGGGCTGGTAATCCAGTGGTCGCGAGTTCGAATCCTGTCTCGACCGATTTCGTTTACCTATAGCACATGCATTTATTTGATTTTTTTAGGGAACGTAGGAAGATGTATATGTACTTGTTTAACAAGGACATATTCATTTTTTATATTTAAAAAAAAAATATATTAATAAAGATGCCGGTGTGTCGACAAAAATGCGCATGGCATGCTTTTTTATAGGATAATGCACACCCGTTCACCTGCCGATGGTTACCCCACATTGTGTGGAACGCAGTGAGGATCGATCCATGATAGTGTACAGTATGATACCAATGATTAACAATAAAATGAATGAGTTTGTTAATTTTTTATTTATTTACATAAGGTACTAAAAATATAATAATTAAACAATAATAGTAGGTATTCAACAATCATTTCGAAATGAATGTTGTGTACTATTCAATATCATATTCTAAATAATGATAGACGACAATTTATTTATTAAATAACTGTAACACTGAAAGATAATTAATATCAATATGTTAAGTTAATTTTTTAATCAACAGATATACATACATATTTAGAAAATAAAACACTGAACGAAAACCAATATTAACATACGATTGAAACCTCGACTATTTTATATTATGAACATTCGATTGAAACCTTGAACAACTTAGGAACTCAAACACTGAACGAAAATGAATATCAACATTCGATTGAAAACTCGTCTATTATAAAATAAGATGATTTTTTAACCAACAGATTTTTAAAATTAGTTGCATGTAACACATGAGATCCAACTGTCGATAGCGATAGTATGTATAGTTGAAGAATAAGTATCAAACTATAAACCCATAAATATAAATTGTTTAATATTTAAAGATATTTGGTTTTCTATACAACAAATTTATTTATTTATTTATTTAGGGACAAATACAGTCTTAAAATACTAAAATAGTATAATACACTATAAAATAAAAATAAACAGACCAATTACATATGTCCACAGATATTAAATATGAAACATTTTAAACATCATTAATTTAAATATAACTAAGATGTATGTTTGCCTGTGACGGGAAAGGAAGGGAAGAGAAAAAAAAGGATGGGAAAAGGATTGTGACAGTTAAATTATGTATGTATGTCAAGATAGGATAGTATGGATGTCAGTCCTTTGATCCTACCCAGAATATGAAAACAGCATGATGGTATGTATGTACATATGTTTGGAGATTAGTATCAAACAATTAAGTCTTCTTAGATATTGTGTGTAGGCGACTGCCATACAAATTCTATGAAGGAATGTCGTCACTAAATTCAATTTTTATAAAAATTGTTAAAAAGAATTTGAGATGTGCTAATACAATGGTTATATTTTTTATAGAAAATAAAATTATCTAGTTGGGGTGTTTCGGTTTTTTCAATGTTATTAAAAAAATTTGGAAATATAGGCAGTTAAACTCATAAATTTTTCATAAAAAAATATTTTTCTTATTAAAAAATGTTTGAGAAACACTGGATTTTTTTTTAAATACTCATTTGATATTTTGTGTTTGTCTATATTTATACCAATTTTCAGCGTTCTAGCTTTTATGGTTTCTGAGATATATGGAAAAATATACCAAAATTTCAAAAGTTTATAACCCCTGACTGAAACAAAAATTCAAAATTCTAAGTATAAAAGTTTTGTAGGCCTATAACTTTTTATATATTCTGAAATTTTGGGCTCTGTAAATTGAGCGGATCAAAAGTTATAAGAGGGGACGGACACACAGACACACAAAACTCACATAAAATGTTCTACTCCGTATTCTGAGTAAATCCATGTAATGGAACATATATGCTGCGAGGCCTCTAGTTGATGTTATTAGCATGCAAAAAGTCCACTACGCCATAAAAAATGTTCTTTCGTACACGCATCTTGGCTTAATAAGGACGATTCATTCAGAGAATTGAATTCTCATAAACGAATCGACAGTTGGAAAATTAAATTATCTAGTTGGGGTTTTTCGGTTTTTTTCGATATTCAAAAAAATGGAAACATAGGCAGTTAAACTCATAAATTTATCATAAAAAAATATTTTTCTTTACAAAAAATGTTTGAGAAACCCTGGAATTTTTTTGAAAAAACTCATTTTAGATTTTGTATATGTCTATGTTTATTCCAATTTTCAGTGTTCTAGCTTTTATGGTTTCTGAGATATATGGAAATTTTCTATAAAAAATATTAACATTGCAATAGTAAGTAAGTAGGTACGCGCATCAGAGTAACAATAAACAAATTGATAGTTTTATGAACTATGTAAAAATAAAAGTAAGTAGGTACGCGCATGAGAAAGTAACAATAATCAAATCAACATATACCTATAGTATGAACTTTGTAAAACTGAAAGTAAGTAGGTACGCGCACGAGAGAGAGTAGGTATCAATACATATATCGACAGTTGTATGAAGTCGTAAAAATAAAAGTAAGTAGGTAGGTAAGCGATTTTTCAAGGCAATATTTAAAATGCGTTGAATTGTATTCATTTTATCGCGAAGGGTCACAGAGACATGGTTGAAGAGTATTGAGCGCGGACGCAAGACGATCGGAGCCATATATATAAATCACCTTCAAAAATATACTCCGAACAAATCTCCGTGCGGCCAAGGTCAACATGTAATATTTTGCCGCGGATGCAAAACGATCGGTGGCTTAGTAAAAATATACACCTTCAAAATATACACTGAATAAATCTCCAGTGCGGCCAATGGTTTGAACTAATAATATTCATTTCAAGATATTTTGATATTTTTTTTTGCTTCCATGTTTTTTTTTGAGATAAAATCTCGTGTTAAAAGAGGGGAGTATCTATTTAATATTATTACATTTACCAAAACATTGTACATCTACTAAAAAACATTCATATATTATGTAGGATATTTCATTGCTGACTCAATTCAGATTTCTCAATTCTGATTCGCATCATAATATTGTTGTCATGACAAAATCTTTGTTGGTATATCCAAAAGTTTATTTATTTTTTACTTTCTCTTCACATATCGTCATTTGTCGTGTGTCAATACGTGAGTTGTAAATTGTATTCAATGTATCTATTTTGATATAAATATTATGGCGCTAATTAACGTAAACACACACACGATACGACAATAATGTGAACAATACTCGAATCAATTATTACTCACTACTGCAATTGTAATTGTTTCTATGTAATCCATTACATATAACGCAGTTCATGACGGGTAATGTTTTGGTCGTTGAAGTCTAAATGTAATATAATGTGTTTGCTTCTATCCAATCTATTCCCACCATTCAATTCATCTGACATAATTGCTTATACGTGAATTGTATAATTGTTACTCAGTCATTATAATTCATTCTTTTACCTTTTCCGAAGACAAAAATCTCACGGAGTGCATGTCTGGAAAATATCGTATCCATCTACTTACAAATATTTTTATGTCTTTTGTCATTTTATCCATGGTTGATCCTGATATTTTAAGTTATTCCAGCTCGACCGTGTCACAAATTAATTGTCCTGTAGGTTTTGATTCCAACTATAGATATATATTTTTAATTATGATATTTGCATCTCTTTCTGTTTTTATTTTTGTGATTTTTAAGTCCTTGTGATGTTACAAAGATAACAATAAAAAATAATTTCTTTTTAATTTACATCCAATAATTATTTGAATTGTTGCAATGATACACAAATTGGTGCAATAATTAATATTATTTTTAAAATATATCCGTTTGATAATATTTTATTCTTTTCATGAATCGTGACGTATGTCTATCGAGTGAGCGTTCACTGAATAGAACCTTTTTTTTCTATAAAACTTTTCGATGTTTTTATACACGGTATCAGGTTGTTTATGATTGCATATTAATAACGATACAGATGTCTACTTGTCGACCTCGGATCG
This sequence comes from Molanna angustata, assembly GCA_963576475.1. Classification (NCBI taxonomy): domain Eukaryota; kingdom Metazoa; phylum Arthropoda; class Insecta; order Trichoptera; family Molannidae; genus Molanna; species Molanna angustata. The sequence goes on along the minus strand of OY754982.1, from coordinate 2,673,161 downwards.
GTCAAGTAATCGAAATAGCACACGTGACTCACTCTTTTTAACGCAGCCGCATCTGGCGGGTGGTCTCGCTACGGTTGAACTCCGCAGTACGTAGGCTTACATATATTCATGAAAAGTATATAAAAATCCAATTAAACAATGGAATCCTTATATTCTTTGATTGCGATAATTGCTAACTCCCGCGTGGCAACCGACTACATCGATATCATATCGAGGTTGCCTCGCGAGATATCTTCTATGATATTCAGGTAAGTTAACAAACGCACTTCATTCATTGACCATACGATATTTGACGATATGATAATTTGAATGAATTTTTCAATTGTAATCTAATTATTTTTCTTGTTTGTTTCAGGAAACTTGACTTTGATTCGCTTTACGCTGCGTCGAAGGTCGACCCCGTCTGGGCTGGAGTCATCAGGGGTGACAAAACACTGAGATGTCGACTTCGTCTGCGTGCGCGTCAAATGAGGCAACGTGACCAACTTCTGCGGGAGAGATTCGACAGCGGATTCACGGCGACGACAACGAAGTGGATGTTCGCGGCTCCACAAGTCGCGACGAAGAAGAGACCGAGAACAGATGATTTATCAGCGGGACAGAGGAAAAAGATGATTAGATTTTAAGATTGCTTTCAATTATAATATTGAAAATGCTAATAGTGCAGATTTAATATTTTTTGAATATGACAAAATATTTAGTTTATTTTTGCCAGTTGATTCTCTATGGTATAAGCAACAGAATGGTAGTTTTTGGCGTGAAAATTATCTTGCGTCCGTATACCGGACGCGAAAAGTTGGTGGACGCAACAACCCTATACGAATTTCACATAGGTGACGCAACAAGTATTGCGGGATATATATATATATATATACATATATATATATATATATATATATATATATATATATATATATATATATATATATATATATATATATATATATATATATATATATATATATATATATATATATATATATATATATATATATATATATATATATATATATATATATATATATATATATATATATATATATATATATATATATATATATATATATATATATATATATATATATATATATATATATATATATATATATATATATATATATATATATATATATATATATATATATATATATATATATATATATATATATATATATATATATATATATATATATATATATATATATATATATATATATATATATATATATATATATATATATATATATATATATATATATATATATATATATATATATATATATATATATATATATATATATATATATATATATATATATATATAATATATTACGTTTCTTCATAATTTTACATGATAATTAAATCTACGTTAGGTCGTAAGCCCTGTTGGTACCGGTTTTTAAAAATGCATTTCTCATCCGTTTTCATTGATTCGCAATTAACTATCTAAGTTAAACTTCTTCTTAAATCGAGCCTTGGCCTCCGTTAACTTTCGCCACCATCCCATCCTCGCCTCTGCTGCCACTTTCTACCTCCTTTCCTGGAGAATCTTAGCCACATCCTTTCTGACCTCAACTTGTAACCGCAGCCTTGGTCTTTCTACCCTTCTTCTCCCACCGGGATGTCCAGTCATGATTCGTATCCGCACCCGTGAGGTTGGCATTCGTTGTACATGTCCAGCCCATTACGGATTCACGGCGACGACAACGAAGTGGATGTTCGCGGCTCCACAAGTCGCGACGAAGAAGAGACCGAGAACAGATGATTTATCAGCGGGACAGAGGAAAAAGATGATTAGATTTTAAGATTGCTTTCAATTATAATATTGAAAATGCTAATAGTGCAGATTTAATATTTTTTGAATATGACAAAATATTTAGTTTATTTTTGCCAGTTGATTCTCTATGGTATAAGCAACAGAATGGTAGTTTTTGGCGTGAAAATTATCTTGCGTCCGTATACCGGACGCGAAAAGTTGGTGGACGCAACAACCCTATACGAATTTCACATAGGTGACGCAACAAGTATTGCGGGATATATATATATATATATACATATATATATATATATATATATATATATATATATATATATATATATATATATATATATATATATATATATATATATATATATATATATATATATATATATATATATATATATATATATATATATATATATATATATATATATATATATATATATATATATATATATATATATATATATATATATATATATATATATATATATATATATATATATATATATATATATATATATATATATATATATATATATATATATATATATATATATATATATATATATATATATATATATATATATATAATATATTACGTTTCTTCATAATTTTACATGATAATTAAATCTACGTTAGGTCGTAAGCCCTGTTGGTACCGGTTTTTAAAAATGCATTTCTCATCCGTTTTCATTGATTCGCAATTAACTATCTAAGTTAAACTTCTTCTTAAATCGAGCCTTGGCCTCCGTTAACTTTCGCCACCATCCCATCCTCGCCTCTGCTGCCACTTTCTACCTCCTTTCCTGGAGAATCTTAGCCACATCCTTTCTGACCTCAACTTGTAACCGCAGCCTTGGTCTTTCTACCCTTCTTCTCCCACCGGGATGTCCAGTCATGATTCGTATCCGCACCCGTGAGGTTGGCATTCGTTGTACATGTCCAGCCCATTACAGCCTATAAGTAATTTCATGTGCGTTGAGATACTTGGGGCCTGTTATATGTTGTACAACTCATCGTTGCGTCTAATGCGCCATTCATCGCCATCCTCCACGGGGCAACATATTCTACGTAGTACCTTTCTTTCAAAGGTGTCCAGCATTTCTGACACCTTCACCGTTATGGTCGATGTCTCGCATCCATATGCCAACACTGTAAGTACAACTTCAAATAATTATAAGTACAACTTCTATTGGGCTTAAATTTTAAGGTTTGGAAGCTAAGGCCATCTCTTTTCTTAATACTTAATCCATGGGTTTCCAAAAAAACAGATGGGTCTTCACTCATGTTAGCGGAAAATCAAGTAGATAAATGCAAAGGTTTGTGCTAGTTTTGAGGAAAATATTTTGGCAGGAGAGGGACAACGACGACGTTAACTAAAAACGACGTACATTATGACAACGTAATTCGAAACGACACAAATTGGGACAACGTAACTTGAAATGACGCAACTCGAGACATCGTAACTCGATTTAACGTTAGTGGCAACATCCACGTTGTTAAATATTCAAATCCTTGCCATATGGCACAAAACACTGGCAAGAAAAAAATCTTATTCTGTTCATTTGTGAAAGAAAACGGTTCGGAATAATAATTTTTGGCATAATCTAAAAATAGCCCTCCCGGCACCCCGACCCACTCCACGCCGAGTTACAACAGTTGCCGGGCCAGAGAAGCAATTTCGCACGAAACAGGGGCACCCAACAGGGAGCCGCGACTCTCAAACGAACCGCAAAAAGGTTAAGAGGTATTCTTCACAATACAAACTTCTCTCGCAAAGAAAACACGTCCGTGTTATCTTTGGAATCTATATGAGAATTGGACCCTCATATTGATTGGCTTCCGATCAACTTGTAAAGTTTTTTTTTTCCTTTCGTTGTACCCTGACATTAAAGCCTCGTGTATTTTTCTAATATTTCGGCACACACGATCATCTCAAGCACCTAACTTAATTTTCTTTGTTCCAAAATACACAGAAAAAATGCTCATAAGAGATATGTAAATATTTCGGCTTAAATATGTTTTTTCATACAAAAAGAAGTTACTCAAGGTTGGGTTCTATCACCATGAATATTCAAAATATATATCTAAATGATAAAAAAATGATATGTACTATGCGATGTGATATCAAGAATTGACGCATACAATAATATCAGCAAGGCTAGTTAATTTATCTAATGTAGTTTAAAATGAATCGTACCCTTACGAAGCAAACCCTTATGATCGTGCTGTAAAAAGAAACAAATTTTCATTGAACATAAATTTAAATTTATTTGAACCAGTATAGTTAGTCTATAATTACAGTGGTGATTTATTTGCTTCACTAAAGAACATGATATTGGAACACAGAAACAGCACAGATACAACATAATAATTCCTAATACGACATTTTAAAATATAATATGTAATACTGGTGCGTGCTGTCTCCAAGGCTCTTCAACTTGTACATTGATTTCTGCATAGAAACCTTAAGGATGAAAGCAAGGGCCTGAAGTTGAGTACTGTTATAGTGCGAGATTTGATGTATGCAGACGATAAAGTTCTGTTAGCAGAAAGTATAGAAAGTATAAATTATTTCTATACATTTTCATAAAGAAAAAATAATTCATATTACACCGCAACACAATTACGAGACGACACGCAGGAATTTTCTCATGACTCCAAAGACAAACACGACATTCGGACAAAGACATTACTATTATTTAGCTCCAAAAATTTTTAATAAGATAAAAAGTGAAATAACGGACATACAGTTGATGAATAATTTGAAACACAAGAAAACAATAGAAACATGGATTAGAAACAAGGGCATTATATACTGCGGAAACATGATCAAGCTACAATAGTTTATATTTTATTTTTATAATAGGTATATTTTATAACAAGTTTTAGTTAAATACAAGTTTAATATTTTCTGTCAGATATAACGCAAAAAAAAAAAAATCTGCCACCTCGGTACTGGCTCAGCCTAGTGAGGTGGTATATACCAAATAATCCTATAAAAAAAATGTTTCATATAACTTATTTAAATTGTACTTTTTTATAATATTTTTATTGTTTGTAACTATATTGTTATATTTTTGTTTGGTTTAAATAATAAAAAAAAAATCTACAATATCTTGTGAGTATGGTATATGAAGGATGCATAGAGAACGAACTGAAGATGAATGCCAGCAAATCAAAGGTTATGGTGTTTGAAAAAAGTGAAAGCAGAACAGCGTACCAAATAAAAGTAGAGAACGAATGGCTCGAACAAGTCGACGAATATGTCTATCTGGGAAGCATGTTTCAACGGAATGGACGGATTGATAAGGAGATCGAAAGAAGAGTTATGGCAGGAAACAGAGTGAATGGAGCACTTAAACCAGTTATGAATGACCGCAACATATCAAAGAATGCTTTGAATCTTAATGCCAACCTTGACGTATGCAAGTGAAACCTGGACATGGCAGAAGTCGCACGAAAGTAAAATAAATTGCAGTTGAAATGAGATCGATAAGAATAATCTGTAATAGAACGATGTATGACAGGGTCAGAAATAAGGACATAAGGAAAGAATGTAGGATAAAGAAAGATGTTATTAATAGAATGAAAGTGAACACATTGAGATGGTTTGGCCACATGGGGAGAATGAAAATATACATTGCGGACAGGAATGGAATGAGAGGTCGGGGCCGCCCAAGGAAGGGATGGCACAACAGACGAACATGTATAAGACGATGTATGAATGTTGACGAGGCGATGAATGTATGTCAAGATAGAAGTAAGTGGCGTTCGGTTCTCTCTGCCTACCATGGCGTGATGGTATGTATGCATGTATTTTCCGGTTATAGACGAGAATTTTTGTGGTGAAAAGGGACAATTTTCACAAATAGCAACCTAGCCAAAAACTATAATTTGCGCTCTACGCAACCCACGTGATTTCTCGAGGTGTTTGCCGTAAACTATACCATTTTAAGCGACATGTTTTTCAAAATGGCTACTTAGGGGACACCAACTATTACTATTTGGGTCCATTCTACCGATTCTACTCTTCCGAAGATGTGAACAGCGTATAGCGTTGAGGGGGATTTGCAAGCTACTTATGAAAATAATACTTCGAATCTTGAAAATACCAAGGAAAATTGTGCAAATTTAAGAAATGACTTCACTATATTATATAAATTAAATTTTTAAGAAAATAATTGAAAGCAAATCAGAGATTATGAAAAGTCTTTGAAAAAAGTGGAAACAGAACTGCGTGTCAAATAAAAGTAGAGAATGGACGGCTCGTGAAAGTCAAATGGACGGCCTGATATCGAAAAAAGTGTTATGGCAGGAAACAGAGTATATGGAGCACATAGGCCAGTTATGAATGATCGTATTTTTGTTGAATCGAAATTTCAAACAGTAGGTATACAAAAAACTCGATTTTCCAGACCGTGAGAGCATTTTGAAAATTTGGACGGATGAAATGATAGAGAAGAAATTAACGGATATCTATGGAAAACTAATCAGCTCTAGGTCTATGCACTTAACACATATGATGTTAATATGAAGTCGATCGGACTTACGTATAGTTTGGGCTGTAAAGTGGACATAAAAAGGATAACGCCGTACGCCGTAAGCCATACATACAAACACATCACGACGAAACTCACAGTGTGCACTCTCTACATAATACCCGTTGAGAAATTGATGTAAAAAAATACGCTTGAAAATTGTGAAATCATGAATCTCCACTACAAGACGATGTATAAATGTTGACGAGGCGATGAGTGTGAATAGAAAATTATCTACCATGTGAGGGGCATGTTGAGATGGTATATACCTATGTATATAAATGTAACATATGTATTCAATGTTTTGTTTAGATTGACCTCCCCTTCTTTGTTAGATATATTCTGCATGTTTATATTTATTCTCTTCTAAAATATTAATTTCATTACGTTTCCTCCATTTTAATTAGGGTATAATATTCTGTCGGCGGCGAGAGCAGCGCCATCTCCTCTTAACTCCGCTCTGGTACCTCAAATTACTTCATTCGGCAATAATAGATATAATATCATCGAAAGGTCAACAGGCGAACATTATTTTACAACATTCAAAACCTCTCATTCACCCTCGGCACCCTCTCATTCAAAATTATTGTTTTTTTTTTCTTTTAATAATCAGTACCTATAAAATTGATTAGTGAATATGGGAAAATTCTTATAGGATTCATTGATGAAAAAGTTTTTTATTCAGTTTTTGTTCTGGTTCTAATTAAATGCTTCATTGGAAACACCACATATTTTAAGAAAATGTCCTTCTTCTTCTTCTTCTTCTTAACTAGCCTTCTTCCCTCCGCTGCTGGAGATGGGCCTCTTCCATTTCCTTCCATCTTTGTTTATTTAGTGCCATCTACATCCATTTTCTCCCCGCCGCCGTCCTGACAATATCATCAGTCCATATTTTTTGGGCCCTGCTGATACTTCTTCTATTTGGCCATGGTCTCCGTTTAAGAGGCTATAGTAGACTATATAGTATATTTTGAAAATAATTTCCCCAGTACCCTCAAAAGATACGTCTTTGAAATGAAGATCAGTTTGTATTTACATCTTTATTCTATTGAGTTTTTTGCTACTTTTCTTGTCAAATTAGTTTTAATAAAACCCTTTTTTAATTGTTTATTGTACGTAACTAAAAAAACTACAAGACCTATGAAGAAGAACTTACTTACTTACTTCAATCGAAAGAGATAATGAAAATCTACCGGCTGAGTCTTTTATTATTATTATTATATTTTTATGACTATTCTTGCTATTTTAATAAAAATAAGAAATTAGTTTATTTGTAAACAATGAAAGCAACAATCCTTATAAATGAGATGACGGTGTCTCGCACAGATGTCACCTCTGAACTGCGCCAGAAATGTTATTTCATTTTTGGCTTGTTTACCTACTTGTACCAATGTGTATGTGAATTGAATATTTTTTTAAATTTTTTAAATTAATTAAAAATTTTAAAAAAATGTTTGTGAATAAAAATATCATTTGACTTCCGAAAGGGAAAAAAATCCAATGTTTGCGTATATGCAATTAAGAAAATATTCTATCGAAGGCATTATTATGTCTCTTAGTAGAAATAAATTATTAAATAAAAAAGACAATATCTTATTAAAATCGAAATTTTTTTTATTGCATATACGCAAACATTGGATTTTTTTCCTTATCGGGAGTCAAATGATATTTTTACTGACGAACTTTTAATATTTCAATAGAGTCGAAGTTGGGATACTATAGAAGAACCAGGAACTCAGGACACCAACAGGGCTTACGACCTGTCATCGGCTGGTTTACGTGATCACTTTATAACGTTCATTAATTATGCCTTCTTATAAGGACTGTTGCTTTCAATGTTTACAAGTAAGCCATATTCTCAATAGATGGCATTACAAAAAAATTTTTCGTCATTATCATACATGGCGATGGTGTTTCAACTTATTCTCAAGTGAAAGATTCTCATGATTAACATATATATATTTTTTTTTTATATTTTATTTTATTAAGTTTACAATAACATATACAAAATATAAAACAAACAAACTATATAGAAAAGATTCACAGTAAGACAAAACATATTTACCCTTTACACACGAGTGCAAGCACTCGTGTGTAAAGGAGACAATTTAATACAGAATACACAAAATATTATACATACATAATTATTATCTTTACAAAAAGAAGTTAATATAATTAACATATCAGTCAAATAATAAGTTTGATTTATTCTTTATTTTTTTTTAAATCATTATGTTCAATTGCCAGTCTCAAATCTGTTTCAAGTTGGTTGAACCACACCACCCCATTGTACGTTTAGTAGTGCTGTGTTGTGTATGTATGTGTTAATGGGGTACACAGTTGACCCACTATATTATGTCTATCACTCGCCACACGTACAAAGGCATGGTGCGACCTTCCAATGTCCTTATGTATTTGAAATAGCACATTTTTTATAGATATTTTTAAAAGATGGCACTTGAAAATCACGAAATAGTTGCAAAGTTGGGTAGTCAGATGGTTTTTTATTTATAATTTTTATTATCAACCTTTGCGTAATTTCTAGAGGCAAAATGGATGTTTTATACGCCCCCCCCCCCCATGCAACAATGCCATATTGCATTATTGAATGGGCGAATGCGTAATACACATTTTTAAGTAATTTTAAATTGAGAATGTTTCTAAGGTTGATAAATATGTAGGTAAATAAGCTTTCTTAATCTGTTTATAGTATTATTTATTTGAGTTTTCCATTTAAGGTTACTGTCAATTGTTACTCCTAAATATTTAATTTCATTTTAATTTGTTATACATAGACAATCGTTATTTTTACATGTCAATACTTTTGTAGAACAATTTTTTGAGTGGATTCGAAATAATATAAGATATATTCGAAATAATATAAGATATAAGATTCGAAAATTTTATTGATAGGAAACTCAATAAGATGGCATAATTGGTGAATGTTTGGCAAGCGCATGAAGTGATGACGTTAACCGGCCGATGACAAGCCGTAAGCCCTGTAGATATTTAATTCCAAAATAACAACTTCGTCTCTATTGAGATGTTAAAAATTTGTCATAACATATCAATTGTTTTTAAATAAATTTCCACAATGTCTCCATTTAATATTAATATTCATATTATATAGTTAACTGACAAAGCTTATTCCTCTCTGACGGAGTCAAATTTGACTAACAATTTCCTTGAATCTTTTTTATCCGAAACCAACCTCTCTGAATTGAAATTTCCAGGTTTTTTTTGGAGAAACGGCATAATAACACACGAGCAAACTGCAAACGAGCCAGAAAGTATCCTATCCATTCCATTATAATACATCCCATCCATTCTGGAACATATACCATCCATTCTGTAACACATCTTACCCATTCTGTAACACATCTCTCCCATTCTGTCACACATCCCGCCCTTCTCAGAAAAATATAATAATACGAAGGGGTCTATTCCTAAAGTGTTATGACTTACGACCGATAAGAACCAAATTCTGTATTGAAAAAATTGAATAAAGTCCTCAATAAAATACGTAGCCATTATTCCTTGACAATAAATCATCGCTGCCAAACCCGTTTGCGTGTTTTATAATTTTATCACATTATACAGAGTAGGTATTATATAATAAAACTCGTGAATACCTTCATTATGAAATAACCAATAGGTTTTAAAACGAGTGGGTTGTGGCCAAAATTAATTTCACTCTATATTTTGTGTTTACTATTTTCCTTCATGAAGAAAAATACCTAAATATATTTAACATACATTTTCTTAAAAAAAACATTGTATATTTTTATATTTTAGCAGATAATACCTATCATAGAGAAGAAAATGTATATATCTATGAAAAAATTGTCAAATCTATGTTACTACGATTTACACTTACACATATTATGATATCACTAGTTGCATGTAACACATGAGATCCAACTGTCGATAGCGATAGTATGTATAGTTAAAAAATAAGAATCAAACTATAAACCCATAAATCCAAATTATTGAAAATTTTAACACATGTAAAAACCAAAAATCCAAGTGTATTCATGAGGGTCAGGGTGTGTATGCATGTGTAAGGATGTTTAAGGGCGTAAGAAAAGATCTCCTTCTAAGGATAAATATTATTTGTACTTATTGTATATTTTATTATACATATAAAAATATGAGGTTCCGTATGTGAGACTTGATTTTATTGAACGATACTAACGTTTCGGGAAGATAACAATATATTATATGAACTGTTCGAGACGTGATTAAATTTACGATGAGTCCATGATTCGTATGTCAATCAATAACCATCAAATTTGACTGATCCATCGGAGACACATATTCGTTTTATTACTACAATAATGTTTTTATGACCTGTAAATGCTGAGTTATTTCAACGAATGTCAAAAGTACCTTTACTTAAGTAGTTGAAAATTTTCGATCTCATATCATTTTTTATGAAATTGAATCGTTTTGTTCTACATTAAGATTAATGTCCAAAACACCCCATAAACTGGAAATTTTAACAAAGATTGGTTAATCAGGAGTAAAAGATTTATTTTTGATAAGACTATATTTCAAAGAAATAAAATGTTTTAACCAAGACCATAATTATTCGTAATCTTAGTTTGTTGAGTTTGCTGATGTTAGTTGAGTTTTTTCAACAAATATCAGAAGATAAATATGTTAAAATACTTTTATTAAATTTGAGTTATGTCCGGTAAAAATTATTCAGAGTCTAAGCGAGTATTAGATATACAAATCGAAAAATTTGAAAAGAATTGAACACACACACACACACACCCATATACATTGTAATGAAACTTTCAGAATACAATCTCAGCACGATACAAGTTGATAATCTGCATTAAAAAAAATAACTTTAAAAATTAAGAATTCATAACTCCCAACTATTTCCCCTTGTGTGGTGAGGAGTAAAATGTAAACTATTAATGTTTGCATTAATACTGAGGAGTATTAATGCAAACTAAATTACTAACTTATATATTCACTTATTTTGTGGACCAAATTTTTTGTAAAAATAATAATCTCAAAGTGTGATTTCTATTTGAACATTGTCATCGAAACATTTTACCCGTCCAAAGACTCATTGATGTTTCACAATCGTAGAGTTGTGACAACATGGTGCAATTTAACTTCAAGTTCAAGGATATCTCTCTAAGGTCACCTCGACCAGATAATCATCAATGTCAGTGGAAGGACCTGACCATTTCCCGAATTCCAAATCCAATCGTTTGCCGGTGTAAGGAATGTTCTAACTTTTTCCAATACTTCCGGAACAATGGCCTATTTGGAATTATTAATGGTGGCGGTAGTGTTCGGAGACATATCTATCGAGAAAAAATATAGATTTACAGCTATACTACGATTCCGGTAAAAATAGACGGAATATTAATCGGAATTTTTAGGTTCAACGTTTGACAAACTCTTTGCGAATCGATCTATATGATCTCTATTGTAAAGGGTCAATTTAAATGCTAAATATGTGGAATACTGTTAGTAAACCTCTGATTATTTTATCTACATAATTTCAAAAAGATTATTTGTAGATTCGAAAATATTTTCAAAAAGATTTAATGTCATTTTACACAAAATTATTACACAAAAATTACTCTAAAGCTGGTCACACAAGATATATCTTAGGAGATATATCGAGTCATATTAAATCATTGCTTTTCTAATGAATATAGATTACTTGTAAAAAATATATATAATTCCAGACAAGTTGTGCAAAATAAATTGATAATTCCCAGATGGACATACTATTATCGTAAAAGGACACTGAAAGTAAGCATACCGAAAATATTTAACACCCTTCCAAGTTATATGGATAAAGCATATAATTATAAGGTACAGAAGCCGCGTTTAGTACAAATTTCGAATTCAAATGTGAGGCAAGTTTTTTTACATGTGTGTGTGAGGCGGTAGATCGGTTGGTCTACGTACTATGTAGGTGTGCGTATCGGTAGGTGTACGTATACGGCCGGGCGAGTGAAATTCGTCTGTTTCAGCGTAGTTTTAGTTGGCATAGATTCATTGCGCTGACTAGGTATCTGTATCATATATAATCTAAGGGATAAACTTAATAAAATATCCTCAGTTAAAACTATATTTTAAAAATATATTGTAGAAAGTAATTAAAAACATTTGACTCATTTATTAGTAGTAATTAACTCAAAAACATGTATCCCATATTATAATTTTAATTCTCCAATATGTACTTGACCTTTTTGTATGGGATACTCACTGATAACCTTTAGGCTATTGAGATCCCAATTATTATGATGTACATAGTACATACACTTATGGCAATATAGACAATAAACAATAAAAATAAAATATCGGTTTTATGCACATTACCTCTCAATTTGTCAAATTTTGATATTCACATAATTCATTCAATGATATTAAAACAATTTAAACGACCGATATCATTCGAGCTTTATAGCAAAAGCGTAAGAAAGATAACGTACACCTAAAATGCACTATATCGCCTGAATTTTTGCAATTGGTATACCCAATATTAACCTATGTTTTTTCACGATGAATATTTTTTTTTTTAAATGAATATGTCCTTGTTAAATAAGTACATATACATCTTCCTACGTTCCCTAAAATAAGCAAAAATGGTTGTGCTATAGGTGAACGAAATCGGTCGAGGCAGGATTCGAACTCGCGACATCTAAATATGTCTCCTAACACTCCCGCTACCATTAAAAATTCCAAATAGACTATTCGGTAAAATATTCGGTAAATGGTCAGGTCCTTCTACTGACATTGATGGTTTATTGGTCGAGGTGACCTTAGAGAGATATCCTTGAACTTGTACTTAAATTACACCATGTTGTCACAACTCTACAATTGTGAAACATCAATGAGTCTCATGCACACCCGCACATCTGTCGCTGTTTACCCCACATTCTGGGATATGCCGTGATGGTACCCATGTATGCATCATTCCTTCGAAAGAAATGATTTTAAATTATTTTAATTTTTCTTACATACCATCACAGCATGTCCCAAAATGTGTGGTAATTAGCGATATTTTTTAGGGTGTGCATTATCTTACAAAGGGAGCACGAAACATGCAAGTTTATCCACCCACCAGTCTCGACTCACCTAAAAAGTCACTACATTCAGAATGGGTGCAAAATTATGTGAAATGTTATTTATTCCTGTTGTATTTTCGATTACCCGGCTCTCACACTACGCCAGAAAACAACAACATAAAAAGTGGAAGCATTATCCTAAGTCGGTGCCTTACAGTAATGGTATTTTTTTAAATTTAATTCTTAGTTTTCAAAAATCCTTGACTCGATTTATTCAGTTTTTCATTAATTTTGTGGAAACATTTTAGCATCTGGAGGTTTTATATTTATACAGATTGGCCCTTTTATGGTCAACCTCTGGTGGTGAAAGAGGCCAATGTGGTCCACAAGTCAGTAGAAATATCAACCTGGTCATTTTATCAAGTCAACTGTTGGAAATAGAATTATTTCGCCAGATAAATTTCGCTTTGGTTATATTCAGGGTTGCCAAAATAATATACAATTTTTATTTCACACTGGTGGCAATAAGTCCACCAGCGTGAAACATATTTGTTTACATTATGTACAACAAGATAAATAAATAAATACATACATACATACATTCATTCATTCACACCATCACGCCGCATACCTGTTATTGGGGTAGGCAGATAATGCGGAGGGATGTCATATTGCAATTATAAATTTTGCAGTACTTTATTAAAAATATTAGAAACTAATTAAAGATTATTTATAAATAAAAACGTTTGTTTTGAGTCGTTTATTCATATTTTGTTTCCATGTTCAACTCTATTTGTATACAATTTTATATATATATATATATATATATATGTATAACAAGAATTCATTGGATTTTTACAACTTCTCGAGCAACTAACAGGTACTATGTCAAATATTTAACACACACCATGCAAATTTTATTCACACACGGGTCTTAGGCTAATACTACCGATTTATTAAGAGAAATAATTTCTCTTCAACAAATCGACAGTCGGTCGGATGACAATTATTTAATGTAAGATTCAAAAAGTATTAAACATTTATAATTTAATTATTTCAAATGTGGTTGAAAGTCTTTTTTTTTGTGCAAACCCTAACCAGCTTTCTATAATACCTTCACAATAACCTCAGTTATGTATTTCTGTAAGGTTTACCTACGCCGAGGTATATATATTTATCAAAACAATGTTTTCTCCCTTTTCTCTTTGGTCAATTTTAGGATCATACATAATAGATGAAAGTCACAATCAGAATCGAAAGAAATAAAAACGATATAGAAATAAGAAAAAAAATAACATAAATTTATGTACGTACCTATATAATACAAAGTATACAGGGTTTTTCAATACGCCTGCTGAATTATTATAGCGTTTTACTTCATTATTCAGTTTTCTTGTATGTGTCTGGAAATATAATACTGAATCCATAATCAATGCAATTCAGGAAGAATACAGTAGGTATGTGTTTGTTTAATTTGATAATTTATTTGTTTTATTATTTATTTATTTATTTAGTGAATCATAATAAATAAATTAATTAATTAATAAGAAAATCAATCAACGAATAAATAAAATATCGAGTAAATAAATGATATTTTTTTTCCTTGTATCCTGACCATATTTCGTTATTTCATTCCGTTAGAATATTAAAAACTTCAGCCACATTAAAAGCTTACTTAGGCCTTTTAAAATAAGTAAATAAATAAATAAATAAATAAATAAATAAATAAATAAATAAATAAATAAATAAATAAATAAATAAATAAATAAATAAATAAATAAATAAATAAATAAATAAATAAATAAATAAATAAATAAATAAATAAATAAATAAATAAATAAATAAATAAATAAATAAATAAATAAATAAATAAATAAATAAATAAATAAATAAATAAATAAATAAATTAATAAATAAATTAATTAATTAATAAATAAATAAAAAATAAATAAATAATTAAATAAACAAGTAAATAAGTAAAAAAAAATTAAATAAAATGAAAGTCTTTGTGAATTTGCGTATTATGGCACAAGCGAATTGGTGTACATAAAAACGTTTTAGCGAAAAAAAATAATTTAATGGATTCTCCACCACCTTGATTTCAATACTCTACATCGGCAGTTATTGAAACACATAAACTTAATAGCAATAGAGATATAATCACAGATCGAACCAACCTGCACAATAGACCCGACAAAACCACGATACAGAAATAATACCGTTAAATATATCATCTATGTACAGGAGTTGTACCAAAATATATGAATGATACCATTAAAAACTCTATCTTCCCAATTATCTAATATATACAGATTGAAGTCGTTTTTTATACGAATTATTATCTAAAAACAAGAGTTTTAATAAAGTTCTTCTATGTATTATGTTTTATTTGTAAATGTAATAAGTCGATCTAAATAATTTCTAAATAGGACACCCCTGTGTGTGCGTGGGAGTAAAAGTGTAGATTTCCTTCAACCAACACTGAATAAAAAAATAATATTTTTACCCAAGTGCCTACTCCCACGTGCCACGTGGCTCGTATTGTTGTTAGTATTTTTTTAATAATTTATTTGAAAACAAAATCACGTTTCTTCGAGGAAGTATTGTGCAAAAAAACATAATTTTAAATGACAGAAGTACCTACCTACAGTTACATTCAAAATTTTAGCAAGTATTTCAATGTACATGGTCTGTTATGAATTTCAAAGAAGAAAACCTACCACGAAGATTTTTAATTCATTTATACGATCCAGCTATTTCCTTGTGGCACATTTTAACTAATGTAGATAAATACGCCTTCGTGGCTCAGTTGTTTTGGTATCTGACTGCTAATCCAATGGTCCCGGTTTTGATTCCCGGTGGAGACACAGTTTGTAATTGTGTTGTGAGGCGATTAATACCTAAGTCTCCAGAATGTGGCAACTTGTTATTGGGTGCGTGTTAAATAATTATTTCACATAGTTCCTGATAGTTGCCCGAGAAGCAACATAAAATAAAATAAATATATTAGTGTCAACCACGTTTGAGTATTTTTATGTCAACTAGTTTCGGAGACGTAACCGCTCCTTGATCGGGACAGACTTATTCGTCTGTTCTACACATTAAACAACATTAGTAATAACAATTTAATAAAAAAAAAACTGTAGTTTTTCTCTGTTTGTGAGACGATTTGTATCCTAAAGCCCCCCATTCACGATCGTGCCATCCTTCCAAATGGCTTGCTATCACTCGAAAATGCGCTCGTGAATGTCAAAACCCGCGCAGCCCAATTGGTCTGACACACCAAAGTGGAATTCCAAACAATCGAAACTCCATAGTACCGCGAATAACGGCGCGGTTCATCCTGCCGGTACGGCAAGCACGTGAGTGTGAAAACCAGCGGTACATTGCAACGAGCTGTTTGACACTCTTTGTTTTTTTTTTCTTTTTATATATAATATAAGTAAAAAAGCCAATAAAATGTTGGGCTTCATCATCAGGAACTGTAAACCTTTTTCAAATATTGAATGCCTCAAAATTCTATATACATCTATGGTAAGAAGTCATTTGGAGTACGGATCGCAAATTTGGAACCCGATGTATCTTAAGTACATAAATAGACTGGATAGTGTACAAAAACGCTTCCTCAAACACCTCATCTATAAATCTGGCTGTCGGGAATTAATGGGCCCGCATAATCATATAAATAACCTATACTTATCTGAATCAAAATTTAATTTACCATCACTATCATCTAGACGAATAACTGCAGACTCACTATTTTTGTTTAAACTATTTCATAACATTATTGATTGTCTAAATTTATTAGAAAATATCTCACTTCACATTCCAAACCGCAATGTCAGATCAAAACCTACTTTTTCTATTTCACACTCTAAAACTAATCTTAGGAAAAATTTCTTTACTAACCGGGCCACCTCCAATTTTAACAACCTACTCAATAACATTGACTTTTTTGATACCCAATCTCTACACTCGTTCAAAATTGCGATAAAGCGCCAACTTTGCACTGATAACATAACTCAAAATTCCACTCTCTAGTATATACATGAGTATATGTATGTGTCACCATAATGGTTGCAACACCTTCTTCGTTGATCCTTAAGTAAGTTAGAATCCCATGTTATGATTCAAGAATATAATCCTCTCTGTACTATTCCCTGTATGTTTCAGGTGTGTTCCTATAATTTTGTTTTTTCTCATTTTTCGTAAATTGTATGTTAAGCTTTTAAAATTATTTGATATGATGTCCTATTATTATGTACTGTAGTCTCCATTTACTTGTTTTTTTTTCATTGTCTTTAATATCATTATGCTCTACTGTACTGTTGGATATCCAAAAAATAAATAAATAAATAAACAAACCGCTATGTCAGTTGTATAAAACCATCAGAATTATAACTCATTTTTACTTGAAAATTTCAAAAAAATAGAAATTATTAATGCGAAAGCGCCGACCGCTTATGCATACTAATTTTGATGGATCGATGGCGCGATGGTGCGCCCGTGAGTGTGATGAAAATTTTTGTAATGCTCCAAATGGAGCCGGTCCATATGGAACGACGCCGAATGACACGATCGTGAATGGGCTGCTTTAGTCTCCAGAATGTGTTAATAGGTATTTAACATAGTTAAGTTAGATTCGTTATAATATATTATAAGAAGTAATATTAAAGAAATATTTATTCTACCGACATTTCAGATAATTATCTCAAGCCCAGCATAGCTCGCTGAGTACTATGAAATAGTCGTCCCAACAATAATGTATGCAAGTGAGACCATGGCCATGGCAGAAGACATATAAAAGGTAAAATTATCGCTGTGAGGTCATCATTTTTGATTATCATTTTTGTATACATCCTTCCTAATTACGAAATAGCGTCTCCCATTTAGCGGTATCGCTCATTCATTAAATTATTTTGTATTTTGTCTAATTCCTATTTCTTTCTCTATTCGTTGAATTTCTAATCAAAAAACGAGTGAATTGTGGCCAACAACAATAACAAGTCATTCTATAAAGTATTCAAATTTTGTATGGAAAATATTCAGCATTTTCAGGATATGAGTTTGTTAAATTATTTTTGAATTTAAATATTTAATTACGAAAATTTGATAATTCTTAAATGCCATTTTATGGAGGCGAAGTGCCTTTTTACCAATTTGAAAATAAAATTTTCAAATTTTATGTTTCCTGAGCTTGGGGTCACTTTTTAATATTTGATAGTTAAAAAAAATGAGAACCACTCTTCAGATATCCTTCGAAATCTAATGGGGTCTTAGTTAATATCGGATATACGAATTTGCAAAATTTGAAAAGAATTGAATGAGTAGGGAGGTACCTTAGTCTATAATTGATAAAGTAAAATAAACACGCCGTACATAACACACAGCACACACACTCACACAGATACATTGTGATGAAGCTTTCAGAATACAATCTCAACATGATACTATTTGATAATATGCAATAAAAAAATATCCTTAAAATTTGCGAAATCATAACTCCAAACTATATCCCTTTGGGTTAGTGAGGAGAAACAAATATTTAAAAGACATTATAAATACATGTTTTCTATGGATCTCGTTTATTCTGAACTCTCACTTTATGAGAACCAAACACTCCTTGACAGCGAAAAAGTAGGAGTGGTTGGTTGTGGTAGAAAATGTTATTTTATTTTTTCGTTTTATTTTTCATAGTCAAGTAAGTTGACAATAATGCTCGAGATCGGCCGACGTAAAAATGGACCAAACCTAATCCCTTGAAGAAATCGATAATATTCTATTTTCGGTGTGATAGCTGGCAATATTATTATTATTTGAATGAGGCTGATTGTTAACTGCTTTGTTTTGTAAAGAACGGTAAATTATTTTTTTTAAATACTGTACTGCCAACTTGAAAAAAAACAGTACCTACATATTTTTCCAAATAATTTATTTTTGTAGGTAATTTTATTAAGTAGATACCTACCTATAAAGAAGAGTTGTTGCAAACAAAAAAGATTTTAAAAAAAAAAACTTAAATCTTCTGTATTTATAAATAAGACAATTTTTGAAAATATAATTTAAATAAAAAATTGTGTAAGAAAACGGGTAGGATTTCTGCATATTTAGTTTTTTTTATTTTTTTTATTTTTAGTAACCAACTGGCCGGGGTTTCGCTAAAAGCAAACTTCTTTTTAGTAACCAGATTATCTAAGTAAACTAGTAAATTACAATCCAGTATTACATGAGAAGTAGGTATAGAATTTTTTTACAGAACTAAAATGCAGAAACTTAAAAATATTTCAATCAAATGTCACAAGGAATAAATGTATGAATGTTTTCACGTTACTAGCCCTTATAATTTTTCGTACTTAAATTTATTTCATTTTTTTATCAGTTTTTTTAACAGACAAGCAGTGATAAATGAATACAATTCACTAAAAGTATTTTTATATCAATGTTTTTCTTGATATAAAAAATTATTACATTGCTAGTTTTTAACATCGCAATTGAGACGAATATGGAATATTGTTGGAGAACCGGGAAATCAAGGCACCTACAGGACTTACGAACTGTAATCGGCCGGTTTACGTAAACACTTAATGCGCAAATTTTAATTTGTCATCTGACTACCATTGATTGTATATGCAAATGTAAAAATATTACATGTTTTATATATTTCGAGTTAAAATTAACTCATTTTTAACAAGAAAAAAACTGGTGGTACTTCAGTTTTTACACATACATGTCTTACCATCAAACTCTTACTCCTCGCTACCCTAAGGAGGTATTGTGGGGATTTATGAATTCACAATTTTTAAGAATATTTTTTTATCGCAGATAGTCAAGAAGTATCGTCTTGAGATGTATTATGAAAGTTTCATCACAATCTGTGTGAGTGCTGTGTGCTAAGTATTATGTACGCCGTGTTTATTCTACTTTATCGGTAATAGACTACATATAGTACTCATTCAATTCTTTTCAAATTTTGTATATTGATATATCGAAAACTCACTTAGACTCCATTTGATTTTGAAGAATATCTGATCAGTGCTACTGAATTTATTTAACTGTCAAATATTTAAAAAAGTTACCCCAAGCTCAAGAAACTTATAAATTGATATTTTTATTTTCAAATTGCTAAAAAGCCATGAAAATGCTGAAAAAATTCCATACAAAACTTGAATACTTTGTGGAGTGACTTGGTAATGAGGAGTTTAGCGTTAGCGACAATCCACTCGTTTCAAATATACACGATTCAAGTCAGACAACAAAGTCTTTAATTTTCTTTTATATCTGAACATTTTCTTTCGTGAAATAACAAAGAAGTGATTTGAATTGTAACATGTAGGTCAATTTTGACTATATTCTTACTGTACATCGTTGACATTATATTTAATTTGCCAAATATATTTGTATAAATATGAATAGATAATGTAGGAATACACTGGCAACCCCGTCTCATAAAGTTATTAAATTTATTCTTGTGCTAGAAGTAAATTTCACCTTGTTAAAAATATACTAACAAGAAAAATGTTATTAAGAACTCAAGCTGGAATAAAAAATGTTTTTTTATCTCGTACATAATATGTTGTGCGAATAGACACAGGAGTTTATCACTAAAAGGGATTAATCATATTCATTACATACTTAACGTGTCCGAACATTCATATTAGGCCTTCCTACTCCAATACTTTGCAGCAGCAATTACCACGTCATTTGCCACAACCATGTCTTCCTCGTTACATCCTTGTACCATGTTTCGGCAGACAATAAGATGCTTATCATCTTAGACCTCCCCGCAATCGCAAGATACATCATCTTCTCGTCCTATACCCCACCTGTACAAGTTCTTTTTACACCTTGTGACACCTACACGGAGTCTATTCAGTGTCTTCCATGTGCGATAGATGGTGTCCCGGTCCCAAAGTCTCCGACAGCTTGTTTCGACATCCACTGTACTGTTCAGTCCAGTGTTCTTGCATTGCCCTTTCTGGCGACACCTGAAGGGGGCAATGTCATGGTCAGGAAACTTTTTCTCGTCATCGTATAATATCTTACCGTCTTACTTATAATCGCAAATTGTCATAGTATGTATCTGATAATAGAGCGTGATTAACGAAAAAGTTCACTTATAAACCGTGACTATATTTATTTAATAGACGTCAAGTTAGGACAGGTCGAGATGTTAACGCTTGACTAACGCGTCATACCAAATATTTCAAAATGACGGATATTTCACATGAGATCTGAAGCATATTCTTCATCGCAATCGTGTTTAAATTGACTCAACACGGCACAACGCGGTGTTTGTTTTAATTTTTCGATGTCAGTTATCCAAAGAATACATGCATTTATCTATTTTTTGACATCTGAGAAGCCAATGCGGGCATATAAAAAAAACGAGTGGGTTGTGACCAACGCTAACTCCTCACTTATGAGTCATTCTATAAAGTATTCAAGTTTTGTGTGGAAAATATTCATCATTTTCACGAAATGAAATGGCTCGGTTAGATTGGTATTTGCCTGCTGATCCAAAGGTCCCGGGTTCGATTCCCGGTGGAGACACAGTTTTTAATTGTGTTTTCAGTCTGGATCTGTTAGACGATTAATATCGTGTGTCTTCTGAATGTGGCAACTTGTTATTGGGTGCGTGTTAAATTAATATTTGACATAGTACCTGTTAGTTGTCCGAGAAATAATAAATAAATAAATGAATTATTTTATATTTAAATATTTTATTATGAAAGCTTCATAATTCTTCTATGCCATTATATGAAAGTGATGTGTAGTAAGTGTAGTAAGTAATTGGTAACCCTGACGTGATTTATACGCAACCATCTGATCTTAGACCTGAGAGGGTCTGTTAGTGGAAAAATTAAGGTTCAACTTCCTTTACGCACTTGGAATAGTACTTACAAAAAAATCTTTAATTGCTGCTGCCAGGAGTAATCCAATAATAATTGAAATTAAACGATATTTTCCTACTAAAATATTTTTTTATTTGAAACACAAGTGTCGTTTCACCGTCATTTTTTCACCGTCAAAAGATAAACATGGTGTTTGCCTTTGTGTCTTTATTTTATGACAAGTCAGAATATTTTATATTATGTAGGTAAGCACAAAAAACGTGACTGAGATTTTCGTTAAATTTTTGCAAATTAAAATAATTAGCATTTTTATGATGTGTTGTCAAACGAATAATTTTTACAGTGTAAAATATAAAACAAGGAAAATTTTTGCTTTGAGCCTCGAGGTCACATCAAGGTAAATATTATATTTTATTTGAAGTATAAATTATAATTACTCTTATCGTAGGTACTATTTTATATTTTATTACTATTTTTATTTATTTATTTATTCTTTATCACACCATTTACACATGCATATTTAAAAATAGATAACTACTTCACAACTATGTAGGTATACCTGTTCTAGGGCTAGCAGTATATATTTTACTCTTATATTTCATAGTAGAAAGAGATATATAGGTTGTATTTACATTTTAACAAGTTTCTTTTCTTTTTTTCTCACATACGTTTCGTGGATTTCAATTAAAATTTGATGTATAATTTTCAAGTTCAGTTTTAAAAACATAAAATATGAATATCTTGATACTTTGCAAATTTTACCTTGTGGTTCATTTTAAGTAATAAATTAAAATTATAAGTATTAGTTTACATCACTTTTGAGTCATTTAATGTTAAAATATGAATTTTACCCTTCATTGTATTTAAATTCTTAGGTATTTATTTATTTTACTCTAATACGTTTTAATCATATAAAAATTATCACTATCCAACTGAGCATTCTTAGCCTCCTGGCTATGTTGTAAATAGGCTCCTAGCCATGCTGCAGAGACTTCCGTCCCCATTGAAAATAGGCTCCTATTCATATTGCAAATAGGCTCTACATGATTTTGCAAATGGGCTCCAATACATGTTGAAAAAATGTTCCTTGCTATGTTGCTTAGAACTGAAAGACTGTTATGAATGCGCACCAAAAGAACTGAACCCAGATGAAGCAAGAAAAGAGATAGAAGAAAAATAATATTCCGTATTTAAAGATATTTATATTTAAAGATTTTTCTGTGAGGCACCGGCTTAGAATAGTGCTTCCACTCTTTTCTATTATTGTTTTCGAGTGTCCCGTAAGAGCCGGGTAATCGAAAATACAACAGGCAACTATAACATCTCACATAGTTTAGCAATGAGGTTCACCACCCATTCTGAATATAGTGCCTTTTTAGGAGAGACTGGTATGTGGGTATACACAGATATGTTGTGCTCCCTTTTATAAGGCAATGCACACCCACACACCTTTCGCTGGTTACCCCACATTGTGGGATATGCCGTGATGGTATGAATGAATGAATGAATGAATTTAAAGATATATACTGAACATTTTATACTTTAATTCTTTAAGGGATATGAGATAGATTATAAAGGTTATGTCTGAAAATAACATACATTTTTTAAATACGTATAAAAAATATTGTACCCTACTGTAAAAAAACACTATGTTTGTTGGTATAGATTATAGCTGGCTTTGATGAGCGAATTATGTAATTTTTGAATCAATTAAATAATTTTATGTAATCACTTTTTTACGTTTGTTCATTTTAAGTGTCCGTTGTATAATCTATGCTGAATAATCAAATTAAAATAACAACAAAGTTTAGACACGCGATGTAACGTTTAACTTATAGTTTTGTCATTTTGAATAATCAAAAATTGTCACGATAAAAATACTTTGGACTGAAATGTCAAAATATTTTTTATTCCCTTTTAATGAATGGTTCACACGATTGATAAATTTTAAGCAAGTATTTTAAGGCCAAACCCGTTGTAGCAAATTGATTACTTTTCAGTAAATTTTGTTTGACTGGGTATATTTATTATTTTGCAGAAATGATAAAAAGCAGATGAATATCAAAAAAATCTTAAACAGACAAACTTTTTTTTATACACAATAGTAGATTGTTTATTTTTCTAACACGCTTTGTGTACTTATCCATAAGGTATGCATGTTTTGATGCTATTATGAATATAATATGAAGAGGTCGATTACTATTGATATTTCTGAAAGGGGTAACAATGCCTATAGAAACTAATCGTTGATCAATATTGTATCTAAAAAAAGACAAAATACAAGAAAACTTACCAAAACATATACAGCAAACGGCATGACGACAACTGCTACTAGCAGATCTGCCAGAGCCAAGCTGACGATGAAGTAGTTGGTCACCGTCTGAAGAGTCCTTTCACGACACACACTAAGAATCACCAACACATTACCAAAGAGGGTAAGGAATGGAAACAGCACCAATATGAGAGCCCAGTAATTATACTCCACAAAACTCTTACTGATCGTCACACTATGACAGGGCATAGAGGACCCATTCACAGAACTACCGTTCAAACTGCAATTTGTGTATTCAAATATATCGCTCCTAATGGAGAGCGTGCTGTTTTCGCCAAAACTCAGGTTGGCGTTAAAGTTGTTGTAAAAGTAATCGCTAAAGTCCTCCACCAGCATCAGTATATTGTTTCTGGAATCGTTGACGGAACCGTTATTGAAGATTAAATGGGAACCGTTCCCGTTAGTTTGAGGATTCCGATAGTACAAGAAGTTGTCGGCGGGCAGCTGTCTCTTGATAGCGACACTTTCGCCAGACGTGACCTGAAAGTACGTCTTGTCTATTTGGGAAGTCGTTTCGATCCGGTCCATAGTTTTTGTTGGAAGTCTGGTGGCGTTTGTATCGAGCTCGGTAGTCCAGGGCACCGAAGGAGTGGCCGTATGTACTATCGTGGTCTGGACTTGGGGAGTCGTTTGGAACGGGAGTGGATGGACAGTTTCCCTCATCCTATCGTGGACCGTAGTTCCTCCCTGCGTGGACCAATGATGGGAGGAATTGTGACGGATCTGGGGTGCAGTTCCACTGTGAGGTATCATGATGAACTATTTGATTTCTTCAACGTGTTTATGAAAATGTTAATTATTTATCAATTCTGACTTTCTTGACAGGAGACATTTTTTTCAATCCTTGAGGAGTTCCACGTACGAATTGCATCTGGAAAAAAGAAAAAGATCTTTGAATACTTATAATCGTACCACCTTCAACAACAACAATGTTGTTTATTCAACATACATAAAATCATTTTTATCCAAGATAGATATTTCTTTAACCAAGTAAATATATAGGTATAAGGGTTTGTCAAAATAATGTTTTGAATTGCAAATTATAAATAAAATCATTTCGAAGCTTATTGATCAATCTGGCTTTGTACATCTTCAAAAAAGTA
Source organism: Molanna angustata (assembly GCA_963576475.1). Classification (NCBI taxonomy): domain Eukaryota; kingdom Metazoa; phylum Arthropoda; class Insecta; order Trichoptera; family Molannidae; genus Molanna; species Molanna angustata. The sequence continues at coordinate 2,647,522 of OY754982.1, read as the reverse complement.
CATGAAAAATAATATCTGAGGGCGTCTTGATAGTATATGTTTCCGAACCACCCAACTACAATTTTTAAAAGTAATTGGATACAGAACTCGTTATATCATTTATTTATTTAAATAACACTTCACATTTGTCGATTGTTCTTTTGCACTATGGTGCCGAGATTGCTAATCTAAAGGGCTCCATGAGCTGCTACTTATCGTGCTATGCATTTTTTTTCTTGTCGCTCATTTAGCGTTCTGTGAAGGGGCTTTTACAGTCCCCATTTGCAGAGAGGGTGGTGGTGGTAGTAGCGATATAACAGTTTAGATAATATGAAAACATTTATTCAAATATAACTGCACTTTATCGAAAACAACACAATGAAAAGAAAAAAGAGGATGAGGAGCAATCAAAAGGGATTATGTGTGTGTAAATTTACCTTGGTTAGGGAATAGAGAGGAAGTGAGCCTTAAAGGCGAGATTTTTAAAGGTTGAAAGTGATGGGGCAGTTTTAATGTCCAATACTTAATTGTTTCATAACTGTGCAGCATGAATGGTAAAGGAAAACGAATGATATTCTGTAACATGAGGTGGGATGGCGAGGGTTCTTTCTTCTCTAGACCGAAGTAGGAGTCCATGAGAGGTCAACGGATGGATACTTTCTTTCATATTTGACGGGGCCTTCCGACTGTTTGATCCATTAAATAGGAAACAGAGGGTTAATCATAAGCCATTTAACACATATTCAAGAACCCAAAAGCCCCAAGTTATCACGCTGACATTAGATTTTTTTATAGAATGAAATGAATATTTTACAATCTAATTATTTCCTAAATCTCTTGTTCAGTTGAATCGTCGTCGACTGATTATTAAAATGTTTGAAATAGGAATCTACAAAGTTTTAATATCACACTGTTTATAGCCAAGGTAGGTACTTTTTCAAGACGTAGAAAATTACCTTCAGCCAGGCCTACTTTATCTGTTGGTTTTATTATAGTTAACTAAGGATGTTTACGTAGCAACGAGGAGACTAAGCAAATTAAGTTTAAAGACAAAATAAATTGTAAACATAGAAGTAGAAGGTACATTTTGAATATTATTTTCCCAAAATAAATCCTTGTTTACTAATAAAGATGATTGGATTTCCATACATTTTTTGTACATCATGACAATGATTTTTAATAAAAAATATGTTTTTATACGTAGTAAAACTGAATTAATATAAGATTTTAGTGAAAAGTAAGATTTTTCAAACCTCGTAATTGAAAAATTTGAATGAAGAGACGCATACAAATAATTCTGCAGAACTACAGGCACTATATGATGAACCCAGCATTGTACAAGTCATAAAAGTACGAAGACTGCAGTGGTTGGGACAATTCAGCCGGATGAATGATGTTCGTATCCCCAAAATGATTCAAAACTAATCCATAGGGCAGAAGAAGTAAAGGCAGGCCTAAACTAAGATGGCTGGACAACATAAAGGCGATCAGAATTGTAAATTGGAGGAGGTTAGAGACGGCTGGAAAAGAATTCTGGAGGAGACCAGAACCAAAACAGGGATGTAAAGCCAATGATGACGATGAAATAATAATAATACATTGGGATGATTTTTATAGCGCCGTTTTTGTGATTACCTCACCTCAAAGACGTTTTGAATATATTACAGGTTTTTGTAAAACTAGCGAAAGAAGTATATTTTCGGGTGTTTATGAATGTGGTGGCTGACCGAAGTGTTTATTGTCGCTCGTTTGCGTTGAGAGGGATGCAGAAGTCTGTGAGATTGGAAGCCATGCCATGGATCGCTTTGATAGTCGAACATAGTTTGTACTTGACTCTTTCTGGCACTTTCATTGAAGTTTGTTTAGCTCAAGCTTTGGGAGGTATGCGTAGATACCATTAAAGTAGTCCAGGTGGGAAATAACGAATGCATTTACTTGAAACTTCGTTGTTTCCGCGGGTATATTTCGTCTGATAGTTTTTATTCGTCGGAAGTGGTGTTGTGCTGTTTATTTTTATTTTTTTTTTTGAAACTCAGACTGAATTCAATATGTACTCAGAGAAGTTTAACGGCGGACTTGGAAATAATGTCGGTGTCTGCGACAGAGACAGAAGTGTTGCCTATGAGATGTTGCCGGCGGTGTGTGGCCGTCCAGATAAATTCGGTCTTAGTTAGATTTCATTTTAGTTTATTTCAAGACATCCACCGCTCTATCTCTTCGATGCACACACAAAATTTGTGTAGAAGGCATGATTCACTCGGAGTTGAATAAAAGTACAGCTGCCAGTCATCAGCGTAGCAGTGTGCAAGTAGACCATGAGATTTTACTAGATGAAAAATGTCCTTTGTGTAAAGTGTGAACAGTAACGGACCAAGCACAGAACCCTGGGGAATTTCTGTCGTCACTTAAGTAAGGAAAGACTTTTCTTTATTTATTATAATGCATTGAGTGCAGTTATTTTAATAAGATTGCAGCCACGAGTGGGCTGTTCCGTGAATGTTTTTTCTGTTTAGAATAAAATGATCGTCGACTGTGTCAAAAACCGCGCTCATATTCAGAAATAAGAGTAGAAATAGCAAGGATTACATCTGAAAGTAATTGAAGGAGACCCGTTTCTTTATTTTTTTAAGAAAAGCATTATTTTTCAATTTGTATATTGTTCAGTTTTATCAACATCGGGAATACACAATTCTGAAAGTTTCACGGCTCTAACTGATGGGGAAGTTAAAAATCGATTGCGTAATTCTGGTAGACTTTCAAAAACGAGATTAACAATCAAACAAAATTGTTTATACCATAAAGGTCTCAAAATATATAATAGTTTGCCACCAAACATAAAATAACCACAAGTCTTGTCACCTTTCGTTGACTAGGTGCTGAGCATATAGTTAAAAAATATTAATGCTCTCCATACTTTTACATGTTTTAATAATTTAGTGTCATACTCTGTAGGTACCATAATTTACTATTGTATCAAAAAAAAAGTTACATATGTAGTTGATTATAAGGTTGCAAAATAGATTTGTTTAATTTATAGTGGAAAAATTATACACAACAAATAATTTCCAGTTTCGTCTCTATTGAGATATTAAATATGTCTAATGTTTGCGTAGTATAATTATAGGCGATCATAAAATTTAATATTCAATTTTGTAAATTATTATTGTTAGTCAGAAACTTATCGTTTACAAAATATTAGGCGATCCGTTGATAACCCAATTCGCAATAAAAGCTTACAAAATTTCAATACGTTCATAACGGTATATAATCAAGCCTCATAATATTTTTTTATCCGAGAATATTTCAATCCCGAAAATATTGGTACCTGCTGATAGCAATGTATGCGTTGGGGTATTTTTTTCATCCATATGTATCAGAAGAAGGATAATTTAAATATTCAAATTGAAAATGATTATATTTCGAAAATTCCAATTCAATAATACATTTTTCTCCTTAAAATATTACCCCACATATGTTTCGTTTTATTATTTTAAGAAACCAATTTTAAACGCGCAATAATAATTTTCCAATCGTATTTTGACAGTATGAATAAGTTATTCTTTGATAACAAAATTTAGATTCGCACATATATGTAAATTATTTGTATGATCACGTGAAATATATTTTTTTATTCAATTACATTCTTAAAATTTATCCAAATATTATAAACGTATGGTTTGGATTGCTAAATAACGCATTGTGTAAATAAATGGATGAAAACGCATTTATTTAAGATTTGGTACACGGTTAACATACAATATAATATCTTCTTCTTCTTCGTTTAGAAGACCTAGTTGGTCTGTTCTTCAGAAACTATGCCTCCTAGGATGACGAAGTCCAGCTATCCTTCCATCTCTTGGGTGGTCTACCGGGTAGGCGGCGGCCAGAAGGAATTTCATTTGCTGCTATATTTGCAAGCCGATCACTGTCCATCCTGGCTACGTGATCCCTCCAATGCCTTCTTCTGGATCTACTCCATCGAACGATGTCCTGTATTCCACATGTTTTCCTTATTTGAACATTGCGAACACGATCTCGGAGAGTTTTACCAGTGATTGACCTTAGGACCTTCATCTCCGTTGTCCTTAGGAGCCCCTTGGTTCGTACAGTATCTGCTCGCGTTTCCACAGCATACGTCATGACCGGTCTCACACATGTTTTATATATTCTGACCTTACTGTCAATACGCATGTGTTTATTTTTCCAGATCATATTTTTCAAACATCCAGATACGACAGATGCTTTATTTACTTGTTCGCGGACTTCAGTTTATAGGTCGTTATGGCTGCAGATCTCTACTCCTAAATATTTGAAACTCATTACTTGTTCCACGGGCTTATCATCAACAGTTAGCTTATACCTTGAAGGTTGTTTGGATATGTGGCGAAATATTTATAATTTGAAACATGGAACGATTACTAAGAAAACAAAATGTTCTATCAAACGAGAGTCTATAAACACTGGAAAACCAACGAAAACGGGCAGTGCCAATTAAGAACTCTCATGCGTCAGTTCTCTCAATCTCGTGTAAATTTGTGTATATTATATATTGTAAATAAAAGCTGTAAATAATTGATATTGATTTTCACTATACGATTTACATTAACACCTTGTATTATATATATAGAATATTTCATAAATAACATAATTATTACAATGGTGACCCCGACGTAATACTTTTTGTTTTACTGCCTGATATAGCCATGTTTAGCCTCTGTGACAATATAATATCAATCATAATAAATCAACCGTACACACAAAAATCCCACAAGGCACAGTCTGTCTGTGGGTATCTCGTACCAATTTAAAAATAGTCAAAATTATTTTTTTGATAACATTAGATATTTAAAAAACAGAAAATAAAGCAAAGTGCTAAGGCAAGAAACAAGTACAAAAAATATAAAGAAGACAACTTAGATAAAAAACATACATACACATATTATATACAAAACATCGATAAGTATAATATATGAAACAGCATACTGACAGCGGTCCTACCAAATATTATACCGGCAGAACATTTTCAATTTTAGTACCTATATACATACATTCCATTACGCCATGTCCCTCTATCTTGACACACATTTATCGCCTCGTCGACATTCATAAATCGTCTTATACACGTTCGTCTGTTGTTCACGCTTCTGATATTTTAGTCTTTCAAAATACCATTCACATGGACGTGCCATCCCTTCCTCGGGCGGCCCCGACCTCTCATTCCTTTCCTGTCCGCAATGTATATTTTCTTCGTCAGGCGTTCCTCATTCATTCTCCCCATGTGGCCAAACCATATGAATGTATTCACTTTCATTCTATTAATGACATCTTTCTTTATCTTACATTCTTTCCTTATGTCATCATTTCTGACCCTGCCATACATCATCCTATTACAGATTCTTAGCAATCTCATTTCAATTGCGTTTATGTATTCTGCTTTCGTGCGACTTATTTTAGGCAATTTATAAATTAAAAAAATATGACTGTTTATACTTTGTTCTTTTTATATTATTTTTTAAAAGTACAGTCTTAATTACAAGTACTACAATAATATGAAGTTCTCCATTTGAGGGCCAATTATGTTTAGAGAAATAATCACACCTATGTAAATTGTTCTGAGGAGCGCCTGACGAAGAAAATATACAGAGCAGAAAGGAATGGAATGAGAGGTCGGGGACGCCCAAGAAAGGGATGGAACGACCATGTGAACGATATTCTGAAAGACGGAAATGTTAGAAGTGTGAGCAACAGACGAACATGTATGAGACGATGCATGAATGTGGACGAGGCGAGAAATTCGTGCCTGGATAGAAAAATGTGGCGTTTGGTTCTCTCTGCCTACCCCGCAAGGGACATGACGTGATGGTATGTATGTATGTATGTATGTATATATGTAAATTGTGATGGCAGATTTATAGGTGAATGAATGGGAAGAATCTTAGGAGCTGGAGGTAGTGAAAAACAGAGCTTGAAAAAAGGCTTCTCAATAGAAGCCACAGGGACATTCAGGAACTTTATTATACTATTGATTTAAATTAAGTAATGGACATGTTACAGAGATTCGTATTCTAAAAGAACACATTGTTGTTGCAAGTTCTGCGAATAAATGCATGATGTAAGTCAATGGATTATATTTATTATATATTTATTTATTATATATACGCCCTTAATAGGGCATTTACAAAAAAATACAGGATAAATAGAACAATGTAGGCACAACAATACAACAATAAGTGTAAATACATCGATTATATAGGTACATAATAAAAAAATCGTATGTAGTTAAAGGAAGAACAATATAAAACAACATCTTCTTCTTTCTTCTTTCTCAGCCATCTCTCCACTGCTGGATGTAGGCCTCTTCTAATAGCTTCCACTCGTCTTTTTTCTGGGCTTTTCGAACCCATCCGCTTCCAGCGACAGGGACAATATCATCGGCCCACCTTTTCTGGGGCCGGCCTATTCCCCTTTTCATATCCCATGGTCTCCAATTTAGAATTCTGGGTGCCCATCTGTCCGTACCCTGTCTGGCAACATGACCTGCCCATTGCCATTTAAGTTTTGCAACTCGATCCATGACATCAACAACTTTTGTCTGGCGTCTGATTTCTTCATTTCTAATTTTGTCTCTTAGACTTACGCCTATCATTTGCCTTTCCATGGATCTCTGAGTGCATTTTAGCTTATGTATGGTCCTCGCAGTTAGCGTGATAGTTTCCAGACCATACGTAAGCACAGGCAGGATACATGTTTCAAAAACTTTTCTTTTCAGACATGTGGGAATATCTCTGTTTTTTAGGACATGTTTAAGTTTTCCAAAGGCTGCCCAACCTAGTCCGATCCTTCTGGGTATTTCTGCTGTCTGGTTATCCTTTCCTAATTTTATCTTGTGTCCAAGGTATATATATTCTTCAACAGCTTCAATTATTTTACTATCAATTGTGATAGTGCTGTTAGATGATGGACTCATGATTTTCGTTTTGTTGATATTTATTTCCAGGCCGACCATTAGGGAAGCATCGTGGAGTTCTTTTATCATAACATGAAGTTCTTCCAGATCATCACTTATAAGCACTATGTCATCTGCAAAACGGAGGTGGTTTAAGTTTGTTCCATTTATTTTTATTCCCTTGTCTTCCCAGTTCAAAGTTTTAAATATGCCCTCCAAAACCAATGTAAACAGTTTAGGTGATATGGTATCTCCTTGTCTGACACCTCTTTTTATATTGATTTTTTCTGTTTTTGTATTTTCATCGATTCTTACATCCATGGTGGCGTGTTCATATATAAATTTATATAAAATTTATATAAAACAACATAATACAACATAATAAAAGAAAATAGAGGTAAATGATAAAAAAAAACTAGACATAAAAGAAGAAAAAAATTAGCAGTATTACATATTCAAATTAAACAACAAAAATAACGAGCAAAGTAAAAGTCAAAAATTATAATATGCGTTAAGCATCCTTTTGAAACCATCTATAGTGTGTACATTAAATATATCAACAGCACTATATTGGTTTCCAAGGCGGTGCAATCTATGAATTGGTGAGTTAATAATAAAGTTATTTTAAAGATTCTCTATATGAAAAGGTGCATTTTGACGTGAAGCAAACCTTGTTATCAATTAATGTTAGTATAGCATGAGCTAATATCCTTTGATATTCTTAATTCATTAATTTATGATGCTGTGCAGAAAGGATTATTCAAGTGTTTCAAAATTTTTTTGTGTACATTTTCTATCCTATCTTAATAAGTTATATAGATGAATTCCACATTTTTATTGCACAACTTGTTTCAAGAACAACCTTTCTCTTCTTCACTATTATTCATTTTTTATCACACCGTTTAAATATGCTTGAACATTAAAAATAGATAACTGCTGCCCAACTAGGTATACATGTTCTAGGGCTAGCTGTGTACATGTTAATATAATATATCACAGGAGACATATAATAATATAGGTTATACCTATTTGCATTTTTAAAAAATATGTGAACAAAATGAACTTAACTATTGTACATAGTTTAAAAAAGTGAGTTGGAGTCATCATGATATTATGTATGCATAATACATATTGTGTATATGTATTGTATATTTTTTTATATCTATTTACAAAAATTAATTTCCACAATGTAAAGGCCACTAACTTTCTAACTCTAAGTAGAGTACTTAATTATATAATTATTTACTTTTTATTATTTACTATCCCTTTCAATCTTGAATAACAAACTTCCTTTCGCCGGTATTTTGTGCGAATTGAAGATTGCAAAAGTAAAATTTTCTTATGAATAAAATGATAATAAGGAATAAAACTTTGTGTAACTAAAAATGTGTTTGCCTTTGATAACACAAGTATTTAACTCAAATCATGGATCTTTCATAATTCACAATAATACCTACATACATATTATATTGTTTGTTTGTACATAGGTAGGTACTTATGTATGTATCATTAAATAAACAAACAAATAACAAATTTTGTATTAAATTCAAGGTACATTAATCCGTTCTTTGAAGTTGTCTGCTGCAGGAGTCGACAACAGTTGGATCAAAGTAATAAAATCTAAATATTAATTCCCCTATATATGTACATATCTATTATATTAGATTACAACGCCTAAAAACCAGTAACGCTGTTGATTAATTTGATGTACCATACGCACTTACGTATATATGGTTTTAAACTGCTGGTAAACATATCTTATATTATTTCGTTTTTGTTTTGATTTGTTAATTAATTTGTTACATTGTCACAAGAATTTTTTTTACTATTTATTTACACATACACTGATAGACATTACAATAATTATTGAATCTGCAATGCCCCACTAGCCAACTACTGTTCCGGGGTCAATGCATCTCGAGACATTGACACTGTTTAGTTGATGCCAATATCAATCGTACATAAAAAAGTGATAGCATTACAAATAACAATGAAATAAAACCGACCGCCATGGCACAGTTCGTAAGCCGTTTGATTTCTGTGCGGGCGTCCTGGGTTCGATTCCCAGCAGAGGAGAAATTTATTTAAATTCATTTCTCACGCTAATGCTGCTTCTGGAAACACTGATTATTTGGAAGAAATTGCCATACGGTAATAAACTCGGCACTTGCGCAGGGTGCAAGGAAGTGTTCATTATTTTTATTATTATTTATATTAAAAAAAACATATTCAACAAAAAACATAATATAACATCATGTTAAATTTTCGCACAAACGTCTTAAACGAGCTTCGGGTTGCGAAGAGCGCAAATTTGAGTCTTTTTGCTTCGATGGTTTACGTGCAAATCGCCCCCCTTCTTGGCTAAAAGTTCAAGATATTTGGCGACAACTATGTATAATAATGATTTTTAAGCACAAGGGTAAGTAACAGCATATGGGTACTATTTAACCAAACCTCTTCTTTTAAAAGGAAACATGTATAAATAAATAAATCTGTTTCTTTTCCTTCTTCTTCTTATTGATTGTGCCTACAACTACTAGATAATGTTTTTTTATTATTTTAAGTATATTTTCTTTTTTCAAAAAATATCTTAATGCTTTTTTCCCCGAGTTAATTAATTATGATTTTGGTTTTTTTTTTAAAAGTCCTGTCCCTCGCCGATCGCAATTTTTTTTTATATCAATAGATAGAGATAAACGCATACTTATTACGGTAAAATTAAAAACTAACAAAGGAAGTGGTTTACAAATATATAAATAAATAAATAAACTTGAATAAAAAATATTTTGAATATGCGAAACTCACCGCTAGGTGGCAATTCTGCCCCAATGGGACCTTGAAGAGGCCCACGGACCACAACGAGGAGATCCGTTCTGTTGTAGGACACATTTGGGTGAGAGCATTCCCAGAATATGTGCTCCGAAGTTTAAAGGAACTGACTATAAATAAATCCTTCAAGGCTGCTTTGCTTCACTGGATAAAAATACCAGGTAGGCACTATACATTTTTTTCTATTACGTTTGTTTGAGCCGATGTGTCCATACTTAATGATCTTCAGATAAAAGATCGTCTGTCAAATATCTGCCTCGTGAACACATTGCCAAAAGAGCCCCAGATAACCACGAGAAGCTCTTTGTAAAGGGAAAGATCCAGAAGTTTCTCACCGACCCGATGGACCGATATTGTCAAGTCCGCTACAGAATCTTCTATCACTGAAGCTCTTCATTCTGCCCAAGGAGGAAGAAAAAGATTTCACATCATACGAACATGTGTGATTAGATATGCCTTTCTGTTCTGTTCCCTCTGCCTACTCAGTGAGGGACATGGCGTGATTGTATGTACATATGTTATTGCTGTGGAAATTAAAAATGACGTATTTGTTGCCCAAAAAGCAAAATTATAAAAATATGTTTTTTTCGAGTTTACAAAAGGTTCGCGATCCCCCGTTGAGCACGATAACAAAACAAAAGCATTCCACCCGTAGTCCAGTGGTCGAAAACCGCAGAATCGAGTGAAAGGGACAGGGTTCAAGTACAATATTCAAATTATGTTTTAAGATCTTGGTATGAATTGAGTAACTAAAATGTTTGATGTTCAAAGTACAATGGAGATTCTATTTATTGGTGGTGTATTGATAAAATAGTAGCTGAACTTCATACCTCCCATTGTTATATCGTCTGTGATTTATGGACGAACGTCCTTGACGCAACAGGCGATCGACCCATTACTTTTCTCATTTGTGTAACGTACCAAGTACGTTACACAAGTGACGTAAGAATCACATGTAATTTTTTTGTAGCTTTTTGGGAAACTAACAGGCACCTTCTATGATATTTAGCACGTTTTCAATAACAAGTTGCCGCATTCTGAAGACATTTATCATCTCACAGATCCAGAAAAAAACATATTATATGTTCGTATGTTTCCATAGATAGATATTTTGCACAAGCTATGTAGCATAACAAAAAGATAACAAAAAAATGCTTAAATAGTGTAAAAATGTATGTTTATACCTTTGCTGATAAATTTAACAAAAATTTGTATCAGTTCTTAAATGTTTTATAATTTAAATATAATTTATTTGCAAAACTATATCAGCTTTTAAACATTTTTAAAATTAAAAATATTATTTTTTGTTTACAGCGCCATCTTAAATCATAAATATTTTTAAATTTAGAAAGGACACTATTTATTTAGGTAAGTATAGTAGTTCTTATAAATTTTGAAATTTAGAAATGTTTGCTTTTTGTTTGTTTAGGTAACGATCGCAGTTCTAATATATTTTCAAATTTAGAAATGTGACAATTTGTTCAGGTAACGAACTTTTTTCTTATATATTTTGAATTTAGAAATGATACTATTTGTTTAGGTTACGATCACGGTTCTTATATATTCTTTAATTTTGAAATGTTACTGTTTTTTTAGGTAATGATCTCAGTTCTTAAAAAATTTTATATTTAGATATGTTGGTATTTTTTTATTGGTATTGGTATTTCCCATTTTCCTTCATTCATCTCCATGGTTGTATGTACAATAGAAAGTTGAAATCTAAAATCAAAGTGAAAAAGTCCTTGACACGGTTGACACAATCTACTTCATGTCGTTGTTATTTTTAGCTTTCGACAGCCCTTTGAAGAATGGAAATCTTCAAACTCTGAGCATTTCGCATTTTCTTTTCGTCTTATATTGTTATAACATTGACGTTGCCGTACGTGACATGGAAACATGGTGTCAGCACTGAATTCATAACTTAAATTGGTGAAAGTTGCGCAAGCGCATAAAATGATCACCTAAACCAGCCGATGACAGGTCGTAAGCTCTGTAGGCGCTATGAGTTCAACTTCGTCTCTATTGAGATGTTAAAAATTTGTCAAAAAATATATCCATCTCGTTCATACTTTTATATCATGTACCTTTCACACACTACCAATTCATCCGTTCATTCATACATCTATACCCCACAGAATCAAGTTAATCTCTATGACCACACTTAAAGTAATTCCTTGTATTTAAATTGGTAAAATGAGAGTATTGTGGCCAGCACTAAACTCACTACCACTAAGTGTGCATTTTTTTCTTTTTCAAAGATCGACAATCTCTGAATGCATTTCTATGAAATACATAAAATTCCATTTTATCTTTTTTTTTAAATGAATGTGTCCTAGTTGAACAAGTACATATGCATCTTCCTCTTTTCCCTAAATTAATCATGAATGCTTGAGCTATAGGTGAACTAAATCGGTCGAGGCAGGATTCGAACTCGCGACCTCTGGATTACTAGCCTAGTGCGCTAACTGCTCTGACATCGACCCATCTAATCTTTACATTCTCTGAACAAAAAACAAAACAACTAAATTTCCAGAACCTGACAGCATTTAGAAAGTTTGACAGATCAAACCATAGAATGACAGATGTATATTTATTTTGCTTAAAGTACATTAGTGTATTTTTTTATTTTTTTGTATGTTTTTTTTTATTTTCCCTCCCTCCCTAAAAACCCTCATGATAACATATTTCATGGACTTCTGAACATATACTGTAGGATTGTTGCCACCCAAAGGTGTTATAGATCGGAGCTCCTCGTCGCTGTCCGTGGGCCTCTTCAAGGTCCCATTGGTCACGCGGATTTTGTCATAGTTATGGTGCCTTACAATTGTTAGATTTCCAGTAGGTTAATATTTTACAGAGATCTTGGTCCTACCCCTGATGTTTCTTATTTAAAAAGATCTGAAGTCCACGTTTGTGAATCTTCCATTCACATTCCTCGATTGTTCTTTTGCACTATGGTGTCGACATTGCTAATCTAGAGGGCTCCATGAGCTACTTTTCGTGCTATGCATTTTTTTTCTTGTCGTTCACTTAGCTTTCTGTGAAGGGGCCGTTTGCAGTCCCCATATGCAGAGCGGGTGGTGGTGGAAGTAGCGAATTATATCGTGGATGTAATTATTTATTTATTTAATATTGCTTCTCCGGCAATTAACAGGTACTATGTCAAGTTTTTATTCAACACGCACCCAATAACAAGTTGCCACATTCTAGAGATTTGCGATATTTATCGTCTCACAGATCCAGACTAAAAACACAATTAAAAATCTCCACCGGGAATCGAACCCGGGACCTTTCGATCAGCAGTCAGATACCTAAAAAACTGAGCCACAAAGGCCAACAATTATCTTATGGAAATCTATAATATCTTAAGATATCATAGAACTATATGAAATAATTATATGGGTTAACCTGTAGGTTTTGACTTGCTCCTTCCTCGGTTCTTCGTTCTATCGTTCGACTAAAGAAGCGATAACTATCCCCATGTGCATAATGGACAGAGGTAAGAGTAGAGAATGTCTTCTTCTTCTTTCGTTTTAGTTAGGACTGTTTCTTCTTATTCCGGAGTCTGATCTTGAGAGGTGGACGTCCAATTATCCCTCCATCGTTTGGGTGGTAGTTTGAGTAGAGAATATATTCGTAATAATTTATCGAATAACATTTTTTTTAGAATAAACCCTTTCATAACGCGAAGCACATAACAGTATGTAAGTTTGATAATAGCTGGAAAGATATATTGATGGTCTAACTTATAAATATTTATTGTATGTAGGTAGGTTTACATTCAGAGTTTATCTCTAGATATGCCAATTGAAAAGGGTTTGTTATAAATCCCAGTTTTTGCGCATAAATTCACAAAGGGAGATGTTTTTGTTATTGTTTTTCCTTCAGAAAGGGTTTCCTAACTACCTTCAGTTTATTTGAAAAAAATGTAAATGTAATGAATTATTATAATATTTATTTTTGCGACAAAACAAGAAAAAAATTAATAAATAAATTTAAAAACATCCATCATGAAAACATGTGTGGAATAGACGAATTCTTACTGAGAACTATATACTGATTTTACTACATAACAAGCGAGTGAGTTGTGGCCAACGCAATAATCCTGACTATACACAAAGTATCAAAATTTTTAACATGTTGATGATATGAGTTTATCAAATTATTTTTGATTTAATTAATTATTCAAATTAATTAAAAATATCAAATTTTAAGTTTCCTGTGCTCCAGGTCACATTGATATCGACATTTGTCAGTTAAAAAAATGACAATCACTCATCAAATATATTTAATAGAAAAAGCTATCAGAAATTGGCTATGTGCTGTGTGCTATGTGCTGTGTGCTATGTGCTATGTGCTATGTGCTATGTGCTATGTGCTATGTGCTATGTGCTATGTGCTATGTGCTATGTGCTATGTGCTATGTGCTATGTGCTATGTACGGCGTTTTCATTTTACTTTATCTATTATAGGCTAAAGTACTCATTCGATTATTTTAAAATTTTGCAAATATTATATATCTGATACTCACTTAGACCCAATTAGATTGTGAAAGATATCTGAATAGTGCTTCTTTATTTTTTTAACTATCAAATATTTCAAAGCGACCCCAAGCTCAGGAAACTTAAAATTTGAAATATTTATTTTCAAATTGTCAAAAAGGCACATCACTTTTACCAAGTTTTCACTATAAAATAATTTAACAAACTCATTTTATGAAAATGCTGAATATTTTCCATACGAAATTTGAATATTTTTTTAAGAATGACTTGTTAGTGAGAAGTTTAGCGTTTGCCACAACCCACTCGTTTAGTTTGTAAATCAAAGTTAATGTGTTGTATATAATGTATTGCTTAACTGTCATTGTTTTTAGTTTATTTAACATTAAGTTTATACTTGTAGGTATGTCTATTGCTTTTAAAATTGTTCTCATTCCCATATTTTGTAATTCTCTATTTTAAGTTTCAGTGCAGAGGAATAGGATAGTCTGAATATAGTACGTGATTGTATGTATGAATGAATGAATATACAAAATTGTATAAGTAGCTTCATAATTCTTATAAGTAAGCATATCGGTAGTTTGGTAGCCTCTAATCTTGAGAGTAAATATTATTTGACACGATATTATTTACCTGTGAATACAAAATTGTTAATATTCTATGTTCATAGGTATAATGCTCACTGAAGCTAATATTTAATCACACTTATCTGTATCAAATATGTTATAGATTATGAATTATCGTAATTATCGTAAAGTGAACGTAGGTAGATACTATGTACATACAACATATCGACCAAACCATAATTTATAATAAGGTACTCGTCAATTTCTCTGAGATCCTACAGCGAATCTACTTGAAATTAAATGTACCATCACACCATGTCCCTCGCGGGATAGGCAGGCAGAACCGAATGCCACATTTTCTATCTTGGCACGTATTGATCACCTCGTCAACATTAAGGCATCGTCTCATACATGCTCCTCTATTATTAAAGTTTCTTTCAGTAAATCGTTTACACGATCGTGCCATCCATTTCTTGGGCGGCCCCATCTCCTCTTTTCCTGTCCGCTTTGTATATATATTTTCTTCGTCAGGAGTTCTTTCATTCATTCATTCATTCTTCACTTATTTCAATATCTTGCATTTTTAACTGTGTCCCAATTCTCTACCCTGTTATACCTATTATAACGTTTTTATGATCTCAATTCAATTACATTCATGTAATAGACTGTCACATATCATCCCATTACAACTTATTTGCGATCTCAATTCAATTACATTCATGCACTACCCTGTCATAGATCATTCCATTACAACTTCTTTGCGATCTCAATTCAATTACATTCATGTACTATCCTGTCATACATCATTCCATTACAACTTCTTTGCGATCTCAATTCAATTACATTCATGTACTATCCTGTCATACATCATTCCATTACAACTTCTTTGCGATCTCAATTCAATTACATTCATGTACTATCCTGTCATACATCATTCCATTACAACTTCTTTGCGATCTCAATTCAATTACATTCATGTACTACCCTGTCATACATCATTCCATTACAACTTCTTTGCGATCTCAATTCAATTACACTCATGCACTACCCTGTCATACATCATTCCATTACAACTTCTTTGCGATCTCAATTCAATTACATTCATGTACTACCCTGTCATACATCATCCCATTACAACTTCTTTGCGATCTCAATTCAATTACATTCATGTACTACCCTGTCATACATCATCCCATTACAACTTCTTTGCGATCTCAATTCAATTACACTCATGCACTACCCTGTCATACATCATTCCATTACAACTTCTTTGCGATCTCATTTCAATTACATTCATTTACTACCCTGCCAAACATCATCCCATTACAACTTCTTTGCGATCTCAATTAAACTACATTATTTATGTATCTACGTACTACCTTGTCATACATCATTCCATTACAACTTCTTTGCGATCTCAATTCAATTACATTCATGTACTACCCTGTCATACATCATTCCATTACAACTTCTTTGCGATCTCAATTCAACTACATTTGTGTACTACCCTGTCATACATTATCTTATTACATTTTCTTTGCGACTTCAATTCAACTACATTTATTATAATAATATAAACACTTCCTTGCACCCTGCGCAAGTGGCAAGTTTCATGCCACATTCAAGTGTCTTTTTTTTATTTTTATTGGATAAAACTGATTCATTAAAAAGACTTTTTATTTATGTAAGTGCCATGCATAACATAAAGTATTTTTATATCTTTATACGTCGTAGCTTTATTTTTGTGGCACATTTTAACTAATAAATTAAAATTACAAATTACTTTGTTTACACCACTAATGAGTATTTAGATATAGTTAACTAGTTGCGGAGCTGACCCGCTCCCTCATCAGAAAAAACTAATACTAAAACTTAAAACTATGTAACAAACGTGTGTAGTGTTATATTGCAGTTAGGGGGAGGAGTTATAAGTGCGCGTGGGTGGTAGTGGAAAGATATTGAACAGGGGCGTCCGGTTTAAATTTATTTGATTATTAATTATTGCTTCTTTTTCATTTATCGATTTTTGTATCTCCAACGCCTCCAAGTTGTCAAGCCTTGGACCCTCCTTATTTATATGTAAGATTTTAACACCCGTCAGCTCCGCAACTAGTTAACTATATCTAAATACTCATTAGTGGTGTAAACAAAGTAATTTGTAATTTTAATTTAATAAAGTATTTCTTTTGTTTTCGATGTCTTAAGTACAATTGTTTGTTGGTGAATTCCATCGTTTGATTTATCATTTTATCGCTATTAAACATAATTGATCTCGTAAATTAAAATGTATCGATATCATTTCATTACCAAAAAGTTATTTCACAACTCAAAACCCTGTTTTATTTGACTTTCAAGTATTTCGAATTGTATTCGAATGTCACTGACAGCAAATTATATTCTTCGAATACTTTTTTTGTCGAATAGGGCTTATTTTTCTCAAGAGTGAGGGAATATGACGGAGTCTCAACTTATTAGTTATAAACAACAGAGAAAAAACAGGCAAATTACAATTGAGTTTACGAGTATGTTTATTTTAGTAGTGAAGTAAACATAAAAATAATTATGAATCGTGAAATTATACCGACATGTTCGTAGGTATGTTAAAAATCAGCGTCAACAAAAATGCTCATCGAAAAAATATTTTCAGATTGCAAAAAAAAAACACATCAAAGACTTTGACAAAATCGCAAAACGGATCCGCAATCTTCATATTGACAGATTTCGATGTGAAATCTAACATCATTTTTTCTAGGTAAATATATATTTTTTCTACGTTCCCTCGGAATTGTCTTCTATCAGGTACAGCAATTCCGTATATGTTTTCTTTATGCGAATTTGGAATATCATATTTTCTTTTCCGCGAGTCCTCTGTTGGTTTTTCATTTTTACACAGCGTACGATGCATACGTAAAAATATATCTAAAATAATAGGCTTGTAAGTATTTCAGAAGCCTATATTTAAAATCTATATTGCAGATGATGTTTAATGCAGTAGTAAGGCTGAAGATTGGTGATATACGATTTTTTTTCGAGAACTCTTTTTTTTGCGGAGCTGTATTATACTGTTATACTTATATTTATTATTGTGTTATAAGTAAGTAAAAATCGAACAGAAAAGGTTCGAACCTAGAACTTTTGGATTCCTGCTTCAATGTATAAATCAAAAGTCATGTTAGCTTAAAAATCCATCGGTGATATTTTTATGTGAGTATTAAAAAAGTACTTTATAGCATTTTACTACTTCGATATAAATTATATTTTACCTCCATAACCTTGCTTCACCTCCATCTAAAATACCTATTGATAATCTTAAGAACGTTTCACACCACACACAATATTTTTTTTAAAGAATGAATGTATCCATGAACATTATGTGTATAATAGGTATATTTTTATACATTCCCTTCTTCTTCTTCTTGTTGTGTCATATCAGATCCCCCCGACGTTGACGACCACCATAGAGAAAGCCTCCCTGTCCTGTGCAGTGCGAAACAGCTACTCCACAGTTCTTATACCGGTCCATTCGCGGATGTTTCGCAGCCAGGAAAGCTGTTTACTTTCGACCGCTCTACGACCCTCAATCTTCCCCTTCATGACGAGCTGAAGGATGGCATACTTTTCTCCTCTCAGAATATGGCCGAAGTACAACACTTTACGGAGTTTAACATTGGTGAATAATTCTCTTTTGGTCTTGGCTCTACGTAGTACTTCAGTGTTACTGACCATGTCAGTCCACGATATTCTAAACATTCTGCGGTGTATCCACATTTCAAACGCTTCAAGGCGGTTTATAATATTAACCTTGAGAGTCCACGCCTCCACCCCATAAAGCAGAACTGACCACACATAACACTTGACCATTCTTTGTCTCAGCTTAAAGTTAATATTGTCGTCGAGGAGAAGATATTTCATTTTGAAAAATGCCGATCGGGCCGCTTCTATTCTGCATTTTACTTCAGTGTCAGGGTCTTAATTCTCAGTAATTACACTACCCAAATACATTCCCTAAACTACGCAAATGATTGTGCACTAAACATCATATTTTTTGACGATGTACATACAATAGATACAAACCCCTACGGCATATCCCACAATGTGGGGTAACCAGCGACAGGTTTACGGGTGAGCATTACCTAACAAGAGGAATCACGACACATGCGGGTTTCTCCACCCACCATTCAGAATGGGTTGTGAGCCTCATTGCTGAACTATGTTAAATGATTATTGTTGCCTGTTGTATTTTCGATCACCCAGCTCTTAAGGGACACCCTAGAACGATGATAATAGACAAGAATGGAAGCACCATCCCAAGCCGGTGCCCCACAGCTGACGAAGTTCATTTTGTTCATTTTTTTTTATTTTTTATCTTGATAATTTTCTCGTAAGACAATTAAGCTCATCTCTCCCCACTGGATTCCTTACCTGGCAATATGACCCGCCCATTGCCTTTTAAGTTTTGCAACTCGATCCGTGATATCGACAACTTTTGTCTGGCGTGTTTTTATTTTATTTTTGTTTGATAAATCCGTTTTGTTTTGAATTGGTGTTGCTTCGAGGAACATAAAACAAGATGATGGTGCGCTCTTAAGGGGCCATATAAACCTAAACACCCCAATTTCAAATCAAATTTCTCAAATATGTTAAACAGTGTTTTTTCTAGAAAAAATAGCATTAGTTTTGTCAACATTTCTCTAGTGAACGTTCGTCACAAAATTTTCAAGTTCAGCCTTAATTCCACTAAAAAAATATTTAAAATACCCATTTTTTTTAAATTACAAAAATAATTTTTTTAAATTACTACATAACTATGTGTCATTGAGAAATAAATCTTTTATATGCTCAAAGTATAAAATCAAAGTGAATGACCGATTAAGTTTTTTCATTTCAACTAAGGTTTGTTCTTAAAATGCAAAAAAAATCTACAAATTTAAATTAAGTGACGTACCTATAAACCTTTTTTAACGCACGCAATAGTTACCCTTACTAACGAGTAACTTCATAGTGCATAAGGCGGTTATAATATATCATATTTTCAGTCACTACATTTAGTGTTATGTCTTCTTAATAAAAATTCCATTTTTTTACCGTGTCTAACGGGCTTAGCACCTAATGTTATGATTGATTAAATTCTACATAATAAATCAAAATTTATATCACATAAATTATGTACAAAGTACGATTATCCATTTACTTCCAATAGGTATGTATAATATTATGTGGTTCATGTATACAGTACCTATACATTTATATATGTAGGTACATTAGGCTGGGCCGCACATTTTTTTTCGAATCCACATATGAAAGGGGTCTTTAATGTTGCTTATTTGAATAATAATAATCTCAAAAATAATAAAAAATATATTTTATACTAGTTTTGGCTCTTTACCAGAGGTCAAACTTTTCAAAATACCTAGTCATTTTTATGCCTCTCATTTAATAATATGAAAAAAAAATTTTGGTCATCGCAATACGAAGAATGCAATAGTAATAATACAACTGTCGATTCGTTCAAGAGAATTTAATTCTATTTAAGGCCCTTGTATACCCTGGTTATACGGATGTACACAAATATGAACGCTAAATTACCTTCTAATGTATGAAACACGAAAAAATATTGTGTATCACGTAATATGTTGATATACAACATATTTTCGTGAAGAAAAGGTAAAATTTAGAGGTTTTTAAGAACTTTGTTGTCTTAACATATCGACAAAGTGTCAAGCCAAGATACGCGAGATTTGTATGCAGGGTCTATATTTTTCACGGTTTTTCCAACTCTGAAGTCACAAAACACCAACTTAGAGGCTTCGCAGCATGTATGTTCCATATATGGATTTACTCAGAATTCGGAGTAGAACATTTAGTGTGTCAAATAATATTTCTCAGTGTTCTCAACATAATATTAATTTTATTTTTATTTGATATAGATTCTCGGGCAACTTACAGGTAGGTTCTATGTCAAATATTAATTTAACAATTTGCCACATTCTGGAGACTTACGGTATTAATCGTCTCACAGATACAGACTAAAAACACAATTAAAAACTGTGTCTCCACCGGGAATTGAACCCGGTACCCTAGGATCAGCAGTCAGATAACTAACCAACTGGGCCGCGAAGGCCGACGATTTACGTAGTTGTACAATTTTTGACACTATTTTTTTTAATTAAAAAGAACTGTCGCGTTTATTGACAGTTCTTTTGACCTTGGTTAAGTGAACTGTGAAGTAATCTGAGATCTAGTGATGTTATGTTAGCATCTGGATGGATGAATTATTTCCAATATATGAGCTTCGTCATCGCCTTTGTTGCATTATTTTTAACACTTTAAATCATTTACAATTTACGCATTGATCTGTCGGCGAACTTCAGAGGATGCGATAGATTAAATATTCGAGAAAATTCCTATTGCACGCACTAACAAGTACCTGGTGTGGTGTTTTACATGTGCCTCGTTTCTTCAATTTCCCTGATAATCTCATTTTTAACATGGTCCCTCCAAAATATGCTAATAATTCATCAGTAGGTCCACATCTCGAAGGCCTTCAATATTTTACGTTCTCTTTCACCTATGCACCATGTCTCACAATTATCCAACTGTCGATTTGTTCAGGAGAACTTTGTTCTCTTAACATATCGACAATGTATCAAGCCAGAATACGCGAGAATTGTATGGAGAGGTCTACTTTTTTCACGGCTTTTCCATCTTTGAAGTCAAAAAACACCAACTTAGAGGCTTCGCAGCATATATGTTCCATACACGGATTTACTCAGAATTCGGAGTAGAACATTTCGTGTGTCTGTGTGTGTGTGTGTCTGTGTGTCTGTGTGTCCGTCCCCCCCTTATAACTTTTGATCCGTTCAATTTACAGAGCCTAAAATTTCAGAATATATAAACAGTTACAGGCCTACAAAACTTTTATACTCGGAATTTTGAATTTTTGTTTTAGTCAGGGGTTATCAACTTTTGAATTTTTATTTTATTTTTCCATATATCTCAGAAACCATAAACGCTAGAACGCTGAAAATTGGTACAAACATAGACAAATACAAAATCTCAAATTAGTTTTTTCAAAAAAATTCCAGGGTTTCTCAAACATTTTTTATTAAGAAAAATATTTTTTTTATGATAAATTTATGAGTTTAACTGCCTTTATTTCCAAAACTTTTACAATTATCGAAAAAAGCCGAAACACCCCAACTAGATAATTTAATTTTCTATAAAAAATATTAACATTGTAGTAGAAGATCTCAATTTTTTTTTAACAATTTTTTTAAAATTGAATTTAGTGACGACATCGCTTCATACATTTTGTATGGCAGTCGCCTATACACAATATGTAAGAAGACTTAATAGTTTGATACTTCATCTCCAAACATACATACATACATACCATCATGCTATTTGCATATTCTGGGTAGGAAAAAGGATCTTCCTCCATACTATCCTATCTTGACATACATACCTACATAATGTTGTATAGAAAACAAAATATCTGAAAATATTCAATAATTTGTATCTATGGGTTTATAGTTTGGTACATATTCTTCAACTATACATACTATCGCTATCGACAGTTGGATCTCATGTGTTACATGCAACTAGTATTATAGCAAAATACTCCACACATATGTCTTGAGGTACATATTGTTGAGTTCGAAGATCTTGGATTTTTGCTGAAAACAGGTTTCACTTGGTGAATACGACTAAGGTCGCTGATATGGCACGAAGAAAAGGAGAAGACCCTCAATTTAAATGCGAAAACATGGCTTAATCTACCATTAATTATAATTTTATTTTATTGAAAATTTCAATTTTTGTAAAAACTGAAATTTTTTTCATAGTAAATATATTTTAAAATATTCAAAAAAAACAAAGTTGTCATTTACAGTTTTCCAACTGTCGATTCGTTCATGAGAATTCAATTCTCTTAATGAATCGACATTATTAAGCCAAGATGCGTGTATGAAGGAAAATTTTGTATGGTGTAGTGGACTATTTGCATGCTAATAACAACCACTAGAGGCCTCGCAGCATATATGTTCCCGTACATGGATTTACTCAGAATTCGGAGTAGAACATTTTATGTGAGTTTTGTGTGTGTGTGTGTGTGTGTGTGTGTGTGTGTGTGGTGTGTGTGTGGTGTGTTTGGGTGTGTACGTGTGTCCGTCCCCCCCTTATAACTTCTGATCCGCTCAATTTACTGAGCCCAAATTTTCAAAATATATAAATAGTTATAGGCCTACAAAACTTTTATACTTAGAATTGTGAATTTTTGTTTCAATCAGGGGTTATCAACTTTTGAAATTTTGGTTTATTTTTCCATATATCTCAGAAACCATAAAAGCTAGAACGCTGAAAATTGGTATAAATATAGATAAATACAAAATCTAAAATTAATTTTTTTTTTTAAATTCCAGGATTTCTCAAACATTTTTTATTAAGAAAAATATTTTTTTATGATAAATTTATGAGTTTAACTGCCTATACTTCCAAACTTTTTAAAAATATCGAAAAAAGCCGAAACACCCCAACTAGATAATTTAATTTTCTATAAAAAAATTAACATTGTATTTGTACATCTCAAATTTTTTTTAACAATTTTTATAAAAATTGAATTTAGTGACGACATCGCTTCATACAATTTATATGGCAGTCGCCTATACACAATATGTAAGAAGACTTAATAGTTTGATAGGATCTTAATATCCAAACATACATACAGAACCATCATGCTCTTTTCATATTCCGGGAAGGAAAAGAGGACTGACCTCCATACTGTCCTATCTTGACATACATACCAACATGTGTTAAAATTTTCAATAATTTGGATTTATGGGTTTATATGTAGTTTGATTTTTATTCTTCATCTATACATACTATTGCTATCGACAGTTGGATCTCATGTGTTACATGCAACTAGTATATTATAGTTGCAATAATATTGTAATAATAATATGTAGGAGTATAGACATACAGACTTATACAGGATAATACATTGGACAATTATACAGAATAATTCATTCGACAATTATACAGAATAATTCATTCGACAATTGTACAGAATAATACATTCGACACTTGGGTTGTTAGTTTAGTTGGGTAACGTCTTTCCTTTTTATTTAAATGTTGAATGGGTTTCAAATTAAATTTAGGAGTTTCTTTAGTTAACGAGTGAGTTAGAAACTTGTTGAAATACCAGACCGTGGTGGTTTACAGCGAAACATTTCCTTTTTTCCAACGTAGATTTCGTTCCCGCGCTGTTCAAACAATTAAACCAAACACTGATGAAAATCAATATGTGAGGTCGGTGTTTTATTTCGGTAATAATTTATTTCAACCTACCCGCAGCCATCATCGTCGAAATTAATTGTTACCTACTTGAAGAAATATCTAAGAAAACGAGAGGGTGTATTTGATGGCAGCTGCTGGAGCTAGGCTTCGTTAGATGCTATATAAATAATGCAAGGAATTCAATCCGAAACGGAAAAGCTAACAGAAGTGAATGAAGCTCATTCGAAGACGCTAGAAATCAAATCAAAAGACTTTTACTAAAGGAGACTTATATGATCCATCTGTTGATAAAGCTTACTATTAAATATTTAAGTAGTTCTAAGTGTCATCAAATTATTAATAATGAGAAGATTAATTACTATGTCGATGAAATCTTAATTTCTGAAAGCAGGAGTGTTATATTCAAATCCCATAATAAAAAATGGATATGTAGTAATTTTATTTTATATAATATTATGATATTAACAATTTTCTCGTCGGATTAAAAATACAATTTGCAAGCATTTATGCTTGTTTTAGTGAACGTAGGAAAATGTTTATATTGTATATGTACTTGTTTAACAAGGACATATTCATTTTAAATAAAAAAAATACAGACTTAAGGATAACAACATTTCTGATAACTACCTAGTTTTGATTTCATTGAGTTATTACCTTGTTCGACTTGCGTTTGTAATATTTATTTATTTATTTATTCAAACAAACAGTAAAAATACAATTTAAAAAAAGAAAAAGATACCAAAAGTTAACAAAACATAATACATAATACAAGAAAAACAATGAGAATTAAAGTTAACTTCCTCCTCTCTCTTTTTTATTCATCATAACCTCACCTAAACGGCTTCACCTTTCTTAAGGTGAGGCTATTGAGACAATACTATATAACGAGATAATACTATATAAGATACTACTATATTAGATGGGTCGGTGGCAGAGCGGTTAGCGCGCTGGGCTAGTAATCCAGTGGTCGCGAGTTCGAATCCTGCCTCGACCGATTTCGTTCACCTAAGCACAAGCATTTATTTGCTTATTTTAGGGAACGTAGGAAGATGTATATGTACTTGTTTAACAATGACATATTCATTTAAAAAAAAAAAGAAAAAAAAAAAAAAAAAAAAAAAAAAAAAATTACAATACTATTGTATGCATTTTATGTAAAATCCGATGTAATAATTTACATCAACATAGTATAAGGGTAGGTTTTTGAAAACATTTAACAAGTTCATTATTCCAAAAAACTTCTTTACATCAACATCTAAAATAAATATTTAAGGTATCGTGATACTATATATTAAGATAATTGACTCTTGTTACTTTTCAACACATGAATTTGCCATATAAAAATGAAAATACTGAGTGTTAAATTTTGTAGGTCATTCATTGAAATTTTGTGCTCTGTGCATCAAACTGATCACAAGTTATAAAGGGGGGGGACACAAACACACATATTCAATTTTTACTCCAAATTCTGAGTTAATTTTAATATTATGCTATGATTCGTCCTAGTTAATGTTTTTTTTAATTAAATTTTTTGACTTAAGTAGAAAAACCATGCAAAAAGTCCACTACGTCATATAAAAATCTTTGATTTATTAAGAGAAATAAATTCTCTTGAACTGATTGATAGTTGGATAATCAAGACTGAGTTTTCGGGATAACTTCGCTAGATATCTTTAGGTGTAGAGCAAAATGAATGTTTATTTAGTATCTGTATGAGAGAAGATTGATATCAAATGACAATGATCTATATGACGAGGTTAAAGAACAAACCGATAAAGCAGCCGTTATAGCTGGCTGCCTCAGGGACACTGTCTGGAATAACAAACATATGCTCACAGAAATTAAAACCAGAATTTACAAAACCTATGCCATCGAAGTCAGAGCCGATACCATCAGAACAAAAAATCTCCTCCGAACTACTGAAATGAGGACACTGCGCTCCATAGTGGGCGTAACACTCGTGGATAGAGTCCGGAACGAGGATATAAGGAGGAGATGTGATCATCCGCTGGGGTAGAAGGCGAAGGCATCAATAGAGAGACCATGTCGAGAGAATGGGAGACAATCGACTACCCAAAATTGTCTCCAAGGAAGTCCTGGAGGGTCGTAGAGCAAGGGGGAGACCAGCAAAAATATGGAGTGACGGCTGGACATACAGATCACAAGAGGCAGTCTCCAACTGAAAAAATAGGCCTTTGGCCTAAAACCAGAGGAAGTAGAAGAAGATTGATATTTGCGTTTTTTTATGTATTTTGATATTATAATGCTCAAAATATATAAAAACAATTTCTGAATGATCTGTTTTGTGTGAGCACATATGTTTGTTGAGGTAAGTATTGTGAGTGCAGAATGTTGAGATTTTGTGCCTATTTAATATAGAAAGAACAATCACATGGTTCATAGTTGCTTATTCTGCCGATTCTGGCAGAATAAGTTGCTTATATTGTCACTGAAAAATGTAAACTGCTAGCCCTAGAACAGGATTTCCGAGTTGGGCAGCAGCAATCTACATATTGTTTTCATTGTAAATATGGCGTGATTTAAAATAAATAAATAAATAATCATTTGCAAATTACACATTGGTTAATCTTGTAATTAATGATGTCATCGTAGGGCAAAATAGCTAACGACACCGCTAAATAGATATATATTTTGTGTAACCAAATAAGATTTTTTAATGCTTTTAATTTATAATGGAATCATATCCAACAAATTATAACGCAATTATCTACATAGTATGTGATATTGTTTAGTAAGTAAAGTGGAACAAGGTCAGAGACTTGGAAAGCAAAGTGATGTGATTATGGCGGAATAAACCAAACTAGACAAAACTATGGATATCTGAGAAGATACAGGAGCCAAGGAGATGTCAGGGCAAATCTCTTCGAGTGGATTCCGGTAGTTGCAGCGAAACTGCAAAAGTTAACAAAACCTGGGAAAGTTTCGAGAGGTTAAGCCGACCGCCGCAAACTTTCCCATATTGCAAATTCCAAGTTTGTGCAATCCCGAAACTTTCCAGATCGTTATCAGGTGGTGGATGTAACAGCCGAAGCTTATAGAGGAAATGAGTTTTGAAAATTAAACGGAATATTGAAAGGTTGTCTGCGAACTACGTATCGAGTTTTAAATGGGTTTTGAAGATTATATGTAATATTGAAATCTTATTTTCATTCAATATTTCTGCTGCGAGGCACCGGCTAGGAATAGTGCTTCCACTATTTTCTATTACTAGTTGCATGTAACACATGAGATCCAACTGTCGATAGCGATAGTATGTATAGTTGAAGAATAAGAATCAAAACTATAAACCCACAAATCCAAATTATTAAAATTTTTAACACATGTTGGTATGTATGTCAAAATAGGACAGTATGGAGGTCAGTCCTCTTTTCCTACCCGGAAAATGAAAAAAAGGCATGATGGTTCTGTATTTATGTTTGGAGATTAAGTATCAATGTGTATAGGCGACTGCCATACAAATTGCATGAAGCGATGTCGTCACTAAATTCAATTTTTATATAAAGTGTTAAAAAAAAATTGAGATATACTTCTATAATACCAATATTTTTTATAGAAAATTATATTATTTAGTTGGGGTGTTTCGGCTTTTTTCGATATTTTCAAAAAATTTGGAAATATAGGCAGTTAAACTCATAAATTTATCATTAAAAAAAATATTTTTCTTATTAAAAAAGTTTAAGAAACCCTGGAATTTTTTTGAAAAAACTGATTTGAGATTTTGTATTTTTCTATGTTTGTACCAATTTTCAGCGTTCTAGCTTTTATGGTTTATGATTTATGAGATATAGGGAAAAATAAACCAAAATTTCAATAGTTGATAACCCCTATCTAAAACAATAAGTTTCAGTATAAAAGTTTTGTAGGCCTATAATTATTTATATATTCTGAAATTTTGGGCTTTGTGAATCCAGCGGATCAAAAGTTATAGGGGGGGTTACAGACACACAAAACTCACTAAAAATGTTCTACTCCGAATTCTGAGTAAATTCATGTAGGTATGGGAACACTCCGAGTAAATCCATATATGGGTGTTTTTAGCATGCAAAAAGTCCACTACGCCATACAAAATTCCTTCCTTCATACACGCGTCTTAGATTTAAACTGCCTCTTCCTTCAAAAGAATTTCATTCTCTTGAACGAATCGACAATTGGATCATCGTTTTCTGGTGCCCCGTAGTCGGGTAATCGAAAATATAACAGACAAAATAACATCTCACATAGATCACCATCCATACTGATAGTAGCGCCTTTTTAGTAAGGTAATGCACTCACATACCTACACCTGTCGCTGATTACCCCACACTGTAGGACATACCGTAATGGTATGAATGAATGAATCTCACCGTTGAAAATTAAATCCCCATATTTTTTTAAACCTTTCCTTATCCTAATTTAGTTTTTTTTAACAGATTTTAATTATCTCAATAGAGACGAAGTTGGAATATTTATTGTAGGAGAACCGGGAAATCAAGGCACCTACAGGGCTTACGACCTGTCATCGGCTGGTTTACGTGATCACTTTGTTGCGTTCGAATTATTTGTATTAATTCTTACGCAATAATGCCTACTTATAAAATGTTCGCAGTGGGTTTTTATTTTTTTCTTAGGGCCAAGATAATAATTTACTGCTCACATTGTGTCGAAATAATTCTTTCAAAACTATAGAATGCATTTCATTTATATTTTAAAATGTCCAACTGAATAGATCTCCTGATTTATTGCATTTCTATAGTCATGTAACAACTGCAAATCCATTAAGCACCATTCTTTCTAAAGATATAGCCAACTTGTGCATCCTTCTTTGTCTTAAAATGCAACAAAAGAACATACCTAATATTTGAAACGGAGGACAACCAATTCACATTTTTTTTACGAGTCTCCAAAACGTCTAGTAATAAGATATATTGCCCGGCCGAGCTCACTTTCTAAACACATGGTATTTCATACTTAACACGCCCCAACCAAGATCGTAATTGGTTGTTATCTCGAGGGCAATAAAAGACAAACAATGATGTCCTTAGGACAGCCTACTTAGAGTGACCAATGATCGAGGCTCTGACCACCTCCTACAAAATTCGATAGAAAGACGTTTTCGAGAGTTGAAGTGAGTAATGAGTCAATCAAGAGTCGGTAAACTGGAGTCCACCAGTGGAGTCAGTCCACAGACAGTTCAATAGTTCTCATCACCTTGTTCAAAAAAAAGTTAAATTCAGTTTGTGTCGCAAGTGACGGGCGGGCATCTGTGCCTCGGCAGATGTCTCCTACCTACCTAAATTACATGTTTTATATACAGCGCACAGTCAGTGTTATTTTTTTTGTCTTAATTTTTTACAATTGTTTTTAAAAGCCGACACAATAATTACGACGCGTCGCGACGTCAACATACACACCACGGGCAGAACAATCGAGCTGGAAGATGTTAATTTTATTAACAAGTCCGCCTTTTGGCTTTTTTAATGTTATAACTTGCTCTTGTTTGCACTTATTTTGTTATGTTATTTTAGCCAATAAAGAATTATTATTATTATTATCGAGCAACACAACAACCGGCGATACCTACTCGCGGATCCCTAGCGCGCCTCTACCTTGCATAGGTATATTTCACGGCCGCTAGACTCCTCATCCAGAGCCCAGCGACTCCTGCCTTAGAGTCCAGCGCTCCACTGAGAAACTGAATGTCTCTGGACGTCCCGGCGAAGCTTACAGCGACTGCCTCCTTGCAAGTCCAGCTTCACGGAGCCCCTGCTCCAATCCGACGTCCTCCACGATGTCAGCACCCCTGTCTGCGAGTCTGCTGCATCCACGACGAGCCAAAGCCGCTCGTATCTCATCGCCTCACCACAACACGAGCCAAAGCCGCTCGTCTCTCGCCTCAACATCCTGCCACGCGAGCCAAAGCCGCTTGCACCATCTGCCAAGCCGACGTCGCTCGACCAGCGCCTCATCTCAGCACCAAGCAAACTCACTCGCCTTAACACGCACCCACTTCACAAACCACCGACGTCTCCATAACATTTCCTTTTTTACTGCTTTCATTTTTTTGTACTTAGTTTTAAGTTTACTAACCAAGTTTCGTTAATTTTTTTTCAATATACATGACCACTGGTCATATTTAAAATAATACCCATTATGTGTTTTATTCCTCCACAACTCTCACCAACAATTACAAACTGTATTGTGTAAAACAACTTAATACCCTCCTACAATTATTATTATTCTTTTCTCTCTTAAATATTTTTTTTCTTCTTAAATAATTAAAATTAAACTATATTATATTTTTTGAAATTAATAAAGGGGGTGTATTAACTTTATGCGCTTGCGCAACGTTCACCAATTATGCCTTTTAATGAGATCCCTATCAATTCAATTTTGAAAGTTCTATATATTGTAATACTGAAATTCTTTTCGCTTGAAAATAAGGAATTTTTACTACAGCCATCTATGGGTGAAATTATGAACAACAATCTTATTATTTTTATTTATTTTGTTGGAACGCCATCTATTGAGAGAATTGGTTTTTTGTAAATAATGAAAGCTACAATTCTTATATCTGAGGTGACAATGCATTTTTCGCATAGAAGTCACCCCTGAATTGCGCCAGACTTATAAGGTCATTTTTGTCTTGTTTACCTACTTGTACCAATGTGTAAGTAATCGAATATTTTTATTATTGCATATGCGCAAACATTGGATTTTTTTCCCTGTCGGGAGTCAAAGATATTTTTTAACAGATTTTAATTATCTCAATAGAGACGAAGTTGGAATATTTATTGTAGGAGAACCGGGAAATCAAGGCACCTACATATGTAGGTGCCTTGATTTCCCGGTTCTCCTACAATAAATATTCCAACTTCGTCTGTATTGAGATAATTAAAATCTGTTAAAAAATATCTTTGACTCCCGACAGGGAAAAAAATCCAATGTTTGCGCATATGCAATAATAAAAATATTCGACTAATTTAGTTTATTTTTTTGATAAAAAAAATATTCTCTCATTTCTTCAATACCAATTCTTTACAGGTACTATGTTAGAAGCGTGAACAACAGACGAACATTATATAAGACGATGTATGAATGTTGACGAAGCGATGAATTTATGTCAAGATAGAAATAAGTAGCGTTCGGTTTTCTCTGCCTACCCCGTGAGGAACATATCGTGATGGTATGTATATACTATGTCAAATATTAAATTAACACGAACCCAATAACAAGTTGCCACATTCTGGAGACTTATGATATTTATCCTCTCACAGATTCAGACTGAAAACACAATTAAAAACTGTGTCTTGTGTGAGTTGATTAGGGCCCAAATTATAGAATAATTCTCAAGACCGTTCTCCAAATGTGTCATCTCAAGACCATCTTGAGATCATGCTCGAAAATCCATATTAAAAGTAAAATATGTACGCCGTCTCATTCGAGAAAGTGTACTCGAAAAACATGTGAATGCAGCTCTATAAATAAATACTTTTTCTCACGAATGGCAATAATTTCAGTGTTGATATGTTGGTAGCAATGAGTTGGAATAGCTATTTATAGATATTTTGACAATTCGTTGTCTTGGTAATCTTCGAAAGTGTAGAGAAATTTATGCGTCATAATATTATGATACCTGATTAAATAGTGAAAATGTCGACCATTTTATTCGGAAGAAGAAAATAAATACTTCTTCTTTTATCTGTCACATAGCATATTACGGGAATGTGTGTACATACAGTCAATAGTTCCAGGAAAAGCAGCCATTTCAAAATATGATACAACATGCATAGAATAATAACATGATATTTACTGGATGTACCGGAAATTTGATGAAATCTTACAAAATTTAATTCACATAGTTTATGAATGATTGTATATAAATTACCCCTGAAAGGTTCTAAATAAGATTCTCGATCTATTTTAGTATCGCTAACAATGTAAATGTAAAAATAGTAATCAATGCGAAATTCGTCCGTGTCTATATGCGTCTCTTTTTCGTGTAAAGCGCTGTCTCCTTTTCTCTCGTTGAGACCGTTCTCAAGACAGCGGGATAGCTGTCTCGAAGCAATTTCAACTCTTCTATAGATACATTTCGAGACCGGTCTTGAGATCAAGCTTAGTGACTTTTGTTTCTTTAATACCATTTTGGTTGAGAACGTGTTCTCAAGACCAGTCTCAAGCTGGAGAACGAATCTATAATTCGGGCCTAGGTGTCTGACTGCTGATCAAAAGATCCCGGGTTCAATTCCCGGTGGAGACACAGTTTTAATTGTGTTTTCAGTCTGGATCTGTGTGACGATAAATATCGTAAGTCTCCAGAAAGTGGCAATTTGTTATTGGGTGCGTGTGAAATTAATATAAGACATAGCATCTGTTAGTTGCCCGAGAAGTAATATAAAATAAAATAAAATAAATAACATAAAATACAGTATATTTGCTGAAATAAACGAATTCATACATAAATAAATCCAGCTTTGAATTGATTTTAACTAACCT
Source organism: Molanna angustata (assembly GCA_963576475.1). Lineage (NCBI taxonomy): Eukaryota > Metazoa > Arthropoda > Insecta > Trichoptera > Molannidae > Molanna > Molanna angustata. The sequence continues at coordinate 2,614,913 of OY754982.1, read as the reverse complement.
TTCAAATCTTTTTGTATATTTCATTGATTAAATCATCTCTGAAATAAGTTTGGGCGCAAATGTCGACTTTTTTGAAACATTATCCAAAAGTAGTTATTGGTGTCAAGTGATGTAGAAAATGAAATTGAATATTTTACGATTCTTGTTCTGTGACTTTCGTCTGTGAGCAACTCGGCAGACAAAGTTGAACAAAGATTAAACAGAGTTTATCAAGTTGAAGACGAGCAGGAGGATGTACTTTCATACTTTCCGCTGTTATTAAATTTACTTTTATAAAAAGAGAGATAATTTTCTCATTACCAAGAAAAGGGATTCGGAATGAAACGAAAACCGTACATCAAATTATAATTAAAGGTTTGATATTAAAAAAAACGAGTGGATTGTTACCAACACTAAACTCTCCACACCCTAGTAAGCGTTCATTTTTTCTTCTTGAAAGGTTGACAATCTCAAAATGCATTTTTATGAAGAGCATTTTTATCAGATTCTTAAACAAATATAATATTCCCAGAGGAAAAAAGTTTTCACAATACACCATACACACAAAAACATTGTCACGAAACACATAGTATGTATTTTCTACATGATACCTGATGAAAAATTTTAAGCAAAATTGCATTACTAGCAAGATGAGTATGTATGAGACAGTGTATCAATGTTGATGAGGCGATGTATGTGTCAAGATAGAAGATTGCGGTGTTCGGTTCTCACTGCCTACCCCTTGAGGAAGATAGAAGTGGAGAGTAAAAAATACACCTGTCTATAGAGACACATACAATATCAATATGAAGTTGATCACTCAATTCAACAGACCCATACAGAAGCTATTTTAATAATAATAATAAGTTATTTGAATAGCGCCGTTTAATGATTAGAGATCATACCAAGGGCGCTGATAGTTTAATATTGTGTTGCTCTCTGAAACAAAGCTGTTTTTAGTCTTATAGTGAAAGTGCTCTTGCTTTGAGCACTACGGACATCTACAGGCAGTGAATTACACTTAATAGGACCACAGACACTAAAGCATCGGTCATAGTAAGCTGCTTTGTTGACTAATTGTAGAAATTAAGATTAGTTTTAATATTAGTAAGATGCATTAGGTAGGCTTCATCCTCGAATGAGGGCACTGAGAGTCTATAATTTAGCAGGCGGGGTTTGTTGGGGGGAGCCCATCCGGCAAACTCCGAGCCCGCCTGCGTAAAAAGATTTGCAAGTAAGTGCGGGTAAAGAGGTGCTAACGCGCCTGAGATACCCGGGTAAGCGGTGGGTGACTTTCAGTGCTTTGTTGACTCTGTCCAACTCCTTTAAGGAATTGTTACTCTGTGATCCAGACGACCTGAGTGTGAGATGCCTCCCAGAGAGATCTCTTCTCTGACACAGCTCTTGTATATATTTCGGTGCCAGGTTGTTCAAAGCATTATATACTGTCAAACAAATTTTGTAATCAATTCGCTCTGGACACTTCAGCCAGTGTAATTCGTTTAGTAGTGGAGTTATGTGACTTACTTCTGTTATATACCTACATTTACACGACGTACGCCGTACATACAAACACATCACGACGGAGCTCACAGTGTGCACTCTCTACATGATACCCGTTGAGAAATTGATGTAAAAAAATACGCTTAAAAATCATGACTCTTTACTATTCCATAGTGTGGAGAGTAATAATAAATAAGAGTAAAAGTATAAATAAATTGAATTAAGGAAGCGATATGAATTCAGAATCATTCCAAAGGCGCTGATAGATAATCAGATCTATTGTTGCTCTCTATGAAACAATTATGTATATTTTGTGTCGGAAACCGCTGTCTTAGAAAATGAAAACTCACTAAATATATTTATATAATTTTGATAATGACAATGAAATTATTATAATAGTTACATAACTAAAGAGTGACGTTGAAATTACTATGATAATGTAATCACAGTGAATTGTCAATGAAATAACGATAATATTTCAATGAAACGATCATAAAAGTGAAAAAATTAGAATGCCAATGAAATTACAGTGAAACTTTATGGAGTGATATGAAATCGCAGTGAAATCACACTATGAAGTGACAGTGAAATCGCAGTAAAATTACTATGGAGTGTCAATGAAATCGCAGTGAAATCACTATGGAGTGACAATGAAATCACAGTAAAGCGACTAAGGATTGACATATATCGCAGTGATATCACTATGCAGCGACAATGAAATCGCAGCGATATCACTATAGAGTCACAGTAAAATGACTATGGAGTGACATTGAATTCACAATGAAATATCAATTATATGACGATCATATTTCGATGAAACGATCACAACAGTCAAATAACTAGAGTGCCAATGACATAACAGTGAAATAACTATGGAATGACAATAAAATCACTGTAAAATGACAATCATTCCTCACGGTAATATTGCTTCTCTGGACTGGAAACACTGGTTAGTTGGAAGAAATTGCCATATAGCAATAAAAGCAAGGAAGTGTTCATTATTATTATTATCATTTAAGATTGATCTCGGTTATGGTTCGGTAGTTTCCTTCACAACGGAGCATACTCAAGTTGTGAGGCTATGTGTTTGTGTGTCTGTGTGGTTGTGTGTAGTTGTTTAAAGTGGTACCTGTAGAAATTTTCTGACTATTGTGCATGTGTTGATAATTATTATTATTATTATTATTATTATGTGACGATGAAATGACAATGAAATTACAAAATTAAAAATTAAAAAATAATTATGGTTATATCAATTAACCCTGTTAACTTATTTTTCGTCTTCTATTTACTTCTATCACCGTGTTCATTGTGGCGATCTCTTTCTTCAAACCATTGTCAGCAGTACAAAAAAGCAATATTTTCATGAAAAATGTATAAATACCATCACGGCATACCCCACAATGTGGGGTAACCAGCGACATGTCTGCGGGTTCGCATTACCTTTAAAAAAGAAGCACAACACATACGCTTATCTCCACACTCCAGTCTCGTATCACCTAAAAGGCACTATATTCAGAATGTTTGATGGTGAACCTCATTGCTGAACTATGTGAGATGTTATTGTTGCCTGTTGTATTTTCAACTACCCCCCTCTTACGGGACACCCGCAAACGATTATAATAGAAAAGAGTGGAAACACTATTCTAAGCTTCTTATTCTAAGGTACTTCACAGCATATTTTTTTATATAGTCTATTTAATTTTAATAATACAACACACAAAAAATACAATCATAGATACTAAAAAAATTAAAAAATTGTTAAAAATTCATTTGTGTACTTATTTTGATTTTTGTTTTTATCTAGCAGATTCTGTTATTTTTCACAACAATAACAAATTAGTTCCTTCTCCCTTCCTTTTTTTCCCCTTCCTTTCCCGTCACTTGCAAATGTGCGAAATATATGAATGATTATTTAATGTACATCAATTATGGACAAAAGTAATTGGAATGTCTTTTTTTTATTTTAAAGTGTATTTTTTCTGTTTATATTATAATATGACTGTATTTGTCCCTTAAATAAATAAATATTAAAAAAGATACACAGTAAAAAACATGTTAACTTTAACTTGAGCGCAAGCACTCTTGTGTAGTGTAATATTTTTTCAATTTATTTTCTCTGCTGGGAATCGAACCCAGAACTAGCCAAATACCTTGTATAACAACACAATGAAGGCGATAACTATATAAAATTCCATAATATTTATCCACTGTTCATTTTTTCTCTATTCACCTAAAGATGTAATTTATGGAGACCCCTGTAATAAAATATTTTATACGATCTACATTTTTAGTGCGGGGAGCATAAAATTCACGAGCCTTTTACGGCAATATATTCAAAAGGTCAAAAATATATGGTGATTATGAGATGTAGGTACATATTGTTGTTAAGTGCCTTTTGTTATTTTAGCGACATAATTTAGCGAAACAATATTATGTTATGAACTATACGGTGATAAATCATACGGTGTGATCGCGCCACGGTAACCTAAAGGCGCCGTCACACGAGTTTTTACTGTTATAATAAATAAGATAGAGTCAGATTTGCTTACAACGCACATTTTTTGGCGGAAAGGAACACTCAGTGGCTGCGGCCACTTCGGTGCAAGGGATACTTGGGTTCGAGCCTTATTCTATTCAAAAATATGTTTTTCATTTTGGGAATGAAGTGTGATTCTGTAATATGATTTTTGTAATGCTTTTGCTTTTTTTTGTATTTCGTTGAAATTTTAGTATTTAGTTATTAAGAATGAAAAGAGATTTAAGTTTTGTATAAGTATAAAGTAAAAACTCGGTTATTAATTTAAAATATTTTGATGATAATATATTTATATATTATTATACTACGTTATTTATTTATTTATTTATTCTTGTTGACAAATTCACAGAATACAAATTTCAATTGTTTACATTATTATTTAAATATAAATATATTTCAATTAAGAATTTGTTCGTGAAATATTACAAAGGTACATTATAATATATCAAGCTTGGTAAGAACAACAAAATAATATGAGCAACATAGTAAAACAAAAAGGGGGTACAAAATAACAAACAAAAAATGACATGAGACAATGTATAAAAAAGAATGAGACCAACAAAACAACAAAATCGTTGGTTAAACATTACAAGCATAAAAAAAGAAAATATTAGTAAATCAAAGTAGAAAAAAGAAAAGCAAAATGAACGAGATTAAGTATTACATCGAAAGTTAAGCTTTACATAAAGTTGGGATTAAGGAATGGATATGAGGATTTAGATGAACTTATTTGTTCGCGGCCACAAGAATGCACACACACGCTCGCATATACACACATACACATATGTAGAGAAAAAAGTCACAAATCAAAAAGAACAAAAAAGTTAGTTTTAAGTGATATCATGGCCAGAGCTGAGGATTTCCTTAATTTTATTAATATACGGTTTAGATTTTGTGTGAAACACATCAATATTATACTATGTACTGTGTATTTGTAAATACCGAAAAAAAAGTAAAATGTAATTATATGCGCAGATGTACACTTAATAACTAGAAAATACTGTGGCAATATAAGTAAGAAAATTATTTACTGTATTTTAATATTGTAAACAGCTGTTGTGTTTCTAAATGAAACAAAATGAAATAAAATAAATCAGAAGAATTTTTATACACATTAACCTAACCAACCTATTCTTACCAAAAATTTGGTTGAAATAGGTTCGTTAGATTAGTATGCAGTCACTATTGCTACTCGCTTTAGCGAGTTGCATTATATGCTGTATAATACTATCATTTAAAATAACGTGTGCTATCACTTCAATATTATCAATATCATTTTTCAATGTGGTCAGATTTTGAACTGAATAAATTTAGAAAAATAAGTGAAACATAATTACTAGGTACCTACCTATAAATGAAAGTTTCACTATTTAATTTAAAATAAGCATAAATATGTGTAATGAATATAAACTGTTTTTACTGTTTTACTTTGCTGTTTTGTTATTCAGTTCTTTCTGGCGATACTAATCGAACTGATAAAAGTTTACGAAAAAAAAGGTTGTGTACCAATATTCAAATAATATTTATACCCTGTTAACTTTAATTTTCGTGCACTCTGACGATGATCTTCAACAGATCGATACCGGTCAGTGACAATTTTAAATTAAATGGTGAAACTTAAAGAAATTAGTGTTTTCATTCATGCCTAGTAGAATGGAGTTCACCACGAATTATCCGTCGACAAAATTAACAAGTTGAAACGTAATAAACAGGCTTTTCTCTTTTCATTTGTTAACCAAATGTAATAAAAATAAAAATACGTGAAATTTACTCTAGTTTCGTAACAAAATAAAATAAAGGAATATTCTTTAATTTTAAGCATAATGATAAGAAACAAAAGCAATGATTCATAATATATTGCCTATTTCTTATATTTTTTCAACGGTCTGATTTGTGTAAATACAACGTTAAAAATCGAATATTTTTAACGTTACATAAACGCTAATATTAGATGTTTTCCCTATAGGGAGTAGATGATTTTTATGACATTTTTTTAACACTTCAACACAAAGTTGGAATATTAAAGGATCACCTAAACCAGCCGATGACAGGTCAAAATCTCGGTAGGTGCCTTGATTTTCCGGTCTTCCTATAATATTCCAACTTCGTCTCTATTGAGATGTTTAAAAATTTTCATAAAACTACATCAAAATTACAAAATACCTACACTACATATATATGCATAAAATGTTGACTCTTATCATCTTTTTAAACTGCATAAAATAGTTTAGTTTGTATAGTAACTTGTTAAAATGTAAATACAACCTACATATGTGTCGTTTTCTCCAGTGAAATATTATGAAGATCCCGAAATGTAACAAGACGCACGCCCAACATCACTATAAATACCTGGGTATACAATATTTTAATACCTGCCATTATTAAAACAACATCAAATTATCATAACTTCAAAAAGAAAATCAACGTTTGTAAGTTAAATTAATAATAATAATAAATAAGCGCCGTTAAAAAATATATTTATTTATTTGTTTGGTATTAATAAAAAAAAAAAAAAAATAATATATTTATTTAACATAAGAAAAGAAAACTTACAGAAACAATACGCCACAGAGACCACTTAGTATTTATATAAAAACAAACAAAAAAATATACAAAACAAAAAACATCATAAACAAAATAATAATAATAAAAAAAACCATGGGTGCTCCCTGATTGGCATCATTCCATCACTTTCCCTATGTCCATCTAACTAGGAATAATTCCTGTTTTAAGACAGACAATTTCAATGTATTTTCACTACGCTTTTACATCATGCGATAGAAATTTCAATCGAAATAATTTAACAGTATATTAAATAATTCTCGTGTATGTACGTATGTAATAATATGTGTAGGTATATATCTATAAGAATGTGAATATTAATATGTAAAATATATGTAATTTACTCCTGTCCCGAACATAAGTTTTTTAGCTTCATTGGGACAGTACTTATTTGAGAAAAAAACTGTAATTTATTCATGTTTATATTATAACTAACAAAATATATTTAAATATTTACACTGCTAGCCCTTCAACAGGCATATCTTGTTGAACGACAGTTATCGTTTTTTAATGACGTATTTATTTTATTTTATTTTATTTTTTATTGCTTCTCGGGCAACTAACAAATACTATGTCAAATATTAATTTAACACGCACCCAATAACATGTTGCCACATTCTGGAGATGTTAATGATATAAATCGTCTCACAGATCCAGACTGAAAACACAATTGAAATCTGTGTCTCCACCGGATATCAAACCCGGGACCTTTGGATCAGCAGTCACATACCTAACCAACGTATATGTAAATGGTGTAACAAAAATACAAAAGTTGCCTGTTGTATTAACAATTACTCGGCTTTTACGAGACACTCGAAAACAATTATAGAAAATAATGAAAGCACTATTCTATGTCGGTGCCTCACAGTTGGCTGTTGTATACAATTACTCGGCTTTTACGAGACACTCGAAAACAATTATAGAAAATAATGAAAGCACTATTCTATGTCGGTGCCTCACAGTCGGTGCCTCATGTTCGTTTATTTTTTTAAATTTCTATTTCAGCAACTAACTGGTATATATGTGAAATATTATTTGACATGCATTTAATAACGAGTTAAAAATTTATCACTTTGCAGATCAAGACTGGAGACAATTAAAAAACTGTATCAATTAAAATTTTAATTTGATAATACTCACATTTCGATTTTGATTATACTCCCATGCAGTCCTTATTATCTCTTAGAGACCAGCAAATAATTCTGGCTATATCTTCAACACCGGTCCTCCACTCCTTGAATAGATATCCTATAATTTAATTATTTGCTATAAGGGAATTCATAAAGCACATCCACCCTCTACTCTTTCTCGAATCTTCCTGATACCTTCCATTTTCTTATTATATCTTCGTCCTTCGTCCCCTCCTTCCTCCTTCTTGTCCCTGAGTTAAGTGATGATAAATTGTATTTGCTTCGGGTACATAACCTTAATAAAAATTATTCGCAAATTCTCCTTTCCTAGATTTATTGTTCGTTTCCCTTGCGTATGTTAATAAATGATTTCTTCTCAGTTCTTTAGAAATATTGGTGTTATTCATTAAAGTACTTTAATATTTTTATATGTTAAATTAAAACAAACACTTTTAATTAACAACCACTTAGGAATACATTTTTCTAAAATACTTTACTTTTAATTAGAATTACCAAGAAATTTTTAATTAAATTATACATCAATTATTAATTTACTGCGTTCGATTATATGCAATCAATCAATTTGAAACTATTCAATTTACAAGGTAATTAATATTATTTTATGTTCTATTGATTAAAATTTATTAAATATTTCTTATAAATTAATAAATTCGATTTTCCACAAACTTATTAATCATTAATTTCTCAATTATTATATTTATAATAGGTTTATTACTTTAAAGTGTCTGCAATATTTTTTAATTAAAAATTAAAATAAAATCACTATTTTATGATTTTTAAAAAATGTCTAAAAAAATTATAAATTATTTCACTTAAATATATTTTTTTAGGAATATGTTTTATGGATTTCACATTAAAAATCACTGTGTAATATAATTTATGTACTTGTTGTCGATTGTTAAGTACGGAAGATTAAATTTTTTCTTGCCAATTCGAAATTAGCAAGTTATTTTTGTTGAACTCTGAATCACTTTCCTGACTGGAGATGATGAATCGGTTTTATTTCTCAATATTTGTATATTTAATTTTTTGAAAACACATAAAAAAACAACGGAAACATCACGTTAACGTATTAAGGAAAAAGTTTTTTTTTAAAATTACGGCATGATTGATGGCTTCTCAGCCGGGCAAAAAATTTGCGTGAAAATTTTACGCGCGAATATTTTTCCGACGCCGGGCGAGATTTTCACGTCGCGACGCTCGAACGAAACGACGCCTCCGTCGTGTGTGCACGGACGACGGGCGTCCGACAGATACTGAAGCCTATATCGCGCAACAGATTTCAAATACTTGAGGGGATGGAAACTTAGTGAGGGTGGGTCGGAATTTGGGCATGCGCAGACAGGTGAAACACACCTGCTCCTTACTACTTATTCTCTCTTTGGTCTATGGAATTTGAATTTGAATTTTATTATGAAATTCGAATTTTTTTCGTTTTCGAATTTGGAATACCGCAAAAAAGGATGTTTCCGTTCGTACATCTGTTCCGCGTATTTCCATTGGTCAATCCAATCGTATTTAATTTGAATTTAAAATTTTCGGAACTCGGAATTGAAAAATTCAAATTTGGAGGAGAAAACATCCTTTTTAATATTTGTATGTAAAATACTGAAGTTCCATTGCATATTTTTTATTTTATTTTATTTTTTATTATATTCCTTCTAGAGCAATTAACAGGTACTATGTCAAATATTAATTTAACACGCACCCAATAACAAGTTGCCAACTTCGGGAGACTTACGATATTAATCGTCTCTCAGATGCAGACTGAAAACACAATTAAAAACTGTGTCTCCACCGGAAATCGAATCCAGGACCTTTGGATCAGCAGTCAGATACTTAACTAACTGCATATCATTTTTAATGTAATTATAAATTGGAAAAAAATCACTTATAAATTTCTAGAAACACAGTTAGATTCCACAATGAGTATTTTTTCAGCTGTGACTGGCGAAAGCGCTTAGGCAAATAAAAATACTCATTGTGGAATATATCTGTGTTTCTATTTATAAGTTGTTTTTTTACAATGTATAATTATGAACTTCCACTGTGTCAACGAAAAAACCTACAAGTTATTTAATGTAATTGTTAATTCGCTCGGTTCATATTAACCGATTTCGTTCACCTTAAACCCAAGCATTTTTGCTTAATTTAGGCAATGTATGAGGAAGTATATTTACTTATTACAAGGACATATTCATTCTTTTAAAATAAAAATATAAATACAAATGCTTCACTGGAAACAAACCCGTATGAAAATCTATCCTGATTTTTTCCCAATCTCCTCAAACTATCAATTGATTTTGACACTTCTTAACATCCTGTAGAAGTGTCTAGTTAATTGACAAATGTCAATTATATTCGAAGAATAAAACTATGTGTAGCCCAGAGAATCAAAATTTTAGTGAAATACTTTTAAAATACATTTCTCCTCTTCTGGAATTCGAACACAGGAAGCCGACACAGTGGTCAAACGGCTAATTACTATTTTTTTACTAAGTTTAGTTTGTCGATCGACAATTCTTGATAGAACTCCATTGTACGTTGATATGTTATAAAAATATAAAAATACTTGGTTATAGTTCCATTGTATTTATTAGATTATTGACGCGTTACGTGCAAAGCACATCGTCAGAATAATGCTCTACAAGACTGAGACTAGTGGTTATATACAAAATTTACATGACAGGTGTATAAAAATGTTGGTTTTTGAACGGTTTAAAAGAAGTTCTATAATGCAAATGAATCTATACAAATCTACGTTTTAATACAATGAAAGTAGTTGGGTCACTGGCTGTAGTCCCCTGTGTCCATTAGGTCTGTAACAATTATTTTTTTATTATATTTCTTTACATAAATGTTTTAATCATAACAATGCAAATACGTACTTGAAATATTGTGAGTGTTTATGTGTGCATAATTCGTCCCTCTGCTGACTAACAGTCGTATCTGACATTTTTTGCAAAATCGAGTTAGGACCACCAATGTGTATTTATATTTTGTACGCATGATCTCGCTAAAGGTCTCGACTGTATCACTTCCCGTTAACTTAGTGATTTGTTGTCTACGAATTAATGAAAATAAAATCTCACTAATAGACCTATGTGCAAATACGATTCTAATATATATAAGAATGATTCATATATATAAGAATACAAATAAAAAATTAAAATATATATACACCGTGTCACCGTGTGCTGGGAGAGATGAAAATATGCACGGGCAAAACACTAAAAACGCTCTCCGGAACAATTTGCATTTAATAAATACGACTGTTAGTCAGGAGAGGGACTGTTAGTCAGGTGTGCGTGTTACTGTTAAGTATAATTGCGTTGCTACAATAAACACCTCACTAGGAAGACCTGTGCTGAGGTGTGTCATTAAATCAGTTGTCAGTGTGGCATAAATAGTAGTAGGTCTGCAACACCCTTTATGGGAGATCCAGATCATCCATACAGTGGAAATGTCCCAACCATCGTAGTCGGTTAATCTTAATGAACTAAACCACGCTGACGTCCTGGTAAAGATCATAGAACTCGGTGTTATATATTTTACGCCATGTTTGAAGTCATTAATAGGTCCATATATTCTGCGTAAGATTTTTCTTTCAATGACGTCCAGTCTGTATTCATCGTGCTTGGTTAATGTCCAGGTCTCCGAAGAATACGTTTAGACTGGTCTAATAAGCGTCTTGAATAGTGTAATTTTTTTTATTACATATACCAAAAACTACCTTTTATATAAGTAACATAACAAATAAATTGAATTGGTTTGGACCACCTCACTAGGCCAGGCCTGTTCCGAGGTGGTAGACTAGTTACATAATATTAATTACTAAGTCATTGTAAGCTGTTATATAGAATAATTGTGTAGCCCATGGTTCACTTATTGAGTCCTATGTTAGTAGTTTTGTCGTGTATGTTGTTATTAATTGAGAATTTGCTGACAATAGTTGATCCCTTTGTTATATAATCATGTTTGTATTGTATATTTAAGTCTTGTATTTTCTATTAAATGTATGTTCTTTATATATTTTTCTTCTAAATTTAGGATCTTTGGAGCCAAGTATTGATAATGTCTTTGTCCGTGTGTAGTGTTTGTCTTCGGAGTGATTAGTTGATGTCTGTGTCTTGTATCGTGAGAATGTTGAGCAGTGTTATGGTTTTTCTTATAATTTTTAAAGTGAATAAGAATTTGTTTAATATACCTAGAGTTGTGCTGTAATTAGTACGTAAATAGAAACAGAGTTATTTATTTATTGTTAAAATTAAATGTCGTGTAAGTCATGTCAATGAAAACTGCTTATAAAAATCCAATAAATCCTGACCTTAGAAAATACATTTTTTTCTTTTTCTCAAATTAAGTTATATAATCTGGAATATTTTTATGATAATGACGCTAATAGATTCAGAAATGACACGAAAGTAATGTAGATGGGTTGGTATTGAGATGAAACATTCGTAAAATTTATTCAGGGCGAATATCGAGACTTACTTTTTGATATCTGAATTTCAAATTTGCGAATTATTTAGCGAACGTCAAATGGAATGTTAAAACGTGGATACTAAATTTTCAAAAGATGTTTGTGAATATCTGACTGACTATTGGCGTCGTCGCTATTACATCTCCCGAACAAAATATTATTATTTTATAATATTATATAAACTTGACCCAATTTGATTTTCATAATAGATTTTTCTTGATTACTCTCAAATACTAATTATTTCCTACTTCCGCCATTCCTTCATTTTAAAACGTTAATTTTTTTTTTAATACACTTAAATCTGCCCGCTGGATTATTCTCTTTCTGGCGTTGTACTGTACATTGAAGCTCAGTAATGGTGCAAAAAAATATTTATTATTTGTAACTTTCTGTTCATATTATTTTTACACTAGTAGACTTATTGCCAAATGACAATTTCTTCCAACCAACAATACAGTGTGTACTATGGCAACAAGGTATTCACACGACAGAAATGAAAAGAAAAAAGTATAAAAAAGACAAAAAAGTTTGAATATAAAAACAAACCGATAAAGAGAGGAAGAAGAAATCAGGTATTATCCAAAGATTTCCAGATAATCTACTAGATGGAATACTCCGTGCAATAAGTGAGTCATGGTCTATCGCGCGTTAGATTTCTTGGTTGGCAACATATTGCAGTCTTCCATAACTACATTTCCACACTTCCTAAATCAAAGTGTTTTTTTTCGACAAATAAATCCGAAAATTATTCACATTAATCGGTATTATCTATACAAAAACGATGTTTTCTGTCCACCTTGTCGTCAAAAGTCCCCCGGAAAAATTCCTGACTTCGATTCATACAAAATTTGCTAACTGTGACAGCTAGTATATTTTATGAATATCTATGGTATTATCTGATAGATATTAAAAATTTTAGTTTTTTTGCGGCTGGTTTTTTGATATTCTCTTATTTCAATTTTTTTACATATTTCAGTAAAAGTTAGTACAAATTTCACAAACGGACGGATCTTATAGGTAAAAATAAGATTAAAGTAGGGGGAGGATGTGCTATACCTTCTCGTGTTCTCTCCTGTAAGTAGTGCCCCGAAAGCGATAGAAACAAAAGAAAAGCGAATATATGAAATTTTCAAAATCTTAGAAAGCTAAAACAAGATGAGAAATAAAAAGATAATTGCACGATACGAAATAGCACAAAACCGGCAGCCGTACGTCAGTGGACCTCACGTCCACTTCGGCAGAAAGGTCTTTCTAAAGACCATCCTGACGAACAGAATTCGTACAGGTCAAGGACGATGTAACTACCAAATGTAGAAATGGGGAAAAAGGGATTCTTCGGAATGTGACTTTGGAGCAAGAAGCCAAACTATCCAGCATCTAGTAAAGAAGTGCCCGATACGGAGGTATGAAGGAGACAGCCCCCCTAGACAACATGTCATTAAAGCTAAGCGTTATATCGCTAAGCGATAGAAATGTATGAAATTGGTGGCTGTCACGTGATGTCATAGCCACCAATTCCATACATTTATTATCGCTTAGCGATATAACGCTTAGCTTAAATGGCATGTTGTCTAGGGGGGCAGGATGGACATCCATAGGGCGACTCCAGAAGCTGTGAAGTGGCTAGCCGAACGGGAGCCAAAAGTTTAGAAGGGAAATACTCAATGACGCAGCCAAAGGCGAAGGAAAAGCTGTAGCCACACAAAAAGTAATGTATTTAAGATACAAGTACAAATTATATTTTAATAATGTTAAAATCTGCAATTTTCATCTATAGAGAGGATGCGTACTGGTAAACGCAACCACTCCCAGGTGTCAGACTTACCTTTTTCTTACCCATATTCAATAAGAAAGGAAATATCAAAAAACCTGCCATTAAAAAATTATTCATCGAAAATGTTGCTATATCTCGTACTTTTATCTAAATAGCGAATTGTAAATTTCATTTCATTTTCTGAACTCCTTTCCGAAGCACAAGGTTTCCTTCTTTTAGAGGAGAATTTCAAATTGTGATACCTAATCTACTTTTTACTGTCATTATATCTACTGTTTCCTTTTTTATATTTTTATAATAAATATGCTTTACTGTATGTTATTGCATTGTATGTATAATAGCTTCTCAGGCAACTAACAGGTAGTTACTATGTAAAATATTTATTTATCACGCACCCAATAACAAGTTGCCACATTCTGGAGACTTATGACATTAATCGTCCCACAGATTCCCACTGAAAACAATTTAAAACTGTGTCTCCACCGGAAATTGAAACCGGGATCTTTGGCTCAGGAGTCAGATAATCAAACAACTGAGCCACGAAGGCCGACATTGTGATGTTTATTTATGCCAAAAAAACGGATTTAATTTGTTACAATTATAACATACACACATACCATCACGCAATGTCCCTGACGGGGTAGGCAGAAAGAAACGTACTCCATACACCTCTTCCCTTTCAATCATTCATGGATTTTCATAAATTGAACACTGTTTTTCTTCAACGATTATTTTATTCCTATTCAGGACGACCGATTCGCCTGTTGAAGACTTTTACAATGTTGTTGAAAAGGCCTTGACCAGGTAAAACGACCAGTTGAAAAGGCCTTCACAAGGCGAACCAACCAGTTGAGAAGGCCTTCTCAAAGCGAAATGATTAGTTGAAAAGGCCTTCGCAGGCCGAAACGACCAGTTGAAAAGGCCTTCATAAGGCGAAACGACCAGTTGAAAAGGCCTTCATAAGGCGAAACGACCAGTTTAAAAGGACTTCATAAAGTGAAACGACCAATTTAAAAGGCTTTCACAAGGCGAAACGACCAGTTTAAAAGGCCTTCACAAAGCGAAACGGTCGTCCTGGATAGAAATAAAATAATTGCAGAAGAAAAAACAGTGCTTAATTTTTATAATGGAATTCTACCTAGGCAACGCCATCAGTGTGAGAAAAATAAAAAAAGTTTTCGTGGATTCACCTATGTTCATGCATCGCCTCATACACGCTCGTCTATCATCCAAGTTTCTTGTGTTACCTTATTCTATTGTGAATTCACTATTGAGACTTCATCTTGCTCGGGTTGGTTGGAAGTGATTGCCTTGTGGCAATAAACCCGCCTTTGTGTACTTGCCATACACACGTTAAATAAATAAAGGTCTCGGGTTCAAGTCCCGGTGGAGACACAGTATTTAATTGTTTATTTGCATAAACATTGGTACAAGTAGATAAACAAACCAAAAATGAAATGATATTTCTGGCGCAGTTCAGGAGTGACATCTGTGCGTGACACGTTCACCTCATTTATAAGGACTGTTGCTTTCATTGTTTACAAATAAACTAATTTCTCATTAGATGGCTTTACAAAATTTATTCCACCTTCCAATTCATCGCACCAATTACGCACAATTCATAGAATATGCGATACATACAATAACAGATTGCAAGAGTTTGACATCTTCCACCTCAGTTCCACAACATTCAAATACTCTATACAAAAGAAGATCAATAACCGCTTATTATAGGAAACCTTGACGGTATTAAATTCTTTTTTCTTTTTTTTCCTTTTATTTGAATATTATGTTTTGAATCATTGTAAACTTGAAATGTTGCTCTTACCTACATACCAATCTATGATCATATTTTATGATTTTTGCAAACTTATTGTATTATTTTATATTAATCACAACGACAAAATGTATACTTGATGTTACTATTGTATTGTACTATGTCTTAACGCTGTTTTTTGTCTAAATTTAACCTAAATAAATAAATAAATATTGAAACCCTTGAATGTAGAAGAACATTATTCGACCAAAATAATGTTCCATAAAATTCTGAACAACGCTATAGACTCACCGGAGCTGGTAAATCATATAAACATCCATATTCGTGTGACAATTTATTTTGTATTATTTTATATTAATCATAACGACAAAATGTAATAGGCCTTAATACTTGATATTACTATTGTATTGTACTATGTCTTAACGCTGTTTTTTGTCTAAATTTAACCTAAATAAATAAATAAATATTGAAACCCTTGAATGTAGAAGAACATTATTCGACCAAAATAATGTTCCATAAAATTCTGAACAACGCTATAGACTCACCGGAGCTGGTAAATCATATAAACATCCATATTCGTGTGACAATTTATTTTGTATTATTTTATATTAATCATAACGACAAAATGTAATAGGCCTTAATACTGGATGTTACTATTGTATTGTACTATGTCTTAACGCTGTTTTTTGTCCAACTTTAATCTAAATAAATAAATACAAAATCAAAAAAAAAAACAAAAAGGTTTCTTCGTTACTTCATAGAGAGCAATAGAATAATTACTTATTTTCAGGTGAATTGTTACACATTATACAAATATATAGAACTTTCAAAAATTGCATTGATAAGGGAACTCAATAAAAAGGCATAATTAGTAAACGTTGCGCAAGCGCATAAAGTGGCCACGTAAACCAGCCGATGACAGGTCGTCAGCTCTGTAAGTGCCTTGAGTTCCTGGTTCTTGTATAATATCCCAACTTCGTCTCTATTGAGATGTTAAAAAGTTTGTCAATAAAAATAGTATTTAATTGTGTGTTCAGTCTAGATTTGTGATATATACATAAACTTGTCATGTATCCTATTAAAGCTCTTTTAGGAATTCATTCTTTCTCCATAACACCTCCAAAAATATATATGTGATTCCCGGTGGAAATTAGCCGTAAAAGTTGGTATCATTCTAGTAATCTGTTTCTTTATATTATATTCGTATGTTGGTATTATATTTATATCATAGATACATACATATTAAACAGACCATTGAGCTAAAACCAAAAAGGTCTACTTGTGGTTAAACTTGACTTACTTGAGTTGTTGATTGTGAAAATTCCACACGGCACTCAAACGGTTAATAATATTATTTTTATAAACTAATTGCATTTAATATATAAGATAATACAACTGTCGATGGCGATAGTATGTGTATGGTGTAAGTATTCGTGAAAAATTCTGGGCTCTGTGCATTAAGCGGATCAATAGTTATGAATTCGAAATTTTAAAAGGATTTTTTTTATTGCAGATTATCAAAGACATCTGATAAAGATGCTGAAATTGTATTCTGAAAGTTTTATCACAATGCATCTGTGGTATGGTGTGTTTATTCTACTTTATCGATTACAAACTAAACTACGATTATTTTCAAATTTTGCAAATTCGAAAAGCTCGCTTAGATCTCATTGGATTTTGAAGGAAATCTGACCAGTGCTTCTTTATTTTGAAACTTAAATTTTGGTATTTTTTTTTCAAATTGCTAAAAATTATAATATATACTTAGACCCCAATAAATTTTGAAGGACATCAAATATTTCAATGTGACCCCAAGCTCAGGAAACTTAAAATTTGATATTTTTACTTTCAAATTTCTAAAAAGACACATCACTTACATTAAATGGCATCGAAGAATTATCAAGATTTCATAATAAAATATTTAAATCATTTATAATCTAACAAACTTATTTCATGAAAATGCTGAAATTTTTCCATACAAATTTTGAATTGTTTGCAAAGTGACTTTGTATTGAAGAGCATAACGTTGGCCACAACCCACTCGTTTTTTTATTTAATAATAATCTAAAGTAATAAAGCAATCAAAATGTTAGTGTATGTGTGTGTGTATGTGTGTGTGTGTGTGTTTGTCTCACGCCTTCTGAAAAACCAAGAGCATCTAAAAATCTAATTTATGTGCGAACGTGTACCAGTATACCTGATGCAGTGTCACGCTAAAAATAATGCGATAAAAATGCTGAATTTTAAAAATATTTCAATAATTATTTTTTTCATACAAAATTTTCCAAGTCATATCTGTCAAAAAAGTGTACATTTTGCACGCAAATATCTGTTAGTTTAAAAGTTAGAAGTACGTATTTACACGAAGAAAATATATTTTCAAGTATAACTTAGCGTTTAAGTGAAAAACATGGTGAATATTTTGTATAATTATAATGTTTAACTTATTTTTAAAGTAAGCGTTTTGTACAAATGTACATATAACCCCGCCATTTTAATATCTTTTCATACGATATTTAATTTTCCTACCGAATGAATATGTTCTTTAAAATAATATACCTTTGAAATAAATGTGATTATGAAATAATAAAATGAAACACAAGACATTACAGCAAGTTTTAAGATATATATTGTAAAAGTCTGTTAATTATTAGTAAAGATATAGGCATAATAAAATTGCATAATTTGTATGTAATATTTGATATTTTGGACAATTTTCGTTTTTGTGGCTTCGAACAAACCAATGTATGTAGGTACCTACCTACATATCCAAAAAAATGTATCGAGCCCATTTGATAGTAATATTTTATATGTTCGATGGTTACTATGGTTACGGAAAGATTCTGATATTCAAATAAAATTTGATATGAATCGAATTTATTTAGAACATTGTTGTAGGTAGGTACCTACCTAATACTATTTACTTACAAATCAACAATATACTGATTTCCTATAGGAAAATTATTTTATTTATTTATTTATGTATGGATGCATGTATGCTATGTGCTCCTAAACCGTTTGTCCGATTACAATGAAACTTTGGTGAATTGTCGAGCGTATGCCCGGGATGGTTTCTGGATTTAAATTTTTTTCTTATTTTTCTTCTTCTTCGTGTATTTGGTCATTTTACCAATGAAAGCGGAATATCCTGGGAAACGAAGGTCCGACTGTCTCTCCATTTCTTCGCAGGTCTTCCAGGACGGTTCCTGGATTTAAACTTTTTTCTTCTTCTTCTTCATCGTGTATTTGGTCATTTTACCTATGAAGGTGGACTAACCTGGGAGAAGAAGTTCCAATTGTCCTTCCATCTCTTCGCAGGTTTCTGGATTTAAACTTTTTTCTTCTTCTTCTTCTTCTTCATGTATTTTTGGTCATTTTACCTATGAAGTTGGAGAATACTGGGAGAAGAAGGTCCAACTGTTCTTCCAACTCTTCGCAAGTCTTCCAAGACGGTTTTTGGATATAAACTTTTTTCTTCTTCATCGTGCATTTGGTCATTTTACCTGGACATTTTAGGTGGACTATCCTGGGAGAAGAAGGTCCAATTTTCCTTCCATATCTTCGCAGGTATCTGGATTTAAACTTTTTTCTTCATCTTCTTCGTGTATTTAGTCATTTTACCTTTGAAGGTGGAGTATCCTGGGAAAAGAAGGTCCAATTTTCCTTCCATATCTTCGCAGGTATCTGGATTTAAACTTTTTTCTTCTTCTTCTTCGTGTATTTAGTCATTTTACCTTTGAAGGTGGAGTATCCTGGGAAAAGAAGGTCCTTTCATCTCTTCGCGGTTCTTCCAGGATGGTTTCTGGATTTAAACTTTTCTTAAGCGGCTGAAGGGACGGGATGTAATGAAGGGAAGGGATGCACTAAAGGGCCTGAAGGGATGGGAGGTATAAAAGGGCCTAAAGGGACGGGAGGTACTGAAGGGCCTGATTGGAAGGGACGTAATGATGGATTGAAGGGATGGGAGGTACTGAAGGGTCTGAAGCGACCGTTCGTGGAGTCTAATTCTTTTTCTTCGTTTTCTTATTTTATGTAGAACTTTGGTGAATTTTATACAAAACTATTTCCTATGGATTAATCTTCTTCTTCTTTTATGTAGACCTTTTAGTCAGTTTTTATGCAATCTATTTCCAATAGTCTAATTCTTCTATTTTATGTATTTTTTCTTATTTTATGTAGACCATTGAAATAGTTTTTTATACAAACTATTTCTTATAGTCTTATACTTATTCTTCTCTTTTTTATTTAGACTTTTGGGTTAGTTTTAAGTCTAATAGTCTATTGTGCAGAAATATTATTAACAATATGCACACTTGATGAAAATACATATGTAAAAACGAATGGGATGTGGGATGTGACGATGTAACCTGCACTAGAATATTTTCAATACTTTTGTTTAATCAAATTTAAACCATTTATATCATCCTATTTTGAATAATTTTCAACACCTTCATATTTGATTTCGTTGACGATATTTAAATAATGGGGGTTGTGGCCATTACTGAACTCTTCACAACGTTTATATTCAAATTAAAAACTATTTATTATAGTTTAAGTCTTTTTCTTCTTCGTTAATGTAGACTTTTGTGTCAATTTTAAGTCTATCAGTCTAATTGTGCAAAAATATAATGCACACTTGATGAAAAAATATAAAAACGAATGGGATGTGACCAACACTAGATCTTTTCAGTACATTATTTAATCAAATTTAAACCACATTCCAACATCCAAAATTACTAAATTTTCAATAGGTATATATTACAATTTGTTTTCGATGATAATATTTAAAAATGGGGGTTGTGTACAACGTTGATAAACTGTCATATTTAAAACCATTTCGCGTAGTCCATGCGTGCAGAAATTGTATATTATACTTCATTCACACTTTATAGCAATATATAAAAAAGAATGGGTTGTGGCCATCACTTGAACATTTTACAATGCTTAAACTCAATCAAATTTCAAACCACTTTTCATAGTCCGATATTGCAAAATAATTGGGTGACAATATTATAAAAACGATTGCTTATTCCTTCACAGTTTTACATTCTTGGCCAACGGCGGGACATAAAGGCTAGTTCATAATATTCTTCTGCATTGCACGTGTATTACCAACGGCATAATAATATGTACATAATAATATGTTTATATAGCAGATGTACTGGCGATAAATTCCTCATAATATTGAAACAATTTATCTTATACCAGTGAACCCCCGGCAAACTTCGTATTGCCTGTATAATTAAAAATGGTCCATAACCACCCGTCGCTTCAGACCCTTCAGTACCTCCCGTCCCTTCAGTACCTCCCGTCCCTTCAGTGCCTCCCGTCCCTTCAGTGCCTCCCGTCCCTTCAGTGCCTCCCGTCCCTTCAGTGCCTCCCGTCCCTTCAGTGCCTCCCGTCCCTTCAGTGCCTCCCGTCCCTTCAGTGCCTCCCGTCCCTTCAGTGCCTCCCGTCCCTTCAGTGCCTCCCGTCCCTTCAGTGCCTACCGTCCCTTCAGACCCTTCAGTACCACCCGTCCCGTCAGACCCACCAGTACCTCCCTTCCCTTCATTACCTCCCGTCCCTTCAGTAGGTTAAGAAAAAGTTTAATTCCCGACACAATACTGGGAAGACCTACGAAGAGATGAAAGGACAGTTGGACCTTCTTTTTCTAGGATTCTCTAACTTCATAGGTAAAATGAACAAATATACGATAAAGAAGAAGAAGAAGAAAAAAGTTTGAATCCAGAAACCGTCCTGGAAAACCTGCGAAGAGATGGAAGGACAGTTGCATCTTATTCTTCCACAATACTCCACCTTCATAGGTAAAATGACCAAATACACAATGAAGAAGAAGAAGAAGAAAAAATTTTAAATCTAAAAAATGTCCTGGAAGACTTGCGAAGAGATGGAAGGACAGTTGAAGCTTCTTCTCCCAGAGTCATTTTAGGTCATTTTACCTTCATAGGTAAAATGACCTAATACCCGAAGAAGAAGATTTTTTTTTTTAATTCAGAAACCATCCCGGGCATACGCTCGACAATTCACCAAAGTTTCATTGCAATCGGATGAACGGTTCCCAGGATAGTCCACTTTCATAGATAAAATGACCCAATACTCGATGAAGAAGAAGAAGAAGAATTTTTTTTAATCCAGAAACCATCCCGGGCATACGATCGACAAGTCATCAAAGTTTCATTGCAATCGGATGAACGGTTCCCAGGATAATCCACCTTCATAGGTAAAATGAAGGTGGATGAAGAAGAAGAAGAAGAACAAAAATTTTTGATCCAGAAACCATCCCTGGTATACTCTCGACAATCCACCAAAGTTTCATCGCAATTGGATGAACGGTTTAGGAGCGCATTCAACACATACATAGATACATACAAACATTCAAATTTATAATATAGATGTAGGTACTATCTGGTTATTGATTCCGAGTGTTACAGTGTGTGCTATATTGGTGTACTGTGGTGCTGAGAACGTAAGTAAGAGTGTATGCGCATTGATTCCCTTAGAGAACTATTCCCTTGGATAATTTTTGTATGTACGGACCATCGAATAAATCTTGCAATTTATTTTGGACAATCGAATATTTTTTTTTTATTATTGCATATGCGCAAACATTGGATTTTTTTCCCTGTCGGGAGTCAAAGATATTTTTTAACAGATTTTTAATTATCTCAATAGAGACGAAGTTGGAATACTTACTGTAGGAGAACCGGGAAATCAAGGCACCTACAGGGCTTACGACCTGCCATCGGCTCGATTACGTGATCACTTTATGCGCTTGCGCAACGTTCACCAATTATGCCTTTTTAATGAGATCCCTATCAATTCAATTTTTGAAAGTTCTATATTGTAATACTGAAATTCTTTTCGCTTGAAAATAAGGAATTTTTACTACAGCCATCTATGTGTGAAATTATGAACAGCATTCTTATTATTTTTATTTATTTTTGTTGTAACGCCATCTATTGAGAGAATTAGAATCAGGTATAAGAATTGTTGCTCTCATTATATACAAAAAAAAAACAATTCTCTCAATAGATGGCGTTACAACAAAAATAAATAAAAATAATAAGAATGTTGTTCATAATTTCACACATAGATGGCTGTAGTAAAAATTCCTTATTTAAAGAGAAAAGAATTTCAGTATTACAATATATAGAACTTTCAAAAATTGAATTGATAGGGATCTCATTAAAAAGGCATAATTGGTGAACGTTGCGCAAGCGCATAAAGTGATCACGTAATCCAGCCGATGACAGGTCGTAAGCCCTGTAGGTGCCTTGATTTCCCGGTTCTCCTACAGTAAATATTCCAATTTCGTCTCTTTTGAGATAGTTAAAAATCTGTTAAAAAATATTATTTTGGACATTTCAAGCGGTGGTACACAGTTCCATAAACATGCAGGTCCTCTCATCAAGGTGTTTTAGATTAGATCCAGACTTTAAAATTCTTTTGTGTAAAGATAAATTGATTAATTATGTTTATTTATACAAAATGTAAAGATAAAATATGAGATCGTCTTAACATTGTCATTGATCTACTGTCATTGCTTTATAAGATTATTTATAACCCCTAAATAAAACGTCACTTTCCTGAAAAATCACGGTCTACCCCTTCGATGTGCTGAACGCACTACACTAGCTATCCCCATTCACTCTACAGAACTTTTCAGTTCTTCTTTTCAAGTACAATCAGCTAGACTATGGAATGGCCTAAGTGATGGAGTAACGTCATCTCAATCCATACAAATATTTAAAAGAAAATTTAACAAAATATATTTGTCAAAAAGTTCCTGAATATTCCTTCTGCATCCTGCCGTTAATTTCTTTATTTCCTCATTGTTGTGATCAGCGTTTTAAAATATTTTTTTTCTATTTTCGTACCCCTTGAAGAATACATTACGTTTTTTATCAAAGATCAGATCCAATAAACTTAAAAATTAAATGAATTAATAATTGTATAAAATAAAAATAACTCACGAACCGGGATCAATCTCATACATAGTTTAAGAAAAGGTAAAATATTAGATTGATAAACTTGAAATATTAGAGATAAATAGAGAAAAATGTAACAGCAACATTCCTTTGATTAGGTAATGCACAAATATATTTTAATACTTCTCCACTATTATTACCATTAGAATAGTTAATGTCGGGTTTTTCTGTTGGCCATTATTCAATATAATTGCTGTCCTTTTAATACAATTATTATATATTCATTCCTTCACTTCATTTGTATTTTATTATACCTACATACATATTTACCTTAATGTCGTTTGGGTACTTTATTTTTCTTTGAATTGTTCCTTCCTTCTCTTAAATTCGAGTCCTCCCTTTGAATGTATACTCGTATATAGATGGTCGTCATCACTATTGTTCACCATTCTGACGATGCTCAGCATAGAGCGATATCGGTGAATGGGAGTCGCGTTTGCGAAAAATTTAAATAAAACTTAAAATTATATATAATTATTTTCATAATTTTAGTTGATTATGGAGTTCTATCATGAAGTGACATTTTCAAACGTTAATTTTTTTTTTTTAAATTTGTAAAAATTCAATAATTGTATTAAACTGTCACACACGATGACAGGTCGTAAGCGCTGTAGGTGTCTGAGTTCCTGGTACTTCTATAATATTTCAACTTCGTCTCTATTGAGATGTTATTGTCAGTAAAAGTATCATTTGGCTCCCGACAGGGAAAAAAATCCAATGTTTGCGTAGGTATATGCAATTAACAAATATATTCGAATTACATACACATTGGTACAAGTAGGTAAACAAGCCAAAAATGAAATAATATTTCTGGCGCAGTTCAGGGGTGACATCTGTGCGAGATACCGTCACCTCATTTATAAGGACTGTTGCTTTCATTGTTTACAAATACACTAATTTCTCAATAGATGGCGTTACAAAAAAGGTTTGTTCGTTACCTCATAGATGGCAATAGTATAGTTTCGTATTATTCAGGTGAAATGTTTACACATTACTCAAATATATAGAACTTTCAAAAATTGCATTGATAAGGGAATTCAATAATGGCATAATTGCTAAACGTTACGCAAGCGTGTAAAGTGATCACGTAAGCCAGCCGATGACAGATCGTAAGCCCTGTAGGTGCTTGAGTTCCTGGTTCTTCTATAATATCCCAACTTCGTCTCTATTGAGATGTTATTGTCAATAAAAATATCACATTCTCTTACTTGTATGTAAGTATGAGTTTCTGAAAGCAATTCAAAAAGTATATTTTCAGTTGACCTTGACCGTATCAGATGTCTATAACCCCACAGCTCCCCCGGGTCAACAAAAATACCACAACATTTATCATTTTATAATAAAACTCCCCCTATCTTGTGTACGTGCGTGGACATTGGTCGTGTGACCATCTTAAATGATAAATTAGCGAAGTACTGGTTTGACCTTTACGTTATACGAGACGACATAGGTACGTATCGCAGGAATCTCCCTCAAATCGATTAAATGATCGACGGTGAGGCACCGGCATATAATAGTGCTTCCACTGTTATTTTACTCCTCCACTAACCCAAGGGGATATAGTGGGGAGTTATGATTTCGCAATTTTTAAAGGTATTTTTTTATTGCAGATTATCAACTAGTATCATGCTGAGATTGTATTCTGAAATTTTCATCACAATGTATCTGTGTGTGTGTGTGTGCTATGTGCTGCATGC
The DNA here is from genome assembly GCA_963576475.1 of Molanna angustata. Taxonomy (NCBI): domain Eukaryota; kingdom Metazoa; phylum Arthropoda; class Insecta; order Trichoptera; family Molannidae; genus Molanna; species Molanna angustata. Next base: position 2,589,457 of record OY754982.1, on the reverse strand, counting down.
TGTGTGCTGTGTGCTATGTACGGCGTGTTTATTTTACTTTATAATAATAATAATAATAATAATACATTTATTGAGCAGAAGAAGTTACATACAAATACAAGATATAAACAATAAAATAAAATAAATGAAAACAACAAAAGGATCATGCTCAGCTATGTTGCAGGAAGACAAGCCCCCTGCAGCTGATTTTCAGCATGATCCTAATGCTTACATATTTTAATTAAAATTTCAAAAATGCCCCAAAACTATAACAAAACAAAATACTTACATAAATCAAAAACGCACTCATATGATACATAATACATACACACATTGATACATATAAACCCACACACACACACACACACACACACACACACACATTCACAAAAACATCTTACATATGTACTTCACACTATGATTGCGAGGCCAGAAGCATCGCTCGACATTTCTTCTTAAAAATGTGGATATTTTCCACTGCTTTTAGTGGTGGAGGCAAGTCATTCCAGCATTTAGTTGCAGCGTATTTGAAGCAACCTTCAAACGCTGCCCCTCCATGTCTAGGAATGAGCAATAAGAAGCTTCTGGCTCTCGTACCATAGTTGTGAACACTTTCAGACCATTCCAATCGTTCGAACAAGTATTCAGGTTTCTTATTTTGGACGACTTTATATATTTTCATTTTATTTTATTTTATTTCAATTTACGGTTTGATAACCTTTTACACATACAAGTATACATAATATATTAAAAACAACAGAATTTAAAAAAAAACAAATAAAAACAAACAAATATACAAAACGAAAATAAAAAATGAATAACAATATAAAAAAGGTGAAAACATGTAAAAATATGTAAAAAATAATGAAAAACATTTAAAAAAAAAAATATGTAAAAAATAATGAAAAACATTTAAAAAATATATGTAAAAAAAACATGCGAGAAACATTCAAAAATATATAAAAAAAAAAATAAACAAAAAACATGTAAAAATATGTAAAAAAAAAGGTGAATATCTGACAAGAAAGGTGAAGTTTCCGCCGGTTTGCCATGTTCAATATTCCATTTTCAGCCAGATATGGTGAGACATGTGCCCTGCGGGGAATAGAGAAACAAAATCTGGCGCAAGCGTTTTGGACTCTTTGGATTATCTGTTGATGTTTGGTCAACAAACATGGTTCATACACTGTATCACAGTAATCAAGAATCGGCAGAATAATGGCTTCAGTCAACAACTTTCTCAGATTCACGTCAAGGAAGTTGCGTATTCTATATAAAATTTTAAGTCTGTAATAGCAGTATTTAGCCTTCAAACGAATATGATCTTCAAAACGAAGGTTGGCATCAAAAATTAGACCGAGATTCCTGACATTCATTTGTCTCTCTAATACAGTGTCATTGATAAGAAGTTTGAAAGATCTTGCATAAAAATTATTGAAACTTTTGACCCGCTGCTTAGTGCCAAATATAGAGTACTGTGACTTTGCAGCGTTTAACACCAAAGAATGTTTTTTTGACCAATTGTTAATGTTTTCAAGGTCATAATTTACTTTTTGGGCAGCGTCAGCAGCATCATTTGGAGGAAAAGAAATATACAACTGCGTGTCATCGGCATATAAGTGAAAATTACAGAATTTAATATTATTGGATATGTCAGCAGTATAGATAATAAATAACAGGGGTCCTAAAATGGAACCTTGTGGAACACCACGATATATATTTTTAGTGTCAGATGTTATAATAGAGCCGTCCAATTGAGTACAGTTAGTTCTCTGTGTGCGGTTAGCAAGGTAGTCGTTAAACCATTTGCAAGCTTCAGCATCGAACCCGTAATACTTAAGCTTCGAAACAAGTAATTTTCTATTCAAGCAATCGAACGCACGAGAAAAATCCAAGAGGACCAGCGCTGTAGAGGACCTTTGTCGGATTGAGTGATTATGTCATCAGTTACTAATTGTAGGGCTGTAGATGTACTGTGTTGGGGACGGAAACCTGATTGTAGGGTAGGAATTATATTAAACTTGTTTGCATACTCGACCACCTGTTGATGAACAACTTTTTCAAGGATTTTAGAAAAAGCAGGGAGAATACTGATGGGTCGCAAGTCTTTAAGACTGGAAACCTTACAGGACTTAGGAATGGGGCAAACCAAAGACCTTTTCCAGGCGGCGGGAAATACAGAGTCAGAGAGTGATCTATTGACAATTTTAGTAATTACATCTAAGCTGTATGGGAGAGTAAGTTTGAGCATACGAATTGATATATTGTCATTGCCAGTAGCCATAGACTGTATATTTTGAATATTCCTAAGTATTGACAGATATGAAACATGATGAAATCTGAAATTAATGCTATCAGAGAATTTGTTGTTACCGTAAAACTCAATCAACTCGTCTGCATCAAATTCCTCACTGGGTAATTTCAAAAAGTGATCATTAATTTTATCTTTATCGATTATAGACTAAATTACTCAATCAATTCTTTTCAAATTTTGCAAATATGTATATCTAATACTCGCTTAGACCCCATTAGATTTTGAACGATATATGAATAGTGTTTCTCAATTTTTTTAACTCTCAAATATTTTAAAGTGACCCCAAACTCAGGAAACTTAGAATTTGAAATTTTTATTTTCAAATTTTCATAATAAAGTTTTCATAATACTATTTTTTATTTAAATAAAATATTTAAATAAAAAATAATTTAACAAAACTCATTTCATCCAACTGAAAATTTCCATACAAAATTTGATAACTTAATAGAATGACTTGTTAGTAAAGAGTTTAGCGTTGGCCACAACCCACTTGTTTTTATTTTCGTCGTTTTCGGGTGTCCCGAAGAGCCAGATATTCGAAAATACAACAGGCAAAATAACATCACTCGCATGTAATGAGGTTCACCAGCCCATTCTGAATATAGTTCCTTTTTAGGTGAGACGAAACTGATATGTGGGGGGGTACACGCGCTATGTGTCATACATACCCGCACATACGATTACGATACGATATACGATTCTAAAATTCGATAACACTTAACATTTCGATACAATTGTAGAATAATGTCGGTCTTCGTGACTGAGAAAATCCCGGGTTCGAATTCCGGTGGAGACACAGTTTTTAATTGTGTTTTCAGTCTGGATCTGTGAGACGATAACTATCTACGTCTCCAAAACTCCATAATTTATTATTGGGTACATGTTCAATTAATATTTGACATATTACCTGTTAGTTGCCCGAGAAGTGATATAAAATAAATATAAATTATATTAAAAATTTCAATTTTTGTAATATATTAATTTATTGGCAAAAATGAAAACCTGACATCTTTTGAAGTTGTTATTAATATGATCGTTATATTAGTATTGTTCAGAACCATTTGGTGTTTATTATTAATAGACTTGTTGTCAAAGAAGTGTATGAGTTTTAAGACAGATGTCGCCTAGCTGAAAATCATATATATTGTTTAGATTTAACTATTTGACTTTTGTTACTAAGTTAGGGTGATTCAGGAATGTGAATTAAAAATATTGTAAATGGGGGAAAAACTAAAGAAAATGGATTTTAGAAATAGACCTGCTTTAGATAACAGCTTAAACTAAATCTTGTATCCAGTACTATCAATCTTGTAATATTGTATTTTATAAACTTTAAATAAAGTGATTGTTTTAAATCAAAGTTTAATTAAAATCAAATCTATCACAATCAAGAAAATTACTCTTTGGAATAAAAGATAATTGTTTCCTATAAAAATTTAAATGACACTGACCAGTATTGGGGTAAAACATCAACGGGTCCAGTTCGTAATTAAAGCTTAAGGGGCCATATAAAACTAAACACCCCAATTTCAAATCAAATCCCTCAAAAATGTTAAATAGTGTTTCTAGAAAAAATAGCATAAATGTTTTCAACATTTCTCTAGTGAATGTTCGTCACACAATTTTAAAATTTAGCCTAAATTCCCCTTAAAAATAGTAAAAAAATCATTGTTAAAAGCATTTTTTTTAAATTACTCCATAACTGTTTCATAGAGAAAAAAAAATTATATGCTTAAAGAGTACAAAAAATCAAAGTGAATGACTGATAAAGTTTTTTCATTTCAAGTAAGGTTTGTTCTTAAAATGCAAAAAATCAACAAATTTTGGGTTTCCGATAATTTAAATTACGTATAAACCCTTTTATAACGCACGCGATAGTTACCCTTACTAACAAGTAACTACATAGTGCATCAGGCGGTTTTCCAACTGTCGATTTGTTCAGGAGAACTTTGTTCTCTTAACATATCGACAATGTATCAAGCCAGAATACGCGAGAATTGTATGGAGAGGTCTACTTTTTTCACGGCTTTTCCAACTTTGAAGTCAAAAAACACCAACTTTGAGGCTTCGCAGCATATATGTTCCTTACACGGATTTACTCAGAATTCGGAGTAGAACATTTCGTGTGTCTGTGTGTCTGTGTGTGTGTGTGTGTGTCTGTGTGTGTGTGTGTGTGTGTCCGTCCCCCCCTTATAACTTTTGATCCGCTCAATTTACCGAGCCCAAAATTTCAGAATATATAAACAGTTATAGGCCTACAAAACTTTTATACTCAGAATTTTGAATTTTTGTTTCAGTCAGGGGTTATCAACTTTTGAATTTATATTTTATTTTTCCATATATCTCAGAAATCATAAAAGCTAGAACGCTGAAAATTGGTACAAACATAGAAAAATAAAAAATCTCAAATTAATTTTTTCAAAAAAATTCCAGGGTTCCTCAAACATTTTTTATTAAGAAAAATATTTTTTTTATGATAAATTTATGAGTTTAACTGCCTATATTTCCAAAACTTATACAATTATCGAAAAAAGCCGAAACACCCCAACTAGATAATTTAATTTTCTATAAAAAATACTAACATTGTATTTGTACATCTCAAATTTTTTTTAACAATTTTTATAAAAATTGAATTTAGTGACGACATCGCTTCATACAATTTATATGGCAGTCGCCTATACACAATACGTAAGAAGACTTAATAGTTTGATACTTCATCTCCAAACATACATACCATCATGCTATTTTCATATTCTGGGTAGGAAAAAAGGAACTTCCTCCATACTATCCTATCTTGACATACATACCTACATAATATATGTTGTATAGAAAACAAAATATCTGAAAATATTCAATAATTTGTATTTATGGGTTTATAGTTTGGTACATATTCTTCAACTATACATACTATCGCTATCGACAGTTGGATCTCATGTGTTACATGCAACTAGTAATATATCATGTTTTCAGTCACAAGATTTAGCGTTATATGTCCTATCAAAATTAAACACTGTGTCACCACCAAGAATAATAACAACCCTCAACTCAGAAATCAGATATCTAACTGAGCCAACAACGTATCCGAAGAAAAGCGTAAAATTCAATAGATACATATATTACACATCATCATGCCATGTCCCTCACGGGATAGACAGATAGGACTCCACATTTTTCTATGACACGCATACATTGCCTCATCAACATTCATGCATCGTCTCATACATGTTGGTCTGTTATTGATATTTTCATGTTTATGACATTCTGATAGAGGGAAAGAGATTATTGACAAATTTAAAGACATTTCTTATACAAATGACCAAATTAAAATTCAAAGTAAAAACAAACATCTTTCGTCATAAGATTTAGTAAATTCCAAAATTCCTACCTATTTATTTATTTACTATCATATTTATTATTTTTTTTACTGATTGATTTATTTGTTTATTTGTTTACTTATTTTATTTATTTACTTCTTATTATTTATTTATTTATTGACTGAAACAAAATCTTAATATATTGATCTTGAAACTTTTTATGTATAAATTTTTATATTTAGTTTTTTGAATTTTATTCATTATTTAATTTTTTTTTTTCATTTTTTGTTTTTAAATTTTGTTATTTGAGTATTTTTTTTTCTTTATTATTAATTTTGTCTTACTTATGTTTTTTGTTTGGTTTGTATTATTTTATTATGTTGTTTTGTTTATTTTTTTATATGATTTTGGTGGTGCACATGTTTGTTATTTTCATTCTTTTGTAAAATGAGCGTAGAACTTAGTAAATAAATAAATATATTCTGAAATATTTGGCTCTGTGCATTGAACGGATCGAAAGTTATAAGAAGGGGGGGGGGGGGCACACACACACAGACACACTAAATGTTCTACTCCGAATTCTCAGTAAATGTATGTATGGAACATATATGCTGCGAAGTCGTTAAGTTGGTGTTTTTTACTTCAAATTTGAATAAACCATGAAAAATATAGACCTGACATACAAATCTTGCGTGTCTTGGCTTGTTATTTTGTCGATATGTTAAGAGAAAATAAATTATCTTGAACACATCGACAGTTGTATAAGTACGTTTAGTAAGACGATTAGAAGATTTATATTGTCTACTAAATCACACACTATTGATTTTAATGTGATATGTAAATTAGAATATATTTCCATTACAATTATGATGTAATAATAAACATTAAATATGTATCTACCTATAATAGAATACAACAACACAATCTTATCGTGCATATTTACATTGTAAATCCAAATATTAATTATTATTTACAACGGTACCTAGTTGTGTGGTTTTCACCCATCATTACACGCCTTGCTGTTTGAACGATTGTACTACGTATATCATACATACTTGTACGATTTTACTACATACAAAATTGTTCGTTTATACAACAAACATTGTTGTACGATTGTACTTCGTAAATAGTTGTACGCTTGGACTACGTACCTATGGTTTTAAAGTCTAACTTCTCATCACAATCAGTTGCATTATATATTATATCAGTTGCACTATATATTATATCAGTTGCACTATATATTATATTAGTTGCTTCTTCTTCAATGGTGCTACAGCCCATATCGAGCCTTGGCTTCCGTCAGTCTTCGCCTCCAACTTCTTCTATCGTCTGCAGCAACTCTCTAACTGCCGGGCACTTGCAGCAGTTGGGAAGCATCCCTTCCGACTTCGTCCTCCCATCGCAGCCGTGGTCTACCAACCTTTCTTCTTCCACCTGGATGTCCACACAGAACTTTATTTGGTATTCGCTGTGGTGGCATTCTCTGTACATGTCCGGCCTATCTCAATCTGCTCAATCTGACATGCACAGAGAGCCTGAGAGTCTTGTAGATGGCATACAGCTCATTATTGTATCTAATCCTCCAGGCGTCACCATCCGGCACAGGTCCTAGGATTCTACAAAGCACTCGTCTCTCAAACGTGTCCAGCATTTCAGCAGATTTGGCTGTAAGTGTAAAATTATATTAGTGTTGCACTATCGTAAAAATTACATAGATGTACTATGTAAAAAAAAATTACAACATGCAAGTCTGCATACGTATTGGGTACATAAGTTTACGATCGTTCTACGTGAGTAGTTGTATAATTGAACATGTACAACATACATAGTTATACGATCGTATTACTTAATGATTGTACATGTACAACGTACATACTTATACGATTTTACTCCGTACATTTTTGTACGATTTCACTCTGCAAATAGTTGTACTACGCACATATTTGCAAGTTGTATCAAGTATATAGTTGCAATCTATAGCTGTACGAATACTTGTTAAAAAAGTGATCTTGTTATTTTGAAACTGAAAAAAAACATGTAAAAAAGTGGTATGGAATATTTATTTAAATTCCAATGTAGAAATGTGATAGTAGAAATTTGATGTTGAACTCTATGTTTTACTATATCAAATGTAAGGAAGGAAATAATCTGTGTGTTGTTGAACATTGGTAAACGGATTAGTAATAAATTTAATTACTCTCAGTATCACCAACACCATATCACCATTTTACATACATCAAAACAATTATATTATATAACCTTCATTATGTGTTGTAACGTATTCATCATTTCCCAAATAGATAACTATACATTAAACACAAGTTTAATTCAAATGCATGATACAGCTAATTCTGGATTATACACAACTCACATTGTTTTAAAAAAGTATAGAAGGAATATTTATCTGAATTGTGCATTATTTTTAATAACTCCTCACGTGTTGGTAAGCTTGCATAGTTTACAATCTAGTTTAATGGAGTTGCTAACATTTAAAGTTGCTAATATTTCGCTATTTAAACCAATTTTAATATCTTTCTTTGTGGCGAATAATACAGAATTTATCTGTCCAACTGAAAGTTATCAATTTATTTCATTTATATACCTATAATAAACATGATTTTTTTACAGAAATGGTTTGACAGCAAAAGGCAAAACTTACACAGTAAACATCCATACCATCGACACTCTCTTACCTTTTGTTGTCAATTATTGTTTTGGTTCTCCGATATGCTAGGGATAGTCCCTGTGTTATATCGGGAGCAGTCATTGCTTTGTAAGTCAAACAACATTATTTTTATTAAACTGATTTCAGCATACTGTCCCCCTTATAACTTTTGATCTGCTTGATTCTCAGAGCCTAAAATTTCAGAAAATATAGAAAAACTTTGGCCTACAAAACTTATATACTCAGAATTTTGAATATCTGTTATCAACTTTTGATTTTTTTATGTATGTTGTGCTTTCGGATGGCATCATCCATGGGTTGTCGCTAAGATCCAAATAAAATTGTCAAATATTTTTTTTTAGTTTACTTTCATGACGTTACTTCATCACTAAGGCCATTAAATAGTCTAGCTGATTGATTGCACTTGAAAGGAAGATCTTAAAATTTCTGCAGTGTGAATGTTGATAGCAAGTGCGGTTCAGCAGATCAAAGAGGTTAACGATGATTTGACGGGAAAATGACATTTTTCAAATACTGTGGTGAATTGAGGTTATAAATGATCTTTTAAAGCAATGACCACCATGGCGCAGTTGATAAGCCGTTTGGCTTCTGTGCGGGCGACTTAGGTTCGATCTTTATTTAAATTCATTCCTACCGTAAGTAAATATTACTTCTCGAGGCTGGACATACTGGTTATCTGGAAGTAATTGGTATATGGCAATAAAAGAAGAAGTGAAGGTTTCGTAGTTAACAAGTCTCTTTTCTATGGTTCTGAAATTAAAAGGTTCAGAGTTTGGATTTATGACAGGTACTATGGCGGACATTAGGACCTGGTTGATCTACTTTGTGTGGGCCCATATATTTATGAGGTAATGATTATGAGTGCAGAATGTTGAGATTGTATGACTTTTTAGTGTGGAACGGGAGCAATCACCTGGTTCATAAGTACTTAAATTATAAAATTATCACTGAAAATTTTTAACGCTAGCCCTAGAACAGGATTTCCTAGTTGGGCAACAGTAATCAACTTATTGTTGTCATTGTAAATATGTTGTGATAAAAAGTATATAAATAAAATAAAGAAATAAGCTGACCGCCGTGACACGGTTGGTAAGCCATTTGGTTTCTGTGCGGTCGTCCTGGGCTCGATCTCCAGCAGATGAGAAATTATTTAAATTAATTTCTTACGTTACTATTTTCTGTGGGCTGGAATCACTGGTTAGTTGGAAAAATTGCCATATGGCAATAAACTCGCCACTTGCGCAGGGTGCAAGGAAGTGTTTGTTTTTATAATAATTATTATCATTATTATAATCGAAAAAACAATAGGCAAAATAACATCTTACATAGTTCAGCAAAGAAGTTCACCACCTTTAGACGAATTTAGTTCCTTTTTATGTAAGACGAGACTGGTGTGTGATGATTACGCACATGTGTCATGCTTCGTTTCACAATAGAATGCACACCCGCACACCTTTCACTGGTTACCCCACATTGTGGAATATGCCGTGGTGCTATGTGACTAGTTTTCCAAAACCATTATTTTTTCCTCTCGCAGAATTTAAAATATTTCCCGAAAAATTCTCTAAATGAAAATGCTGCAATTTAATCACGCTATAAATAAAATTGAAGATGCATTTTCACAGTGGGAAGTTGCAAACGAACGACCACATAAATCAATTAAACAAATGCTTGCCATATTTTTCGTTGCGAATTTGGAAAAATCCAACATCCCTTTTATAATTTAAAAAATATTCCTTTTAACCAAAATTCCTTTGAATTCCGATTAGTAACTAGTGCGGGAAAGTTGTTCTAGCATGAAAATATTTTTACAACTGATTGCCATTAAAAACTCATCATGATCATCAGTGTCGTCTTCCTATTGCTTAAAGAGGTGACTGTCCTCTTTCTTCGTCATCATGATGTTGAGTATTGTAGTCCTCCATTTCTCCAGACACACCGCCGTTTCAATGCTCCAACCGCCAATGTACCAGTGGTAGCCCGAATCTAGTCCGTCCGTCTTGTGAGTCATCTTCCTCTTTCCCTTCTATCTTCAACCTCACCAACGACAAGCATTTGGCGATGTGTCCAAAAGACTAAAGGACGAGCTTGATACATATGGCGAGCAATCTGTCCTCTATCTTCAGCTCCTTTATGAGGGACAGATTTGTCCTTTTCGCCGTTCAGGGAATTTGAAGCATAGGTACATCTCCAGCACTACATTTTAAAGGCATAGTAGAAAAAAATGAGGAAAATAAGTGCCCTTATTAAGCAAATCTTTGTGGATAATTATATCTTTCCATATCTTGTTCAATTTATTATTAATGGCTGTTTTGGCCAGTGATCTCGCCGGATCCGACCGATTGGTCTTATACAGGGGCGTGTTTATTCTATTTTATCGATTATAGACTAAAGTATTCTTTCGATTCTATTCAAATTTTGCTAATTTAATACTAGCTTAGACCCAAATAAATTTTCTAAGGTAGGTAGTATTAAATTTTGCTAATACTAGTTGCATGTAACACATGAGATCCAACTGTCGATGGCGATAGTATGCATCAAAGAATACGTACCAAACTATAAACAACACAAATTAATAAATATTTGAAGATATTTTATTTTCTATATAAAACATGTAGGTTTGTTTGTCAGGATAGGACAATATGGAGGTCAGTCCTTTTTTCTTACCCGGAATATGAAAACAGCATGATGGTATGTATGTAGGTATATTTGGAGATGAAGTATATAATTATTGAGTCTTCTTACATATTGTGTATAGGCGACTGCCATACAAATTGTATGAAGCGATGTCGTCACTAAATTCAATTTTTATAAAAATTGTTCAAAAAATTTTGAGATGTGCTACTATAATTTTCACATTTTTTATAGAAAATTTAATTATCTAGTTGGGTTATTTCGGCTTTTTTCGTTATTTAAAAAAAAATGGAATTATAGGTAGTTAAACTCATAAATTTATCATAAAAAAAATATTTTTCTAAATAAAAAATGTTTGAGAAATCCTGGAATTTTTATGAAAAAATTAATTTGAGATTTTGTTTTTGTCTATGTTTATACCAATTTTCGGCGGTCTAGCTTTTACGGTTTCTGAGATATATATGGAAAAATAAATCAAAATTTCAAAAGTTAATAACCCCTGACTGAAACAAAAATTCACAATTCTGAGTATAAAAGTTTTGTAGGCCTATAACTGATTATATATTCTGAAATTTTGGGCTCTGTAAATTGAGTGTATCAAAAGTTATAAGGGGGGGGGGGACACACAGACACACACACAGACACACACAAACACACAAAACTGACATAAAATGTTCTACTCCGAATTCTGAGTAAATCCATGTATCGGAACATATATGCTGCGAGGCCTCTAGTTAGTGTTATTAGCATGCAAAAAGTCCACTACGCCATACAAAATTTTCCTTCGTACACGCATCTTGGCTTAATAATGTCGATTCATTCAGAGAATTGAATTCTAGTGAACGAATCGACAGTTGGATAATACTACCTTAGACATCTGATTAGTGCCTTTCAATTTTTTTAACAGTCAAATATGTGACGTCAAGCTCGGGAAACTTAAAATTGGATATTTTTATTTTCAAATCGCTAAAAGGACACATCACTTTTATAAGATAACATTGAAGAATTAACAAATATTCATAATGAAATATTTAAATCAAAAATAATTTAACAAACTCATTTCATGGAAATACTGACAATTTTCCTACAAAATTGTAATACTTAGTGGAATGACATGCAGGTCACAACCCACTCATTTTAATCAATATTTTCTTTTATAAATATGAGCAGTAAATATAAAACTAACACAAAAGTGCGCATTTTTTTAGTTCCAAAATACGATAATTTTACTTATTGGAAGTGTTGAAGCATAACTTTCCTAAAAATTACCGAAAATAATAAAAAAACGCAGAAAGGTTAAAAAAGAATTCCAAAACAATGTGTAAAAACTAAAGAATTATAAAAAAAACAATAATTTATTTCCATCTGGCATCTAAAAGTTTTTCGAAAAAAAAACATGTAAAAAAAACATCGGGCAGAGTGCTAAAAAATTAACTTTGGAACATACGTTACATACATCCCTGTGCCTGACCGTCCTGCCTCACCGGTAAAGAGTTGTAAGTCAATAAAAGAATTACTCCGAGAAAGTTCTCGAGACCACCTCCCCCGCACTACCTCACCCCGACACTCTGTTCTCCGGGGAGCAGAGATCGCTCTTTCTCTCTCTCTCACCCACCAGTCGAAAGTTTACATACATTCTTCACTTTTCCCACCCAAACTTTTGAGACCCTCGCGTCTGTGAAACAAAACACCACCACACGTCTTAAGGAAAACTCAACAGAGTTAACAATAAAATTAGATTCTTATTAAACCTTTAAATTTTTCTTTTCAATTTTTTTTAAATATCAATAAAAGCAATTTTAAAAAAAGACTTCAAAAACAGCTACAATGAAAACATAAAAAAAACTAAAAAAATGAATACCATGAAAATGCAATAAAATAATTGCTTAATCCAAATGTCGATTTGTTCTAGAGAATTTACATCTCTAACGAAACACCCCAACTAGAAAATTAATTTTCTATAAAAAATATGTAAGTACATTATAGTAGTAGGTACATCTCAAATTTTTACTTTTTAACTTACGGACGGAATTGGCGGAAATGCGTTTTCCCGCCAAAAAGTGTCTATTTTTACCAAAGATTTTTGGGCGTCGTCTATGTTTTATAAATTTGGCGCCAATGTGTTTTAAGGTAGGTATGTAAAAAGATCTAAATGTGTTTTTTCTGTGATTTATACAGAAGTATGAATACCAATATAACGATCGATAATTTCATTCATGTCATGTTGTTTTTAATAATAGGTTGATGACATTTCTCGTTGAATTTATTATTATCGTGTATTTCTCTGTCTCTAAAATATTTGACACTGTCTCGTGACAGGCGAGAAGATCCATCAAGTGCTTAAGCTAAGTTTTTTTAAAATAAGGTTAGGTCAGGTGATTAAAGTAAAACAATATTAAACTATTTTATTCTGCCCCACACGCTCTTTTTAATGTGAAGTTACCGGGAGTTTGCATCAATTTTATTGAACAGATACATTTCCATAAAATCTCAAAACAAAGTAAAAATCACTGTTTATTCGATTATATTTAATTCTGTAAAAAATACATGCATACATAATTATAAATCATACATAAGTTCAAAATACATACATACATAATTATAAAAAGGTACCTATATATAATTTTGAAGAATATCTGAATAGTGCTTCTCAATTTTTTTAACTGTCAAATATTTCAAAGTGACCCCAAGCTCAGGAAACTTAAAATTTGAAATTTTTATTTTCAAATTGGTAAAATGGTACAGTTTTTTTTGTAATAAAATAATTTAACAAATAAATACAAATAAATTCTACTACACCAGCTAGCACGCTACTTCTTGATTTCCTTTCACTCACTGAAACTTATCAAATTAACACGCACCATAATTCAATGGGTAGAATTTTGGATTTGGTAATATCTAACTCACAGAATGTTTCCGTCATTGAATGTGACTCTCCTCTTGTACCAGAAGATTCGCATCACAAATCCCTAATTATAAATATTAATATGGCAACTATCAAGTACATGAACCCAAATTCACGTGAAATATTTTTATTCCACAAAGCTGACTATATAAACATCAAGCATAGACTTTCTGATATAGATTGGACTACTCACTTCAATAACCTAAATTTAGAAGATTCATTATCTCTCTTATATGATAAGCTCAATGCATTAATCGTAGAATTTGTTCCTAAAAAATATGCTTCAGCCAGCAAAAATTATCCTGCTTGGTATAGCAGACCCTTAATCAAAATAATAAAAGAGAAAACCAAATATACGAAATGGAAAAAAATTTCTAACCCCAGAGATTACGATAGTTTTGCCCTATTGCGATCACGTCAAAAAAACCTCACAAGATCCTGTTTCAATTTGTACGTCGCTAAAATAGAAAACTCACTCAAATCCAATCCAAAGAATATTTGGTCATATGTTAAATCAAAACGTCCATTAAATAACTTACCTCTCACCATGCATTATAATCAATCTACTGCAAATGATGGTCCAACTATTTGTAGTAAATTCAATGAATATTTTGCTTCTGTATTTGTTGACAGTTCTGAACAACCACCTGCAATGGATATCCCAGATTCTAACTCACAAGTATTCTTACACAAAGTCACTATCAATCCTATTCTGGTATATAACTATCTCACAAAAATTGATACTAGCAAAGGAGCTGGTTACGATAACATTCCAGCCCATTTAATAAAACAATGTGCCAATGAATTATGTCATCCATTATACTTAATTTTCCAAAGATCCCTTAATGAGGGTCATTTCCCAAGTATATGGAAAAAAGCCCTTATAACACCAATACACAAAACTGGAGACAATTCAAACATCGAAAATTATAGACCAATCTCGAAATTGTGTATTTTCAGTAAATTATTTGAAAAAATCATTATAGATCAAATTAATCCTGAAATAAGAACATCTTTAACTATTAAACAACATGGATTCCTTAGTAAAAGATCAGTGGAAACCAATTTATTAGAATTTACCGACCATTCATTTTCTGCCTTACTCGAAAATAACCAGTTAGATACAATATACCTAGATTTTGCCAAAGCGTTCGACAAAATTAACCACAATATTCTGTGTTTTAAATTATGGAACTTTGGCATACGTGGCGATCTGTACAGATGGATAAAGTCCTATATAACAAATAGATCACAAGCAGTAGCCGCCAAAGGTTTCCAATCGTGTTTTGTTCCAATTCCCTCCGGAGTACCGCAGGGTTCTCACCTGGGTCCCTTGCTTTTCCTGATCTACATTAACGACATAACACAATGCATAGCTACCTCTGAAATAATTCTTTTTGCCGACGACAGTAAATTATATAAACAAATCTCATCTACACATGACTGCTCACTGCTACAACAGGATTTAAATAACCTTTTTCGCTACTGTGAAAAAAATCAATTATATATAAATATAAATAAATGTTTCTCAATGAGTTTCAGTAGAAGCAGAAATGTAATTAAATTTCACTACACTATTAATAATAATATATTGTCGCAAAAACTCGAAGCGAGAGACCTAGGCGTTATCCTTGATAACAAACTATCATTTATTCCTCATAATGATTCTGTCGTAAATAAAAGCTACAGAAACTTGGGTTTCATACAAAGAATAACCAAATCCTTCAAAGAAACAACCTCGCTAGTTCTTCTATTTAATGCCTTCGTTAGAAGTCATTTGGAGTTTGCATCAACCGTATGGAGCCCTAGTTACAATATTCACATCGACAGAATTGAGAGGATTCAGAGAAGGTTTGTTAAAACGCTTAATTTTAGAAAAAAAATTTACCGCCATGATTATGACCAATCTTTAAAATTACATGGGTTTATATCACTTGAAAAAAGAAGAAAGATATCCGATGTCTATCTGCTTTATAAAATACTTAATAACCTTGTAGACAGCTCTTACCTACTCCAAAAAATTCAAAATCACGCCAAAAAAAACACGCCAAAATCACCTTTTCTATACACCATACTGCAGAACAAATTACGCACAGAATAATTATGTCAACAGATGCTTAAATTATTACAATAGTCTTGACCCCCAACCTGATATATTTAACTCCACACAGACATCGATGAAACGCCAATTACGCGCAGTTATTGGTAATATTACTGGTTAAAAATCAAACCTACTTTCCTTAAACATTCATCCCTTCCTTATCAACGCTTTCCTATATCCATTACCCTTCCCTTTCCCCCACATACACTCACCATCTTACAATGACTACCCAACATTAATAATGTATAGTAATTTAAATATGTGAATCTTTATAATTGGCTATTTATTTTGTATTCTCATTTGAAATTAAGTATTATAAATGTATAGCTGTTAAGTTTCCAAACAAATGAAAAATAAAAAAAATAAATAAATAAATAAAATTACATAAATTAAAAAATATTGCGAAAACTCATTTTATAAAAATGTTCAAAATATTCAATACAAAATTTGAATACTTTGTGAAGTGACTTGGTAGTGAGAAGTATATCGTTGGCCACAACCCACTCGTTTTTTTTTTCTTAAAGTTGGTTTTCATGTTGCATTTTTGTGTATTTATAGCTATCGAAAGAAATGATAAAGGTAACTATTTTTATAACTTGATTTATTCGTGCTTTCTTTGGTATTTTTTGCGCGGGAGAAAAAAAGAAAATACATTTTCTATGGTTGGGTCGTGCAAATAGCTCTAACCTACATTATTTTAAACCGCCTTCAAAATTGATCATTTATGATTACACTATTTTTAACCAGCTTCAAAGTTGGTAAGATATGATTAAGTACAATATTTTAACCGACTTTAAATAGGTTAGTTATTTTTAAGTAGGTACCTACACTATTTTAAACAGGCTTTAAAATTGGAAGTTATAATTACACTATTGTAAACCGGCTTCAAAATTCGTTAATTATGATAACACTTTTTTTAACCGGCTTCAAAATAGGTTAGTTATAATTTCACTATTTTTACCAGCTTTGAAATTGGTTAGTTATCATAACACTATTTTCAATTAGCTTAAAAATTGTTTTGTTATGATTAAATACACTATTTTTAACCTTAAAAATTGAATAGTTATGATTACACTATTTTAAACCAGCTTCAAATTTGGTAAATTATGATTACACTATTTTTAACCGGCTTTAATAAAGGAGTTTATTATTTTTCAAGATACATATTATTTCTTCTCGTTTCTTCCAACAGAGGTAAGTTTCTTCTTGAATAATGCATTGTTTGCTCCCAGTGCGTTTCTGCCAACTGAGAATTCCGGACCCTAAATATTGCGCCCAGCATTTCATTACATAATTAATCATGGTTTCTTTTCTACCAAAATAAACCAAATATTTACTTGTTCCCTTAGAACCCTCAGGTAGAACTTCCTCGGAGTTAAGATAAATTTTGGCCCTTTAAGATAAATTTCATACTTTGTTTTATCTCGAAGCACTTCGATATTTTTTTGGTTCATTATGAAAATAAAATACGGCTGGGATGACATCTGTGCGAAAGCATTATCACCACATGTATAAGGACTGTTGAAAAAGTTTTCTCACTCACCTGAAGAAGAGAACTGTAGTTCTCGAAACTAGTCGGTAAAAAAAAAAAACACGTGGAATTAAACAAAGTTATGTTGTTATTTTAATATAGTAAAATTTATTTATTTATTTACCTTTCTGTACATAATACAAACGAATATATTGTACACTGGGAGGCTTAGTGCGGTTAGACAATTTCTTCCAACCAACCAGATTACATAGTATGACAAAATTGTGTATGTACAACAACAAAAGATTGAAAGCAAAAAAAAAACAAAAAAAAAAAAAAAAAATATATATATATATATATATATATATATATATATATATATATATATATATATATATATATATATATATATATATATATATATATATATATATATATATATATATATATATATATATATATATATATATATATATATATATATATATATATATATATATATATATATATATATATATATATATATATATATATATATATATATATATATATATATATATATATATATATATATATATATATATATATATATATATATATATATATATATATATATATATATATATATATATATATATATATATATATATATATATATATATATATATATATATATATATATATATATATATATATATATATATATATATATATATATATATATATATATATATATATATATATATATATATATATATATATATATATATATATATATATATATATATATATATATATATATATATATATATATATATATATATATATATATATATATATATATATATATATATATATATATATATATATATATATGTTACTAGAAAGGTTTTCACGGGTATTTGAAAATATGAAATTATTATTATCTTTGGGGTTATCCCGCGTCAAAATCAGATCCTTGGAAGGATCTTTCGTCAACCGACGTTTCGCCTGGATCACACCAGGCATCTTCAGGGCCTTGTTGATAGATTCTCGCTTCGTGTGTCAGTGCAAGCACGTCCGTTCGAGCCGAGAACCTAGCACCAAGTGAAGATTGGAAAGTTAAAGTTTAAACTGTTGGGGTAGATGGGTTTTCCCCGCTTTTGTTCGCCTTAATGGCTTTTGACTGGCTTCTGGTGATTCGCCTCACGCTTAATGATGTATCTATTGTATTAATTTTATTTGTTTGGCGTTTAACATTTAATGGGTTTACTGTAATGGGATTTTTATTGCTGTCAATTTCTGAGGTATTTAATGAATGTTTTATAATGTTATTTTTATTTTTATTGTCGATTCTATTTTTATGTAAGATATTTTTCCAGGCCAGCGGGAGACGCACACCATCGTCTCGATTATTCACGACATTCGAGACTCGAATAATCGAGACGATGGTGTGCGTCTCCCGCTGGCCTGGAAAAATATCTTACATAAAAATAGAATCGACAATAAAAATAAAAATAACATTATAAAACATTCATTAAATACCTCAGAAATTGACAGCAATAAAAATCCCATTACAGTAAACCCATTAAATGTTAAACGCCAAACAAATAAAATTAATACAATAGATACATCATTAAGCGTGAGGCGAATCACCAGAAGCCAGTCAAAAGCCATTAAGGCGAACAAAAGCGGGGAAAACCCATCTACCCCAACAGTTTAAACTTTAACTTTCCAATCTTCACTTGGTGCTAGGTTCTCGGCTCGAACGGACGTGCTTGCACTGACACACGAAGCGAGAATCTATCAACAAGGCCCTGAAGATGCCTGGTGTGATCCAGGCGAAACGTCGGTTGACGAAAGATCCTTCCAAGGATCTGATTTTGACGCGGGATAACCCCAAAGATAATAATAATTTCATATATATATATATATATATATATATATATATATATATATATATATATATATATATATATATATATATATGTTATTATTAAGTATTTTGGGGATAACCCGCGTCAAATTATGATTCCCGAGAGAATCAGTCGTCTGCCGACGTTTCGTCTGAATCACATCAGACATTTTCTAAAGGCGCCTTGTTAATAAATTTTCGTCTCGAGGGATAGTGCACGCACGTCCGTTCGAGTCGAAAGCTTACTACCAAGTGAAAGTTTGAAAGGAAGCCGCGTCAAGTGTTAGTGGAGGGGTGGGTTTCCCCAATGACGTCATTATTGCGTTTTGTTTGGCTTCTAGTGACTCTAGTACTTAACGGTATATTGTTTACAGGTGGATTATCAGTTTTCGGCTTACTAAGAATTTTACTAATGTTTTTAATGTGACTATTGTTTGAAATATCGGTAGTTTGATTACTATGGTTTTTAAAAATGTTGTTTTCAAGTACACTTGTCCATGCGGTCGGGATTCGAATGCTATCGTCCCTGTTATTCATTATACTGTTGCTTCTTTTATATATTTCGATTGCTTCCCTGTAAATTCTAAATGTTTCATTGTTAATATTCGCGACTACTTTTGAATTTTCAAAGTCTATGGAGTGATTTTCGGTCAATGAGTGATTTACAAGAGATGAAGTTAGTTTCCGGTTTTTAACATCTACGCGATGTTCAGAGACGCGCGCCGAGATTCTGCGATTTGTTGTTTTTCTAATTTTACGATAAATAATGCAGTAAAAAATCAAACTAATAAAAATTTTAATAAAAAAGATACGTCAACTAAAGTAAAGCCACTCTCCATTGCATTTATGCCTTACATAAAAGGCACTACAGACAAAATCAGTCACCTACTTTATAAACATAATATTCGCACCATTTTTAGAACAGACAACAAAATTTCATCCTTTTTAAAAAGTCCGAAAGATAAAATACCATTAGAGTCACACGGTATTTACGAAATCCCATGCGGTGATTGCTCAAAAACTTACATAGGCAGGACAAATCGCAGAATCTCGGCGCGCGTCTCTGAACATCGCGTAGATGTTAAAAACCGGAAACTAACTTCATCTCTTGTAAATCACTCATTGACCGAAAATCACTCCATAGACTTTGAAAATTCAAAAGTAGTCGCGAATATTAACAATGAAACATTTAGAATTTACAGGGAAGCAATCGAAATATATAAAAGAAGCAACAGTATAATGAATAACAGGGACGATAGCATTCGAATCCCGACCGCATGGACAAGTGTACTTGAAAACAACATTTTTAAAAACCATAGTAATCAAACTACCGATATTTCAAACAATAGTCACATTAAAAACATTAGTAAAATTCTTAGTAAGCCGAAAACTGATAATCCACCTGTAAACAATATACCGTTAAGTACTAGAGTCACTAGAAGCCAAACAAAACGCAATAATGACGTCATTGGGGAAACCCACCCCTCCACTAACACTTGACGCGGCTTCCTTTCAAACTTTCACTTGGTAGTAAGCTTTCGACTCGAACGGACGTGCGTGCACTATCCCTCGAGACGAAAATTTATTAACAAGGCGCCTTTAGAAAATGTCTGATGTGATTCAGACGAAACGTCGGCAGACGACTGATTCTCTCGGGAATCATAATTTGACGCGGGTTATCCCCAAAATACTTAATAATAACATATTTTGTACTCGCGAAAACCTTAGATTTAACATATATATATATATATATATATATATATATATGAAAAAGAATTTTCTGGGTTAACCCGTGTCAGATAGTCCTGAGAAGGACTGTTTAAGACCTGACGTTTCGCCCGAATATCATCGGGCATTGTCGAAGGAACGCAACGAAAACCGAGCGAGAACGAACGCGCGCGAAACACGACCGCACACACCTAAGGCTTTCCGTCAAGTGAGAAGCGCCAGTCTATGCATGAGCGCAGAGGTAGCGAGCGGGTAGGTTCCCCTCCCCCCTCTACCCCTTCACTCCCCGCACCTATTAGCTATTTGTTCTATTATTTGTACCGTTAAGCCGACTTTGCGAACGAGTTGTCATTTTAATAGTGGGTTTTTCAAATATTGTTTGTTTTGTTATGTGTGGAGGTATTGAATTTCTAATTATTACTTTAGTTTTATGAGTATTACTATCTAGAATATTTGTCCATGTTTGAGGAATTCTTATCGCGTCATTTCTGCTGTTCATATTATTTGCATGTTTGAAAATCTCAATTGCCTCTCTGTATATGCGTTGTGGTTCGGAATTTAAGTTAGCGATGGTGGATGAATTTTCGAAATCAATAGTGTGACCTTCGTTAAGAACGTATATATATATATATATCTTAACGAAGGTCACACTATTGATTTCGAAAATTCATCCACCATCGCTAACTTAAATTCCGAACCACAACGCATATACAGAGAGGCAATTGAGATTTTCAAACATGCAAATAATATGAACAGCAGAAATGACGCGATAAGAATTCCTCAAACATGGACAAATATTCTAGATAGTAATACTCATAAAACTAAAGTAATAATTAGAAATTCAATACCTCCACACATAACAAAACAAACAATATTTGAAAAACCCACTATTAAAATGACAACTCGTTCGCAAAGTCGGCTTAACGGTACAAATAATAGAACAAATAGCTAATAGGTGCGGGGAGTGAAGGGGTAGAGGGGGGAAGGGAACCTACCCGCTCGCTACCTCTGCGCTCATGCATAGACTGGCGCTTCTCACTTGACGGAAAGCCTTAGGTGTGTGCGGTCGTGTTTCGCGCGCGTTCGTTCTCGCTCGGTTTTCGTTGCGTTCCTTCGACAATGCCCGATGATATTCGGGCGAAACGTCAGGTCTTAAACAGTCCTTCTCAGGACTATCTGACACGGGTTAACCCAGAAAATTCTTTTTCATCTTATACCCGTGAAAACCTAAAAGTTAACATATATATATATATATATATATATATATATATATATATATATATATATATATATATATATATATATATATATATATATATATATATATATATATATATATATATATATATATATATATATATATATATATATATATATATATATATATATATATATATATATATATATATATATATATATATATATATATATATATATATATATATATATATATATATATATATATATATATATATATATATATATATATATATATATATATATATATATATATATATATATATATATATATATATATATATATATATATATATATATATATATATATATATATATATATATATATATATATATATATATATATATATATATATATATATATATATATATATATATATATATATATATATATATATATATATATATATATATATATATTACACTAATATACAATTAAAACAAAAAAATGAAAATTCTTCATAGCAATAAAAGGGCTATAAGAAGAGGTAAGGACAATATGGCTTGGACATGTGGAGAGGATGAGTGAGCAGCTGCCCGCCAGAAGAGTCCTTCACCATAGACCAGAGGGTGTGAGGCGTAGGGGGAGACCCAAGTTGAGATGGATGGACTGCGTCCAGGGGGACCTGGACTCTTTGGGCGTGGTAAATTGGAGACAAGGAGCCGCTGACAGATTGGAATGGCGAAGACTTCTTTTGGAAGCCAGGTCCCACCTTGGGATGTGGAGCTGATGATGATGATGAAGGACAATAAGGAGAGAAAATCGGGTTCAGGTGTTTAGTGATAAATATTCCTTCTTACAAAGTGAGTTAGATGACGTAATATCCGGACTTAGGCTATTCAATAATCTTGCTGATTGTACTTCGAACGAAGAGCTGAAAAATTCTGTATTATGAAATTCATCTTTAGTAATAATAATAATATTGAATATAATTTATAAAACGCCCTTTAGTGAAACAAGATCACTCCAAGGGCGCTGTAGCTTATTTGTTGGCTCTACGAAACAAGGCAGTCTTAAATAGTCAACCGAAGGTGTCAATGCTCTGAGCTCCACGTATGTCAAGAGGCAATTTATTCCATTTTAAAAGCCCGTTCACACTAAAACCGCGATCATAGTAAGCCGCCTTATTGACTCTGTCCAATTCTTTTAAGGAGTTGCTACTCTGTGATCCAGATGATCTCAGTGTAAGCTGTCTTCCTGATGGAACATTATTTTGGCACAGTGTGGAGCCAAGTCGTTCAGAGCCTTAAACACCATCAGGCATACCTTATAGTCCGCTCGTTCTGGACATCTCAACCAGTGCAGGATAGAGAGTTCGCGTACTACTTCCACGCCGGAGGACGCTATAGGACCCATTGGTCCTGTTCATCCCCAACGCAGCCGCAACGTCGGACAACACAAATATCCCCTATCAAGCGAGTTCAACCACTACCCCTAAGAGTCCACTCGGGTACTGCCGAGCGGGTCGTGCCGACCAATCATCACGGGGAGCTCGTCCACCCCTTAGTACTCATGTTGGCGAATTTCAGGTACACCACCGCACAGTTCTTTCAGTTCTTCGATTTCCATCGCTCGGTGATGCAGACTGAGTCATCGCCACGTTTGATGAGTCACCGCCGAGCGAGACATTAAGGCGTCTGCCCTGCTCTTCCATAGGTAAGAATTGAAGAGGGTACTGACCTGTTGCCCAGAATCCTAGGGTGGGGCTGCGGCCACCCCCAACTTTACTGGCTAGGCCCCTATGGCCACAACCTAGCCCCAAACCAACCAGTGCAGTTCGTCAAGAAGAGGTGTTATGTGATATCTTTCGTCGGCTCCGTCGAAAATTATGATAATGGAAGAGTGGAATCACTATTCTAAGCCGGTGCTATACAGCCGATATTCAATTAATATTAGTGATTATTCTACAAAATGGTGTTTTTTTCCATTAGAAACCACAAATTCCTAAATTATAATGAATGGTGGCAGAGCGATTAGCGCGCTGGGTTAGTAATTCAGTGGTCGCGAGTTCGAATCCTACCACGACCGATTTCGTTCACCTATAGGACAAGCATATGCTTAATTCATGGAATGTATGGGATTATGGGATTAGGTGGATACGTTAAATTAGTCATGGATCCGGTAAAGAAGGCACAAAAATGTATTATGCGCATCATCAACAAAAAAACGAAAACCTTCCCTTCAGATGAATTGTTCAGAGCATTTGATGTTCTTGACCCGAGGCAGTTATATATTAAAACAGCTTTGCTTCAATTCTATAAAGAAATATCATATCATAAATTTAGTAGAAATCAAATCGTGTGAATTACTTTGTTCCGATCATGAAAACCTCGTTTGGGCAAAGACATAAGCAACTCCGTATATCTTTAACCAGTTGGATAGTAGTATTAAAGAATTGACTAGGTAAAACTATATCCTTCAAGGCTGCACTGTGGCTATCCGATCGTGACTTCTGACCAGGCACATGTTATAATATTTATATTCACATTTGTTTTTTTATCTGTCAATACTATGTGCAACGTTCCCTCTAATTTTTCTATTGTGTGTGCGGATCTTCTACGCATCTGTGCAGTGGCGGTGCGATAAATTTACACCCCCCCCCCCCCCAAAAATAAACATACAATTTTTCATTAAAATGTATATTTTTAGGGTATTTATTAATCACAGTGATTTTATATAATAACAACACTAACAAAGATAATTTTTGAAATAAATAAAAAGATACCTAAATCTGGCAATGGAAACTTTCTTATATAATATTGACTGTGCGGAGAGTAAAACATTTGTGCGGAGACATTTTAGTACATTAGAGGGAACATTGACTATGTGTATTTTAACTTGTTAATTTTGTCGACGGATAATTCGTGGTGAAACTCCATTATACTAGGTATAAATGAAAACACTTATTAGTTTTAGTTTCACTGTTTAATTTTAACACTGGCACTGACCGGTATCGATCTGAAGATCATCGTCAGAGTGCGCGAAAATGAAAGTGAACAGAGTTTACTCTGAACTACTAAAACTAATTAGTGTTTTCATTTATACCTAGTATGTGTATTTTGTTTTTTTTTTAATATTTTATACAATTTTTTTTTGTGTATTTGTATACCTACTTCATTTTACATTTTTTTTACTGTTGTTTACCTACTCTTCTTTATAAGTTGTAAAATATGGAAATTACAGCTGAATAAAGATACTCAACTGTGTGTAAAGTAACAGTCCCAGAACAGGCTTTTGCCTAGTGGGGCGTTATTAGTTAGTTTGTATTATGTTGTATTTGTTTTTGTGTAATAATAATAAATAAATAAATACGGATGTACCTATATGTACTTTTCACAAGGCATATTCATTCTTTAATATAAAAACATTAATGAACGTAATGCGTTGGAATTCCAAACATATTTCCTTTTTTTTAGGATACATCTATGATATCTGATATAGTGGATACAGAATCCAATTAACCTCCCTAATGGAAGGTGCTTTGTAGAAAGTAAATACATAGATGGAATTGGGGTGTTGAAAATGTATAAGGGAGAATATAGATTGATGATAGAAATTGGAAAAAAGGGTCACATTAACCACACGGTCTTTCTTTTTTTTAATTTCAGACTATTTATCGGGACAAATTCGAGCACATTGCCTAATTAAGGGTCTTTAGTGTAAATACTAAATCGATGAACAATTCTCAGTGAACTTGGGAGATTTGAATATCATGTTTTTCATACACTGAGCTATTGGTGAAACGATATGAATTATGATATTTTGTCAACATACAACACTCGGTGAAACTCCATGAGAATTTTGTTATTTCGTCTAGGAACAATTCTCAGTAAAAACAGATGACATTAATTGCATAGTAATAATAATAAATGGATAAATTACATAACGCCATTTTTATGTTTTCACCTCAAGGGTGCTTAACAATTATATCTCAAAAAAAAAATCAACCTAGGTAATAATCACATCACTATGAGTTTTTAAAAAAATAAGTTTTCAACTGATTTTCGAACACACTTTTACTGTCTATTTTATTTTATTTATTTTTTATTTATTTGTCTTTTCAATACACTACACATACAATTAGTAACAATAAAAACATAATACAGGGATAAGTCCAATTACAGAAAAGCGCAAATTATACAAAATACATGGTTATATAAATTCAATTATACAAAAAACATGTTTATATAAATTCATTGTTCTTAAACTATATGGAAGCTTATGCCACTGAACTGGACCATATTTGAAGTGTTTCGTCGACTGATAATTTTTGGTGAAACTTTATAATACGTTTTATTATTTTGTAGAGTGTCAATTATCGGTTAAACTCCGTGATAGTGAATTTCGTTATTTCGCTGACGGACAATTGTTGGTGAAACCTCATGGGTCACTACTTTACACCATGACATAAAAATCTACACCATGTATAGAGATTATATTAAGAAATCATCAATATTCATCAATGGGCGTGAGTTGCTTTACAGTGACACTTGGTGAAGAAAAGATAACACTACAACCAAGTATTTTCTGGAACTTTCCTATTCCGCATACGACACAAACATTTGTTCTTCATTGGTTTCAATTTTGTGAATTGGTTGTCAGCAAGGCGATGCATATTTCCCTTCACTCCGCTCTGTCTTCGACGACTCTTCGCATACCCGCTCTAGATACTCCCGGCGGGGACGTCCTCTGCCAGTTGTTTCCTGAACCATTCCGTCCAAGATGATGTGTAAGAGATCCTCGTGTCCAACACATGAGTTTTCCAGTTTGCACGCCTTTTTGATATTGTGTTCAACATGTTCCTGCTTTCTTCAGTTTTGCTGAGAGCCTCATAATTTGTAATATGGTCCCACCGAGGCATGCCAAAACTTACATTATTTATGAAATAAAATCAATTATTATTATATACAAATAATTTTATAAATAGTACCATTGTAATTGTTATGACGTCACCTTGTATCCCAGACGTTTTAACATGTTATGTTTTAGCCATTAGAAGAATTCGAATGAAAATGGTCCGTCATCTCAAAGTATCTATTGTGTGAATATAGATATTACCTAACCTAACATTAATTCTTACTAAATAGTACGAAATAAATGTGATTATTTTCTCTCCATTCATAATAATATACAAACTTATATATTCAATGGATATAAGGGATTTGCAAAGAACATGATTTGGTCTTAAATTTAACATCAGACATTTCAAATATTATACCATCAAACAATACAATAATCTACCGACTTCGTTAAACTGCTATCACAAAATACAACGTCATTAAACTAAAAAAAACGCACAACATCATGGATATATAATATCGGTTCGGAACATGTTAATAACATAATTACACCAAATCAAACATAACATCATGAATAAATTACGAACAATCTGGATTTTTTTTTATCTTGTCGGGAGTAAATTTTTTATGTCAATTTTTTAACATCTTAATTGAGACGATTTTGAAATAAAACTAATTTCTCAATAGACGATGTTACAAAAAAGTCACTTCGTAGATGGTGATGGACGCGATGGTGTTTCAGCTGATTTTCAAACGAACAGATTTTCGTGAGTTAAATAAAAATAGGAACCTCAAGAAGGTATACTTGGTAAACGTTGCGCAAGCGTAAACCAGCCGATGATAGGTCATAAGCCATGTAGGTGCCTTGAGTTCCTGGTTCTCACAGCGTCTTTTTGAGATGTTAAAAAAGTGTCAAAAAATAATAAAATATTGTTTACCTACTTTGTTTGAAATACAAGATTATTTAATAAAAATATTGTATGAATCTATTTGGAATCATTGTCATCGGGATAACACAAATTCTGAAATTTTCTGAGCTCTACCTGGTCGTGAAGCTATTAAAAAATCGATTGCGAAAATTCCAGTACAGACAGACAAGTGAAATTAAAAAAATGGTGGAAAAATTGACCAAGAATACAATTACTCTTGTATTGCCCCCTCCCTATCATCTAAAGAGATCGTTTGGCATTTTGGATATATACCTATGGTTGTTATTTACCAATTCCCATAATTATATTACATACATCCATATCTTCCATTACATCTTATCCTTAAAATAGGACATCGTGGATATATTTAACTCACAAACATACAATTATTTCGTCTGTTTAATCGACGAATTGAAGGTTTTCTGAATATAGCTAATAGAACGATATATGATAGAATAAAAAATGAGGACATAAGGAGGGAATGCAAGATGAAGAAGAGTATTATAAATAAAATGAAAGTGAATTCCTTGAGGTGGTTTGGACATATTGAAAGAATGAATGATGAACGACTGACCAAAAAAATATACATGGGTGTAAGAGATGGAGTGAATAGCAGGGGCCGCCCCAGAAAGGGATGGCATGACCATGTGAATGATATTTTGAAAGAAGGAAATATAAGAAGCTTGAATAATCGACGAGCATGTATGAGAAGATGCATGGATGTAAAGGAAGCTAGGAATGTATGCAAAAATAGAGGAGTATGGCGCTCGGTTCTCTCTGCTTACCCCGTAAGGGATATGGCGTGATGGTATGTATGTATGTATATATAAGCTTGGCAACAAATAATGAAAATATGGTATTACGTAAATCAGCTGGACTACTAGATTGATATCAGGGGGGCAAGTCTGGTCCGACCGGTGAAATCAAAACCCTATTGACTACCCATATCATGGATATAATTATCATATGGAGTTCTATGACATCTAAAGATATTATAGAACTCCATATAATAATTTTATCCATGATATGGGTAATCGTGAGGGTTTTGATTTCGCCGAGAGGACCAGACTTGCCCCCCTGATTCCTGAGCTAAAAGCCACTGATTCGATTCCCGGTGAAGACATAGTTAATGTTTTAAATCTGTGTCTGTGAGATCTAAAACATCACGGGCCTTACTGACTAATTGTGATTTAAGTTTGATCCGACGCCGACATATCGGAAAATATAAGTCAAGATGCAAATGGTTAACAAGTCTATAAGTATATTATTTGAATTATAAATTAGACACGCCGGTCGATGGAAGGACAGCGCTTCCGAAACATGTCGCGAATTGACTCAAAAAACAAGTGGTTTATAGCTAATTTATAATTCAAATATGGTTAGTATTAACTACCACAAAATATCCGCCGAATCATTAAATGATATTAAAGTCTATAGGTCTCCAAAATGAGGCAACTTGTAGTTGGGGGCGTTTTAAATTAATACTTGTCCTACCTGTACCAATATGTTTGTTGCATGAGAAACAATTTAAAATAAAATTAAGTTAATATCGGAGATATCTAGAATTTATAAAATACGGTTAAACGATTTTGGAATTATGCCAGTGGCTGACTTAGATTTTTACTTGACTATAATTTATTACATTTTATTTATATGTGTAATAAAAGAAAATTTCAGCATTTACAATACCAATAACTGTCATCGATCACTTTTCAAGAAAAGTAGTTAATAATAAAAAAAAATCTAAAAAGAGACAGGGAGTAGACAGGAAGTATGGGTGGAAGGGAAGAATTTAGCCTTCAAATAATGCCAACATCTTAATTTATTACTTCTCAGGCAACTAGCAGGTACTATGTCAAGTATTAATTTAACACGCACCCAATTACAAGTTGCCATATTCTGGAGACTTAAGATATTAATCGTCTCACAGATCCAGACTGAAAACACAATTGAAAACTTTGTCTTCACCGGGAATCAAACCCGGGACCTTTGTATCAGCGGTCATATACCTAACCAACTGAGCCACGGAGGCCGACATCGACATGTTATTGCAGATTATCAATAAGTATCATGCTGAGATTGTATTCTGAAAGTTTCATCACAATGTATCTGTGTGTGTGCCGTTTACTATGTACGGCGTGTTTCTCCTACTTTATCGATCATACACTAAAGTACTCATTAAATTTTTGCAAATTTGTATATGTAATACTCGCTTGGACTCCATTAGATTTTGAAGGATATCCGATTAGCGCTTCTCAATTTTTTTAACTGTCAAATATTTCGTAGTGATCTCAAGTTCAGGAATTGGATATTTTGATTTTCCAATTGTTAAAAGGCACATCACTTTCATAAAATGGCATTGAAGAATTATCAAGTTTTCACTATTTCATGAAATGCTTAAAATTTTCCTTAAGGTTTAACTTTTTGATCATGATCAGTTCTTGATGAAATTCCATTTCAATTAATTAAAAATTTTAATAAATAAAAATAAAAAACGTGTTTAAAATCAATTCCACACTTTATTAAGACTACAACCTACAACCGGTTTCATGTTATACTTGAAAATGTGCTTAACATGTAACCGGTTGTAGTCTTAATAAATAGTGGAATTGATTTTAAACACGTTTTTTATTTTATTTATTAAAAATGTTAATTAAAATTTGAATACTTTGTGGAATGACTTGGTGGTGAGGAGTGTAGCGTTGGCCACAACCCACTCTTATTTAATCGTGCAATGCAATATTTATAATGTCCAATGACGTGTTTAAGATCTTTCAGTCAATATTGGATTATCTAAGCAAAGTTCACTAGACCAGATAACATATCTAATAATTAGTCTCTGAGGGGTTCCTATTCTACTTTCCAACCCTATCGATCCTTGAATATCAATGTTAATAAAATTTAATTATTACTAGTTGCATGTAACACATGAGACCCAACTGTCGATAGCAATAGTATGTATAGTTGAAGAATAAGTACCAAACTATAAACCCATAAATACAAATTATTTAATATTCTAAGATATTTGGTTTTCTATACAACACATGTTCCCGGGTATGTATGTCAAGATAGGATAGTATTTGTCTATGTTTATATCAATTTTTTAGCGTTCTAGCTTTTATGGTTTCTAAGATATATGGAAAAATAAACCAAAATTTCAAAAGTTGATAACCCCTGACTGAAACAAAAATTCACAATTCTGAGTATAAAAGTTTTATAAGCCTATAACTGTTTATATATTCTGAAATTTTGGGCTCTGTAAATTGAGCGGATCAAAAGTTATAACGCGGGGGGGACACAGACACACACACAAAACTCACATAAAATATTCTACTCCGAATTCTGAGTACCTAAATCCATGTATGGGAGCATATATGCTGCGAAGCCTCTAAGTTGGTGTTTTTAGCATGCAAAAAGTCCACTACGCCATACAAAATGTTCCTTCGTACACGCATCTTGGATTTAAACTGCCTCTTCCTTCAATAGAATTTCATTCTCTTGAACGAATCGACAGTTGGAAAATAATGTCTTGCAAAATGCTATTTAAGCCGTAAATAAATAAATAAAAAGAAGGAATAATGTTGAACTACAATATCTTAAATACGGGTCTATAAGCATTTTCACATCAAATTTGTGATAGGTACCTTGACTATGAAAGCAAAATACCCCTGGAAGGAAGAACGGACGAAGAACACAAAAGAAGGAATGATAACGTTACAGTAAATTATTTAGTATTGCTTTGCGAACAATCGAAGGGGGTTGACGGGAGAAAAAAACAACAAGTAGGTTCATAAAGTCAAACGAGAAAAATAAAAAACAGACATTTACACAAATAACAATAAACCTTTAGAGTTATTTTGCTCTATTCGAATAATACTTTTACCACTGTGCCATTTCTAATAAATTAATATTTTGAAAAGGAAACCGGGCACTTAGTATATTTTTGCTGTCGTATAATATCTTTATCGGAAAAGGACACTTGGTTGGGCCACTTTGGTGCGATAATATGTACTGTATAATCTTACTATTAAAAATAATAGTATTTTGGGTGAATATTATTTCGACATTTTTCAATTTGGTTAGGTTTTGAACAGAATAAGTCGCGACCAAGTGGGCTCGCACACAAGTGTCCGTCAAAATCAAGTGGACTCGCGACCAAGTGGGCTCACACCCAAATGTCCGTCACGATCAAGTGTCCGTCACGATCAAATGGACTCGCGACCAAATGGACTCGCATCCAAGTGTCCGTCACGATCAAGTGGGCTCGTACCCAAGTGTCCGTCACAATCAAGTGGACTCGCGACCAAGTGGGCTCACACCCAAATGTCCGTCACGATCAAGCGGACTCGCGACCAAATTGGCTCGCACCCAAGTGTCCGTCACGATCAAATGAACTCGCGACCAAGTGGACTCGCATCCAAGTGTCCGTCACGATCAAGTGGGCTCGTACCCAAGTGTCCGTCACAATCAAGTGGACTCGCGACCAAGTGGGCTCACACCCAAATGTCCGTCACGATCAAGTGGACTCGCGACCAAATGGGCTCGCACCCAAGTGTCCGTCACGATCAAATGGTCTCGCGACCAAGTGGACTCGCATCCAAGTGTTCGTCACGATCAAGTGGGCTCGTACCCAAGTGTCCGTCACGATCAAGTGTCAATCACGATCAAGCGGACTTGCGACCAAGTGGGCTAGCACCCAAGTGTCTGTCGCAGCCAAGTGTCCTAAACCGTATCTTTATCTATATATAAAATGAAAGTCATCAATAGAATGAAAGTGAATAAATTGAGATGATTAGGCCACATGGGGAGAATGAATGAGGAACGCTTGAAAGACGAAGAAAATATACAATGCCGACAAGAATGGAATGAGAGGTCGGGGGCGTCCAAGAAAAGGATGGCACGACCATATGAACGGCATTCTGAAAGAAGGAAATCTAAGAAGCTTGAACAACAGATGCGATGGTTGCGTATCAGGATAGAAGAGCGTGGCATTTCGATTCTCTCTGCCTATACCTTTAGGGACATGGCGTGTTAGTATGTATTTATATAATTCTTCTGTACGCGTGTATCACTGAACTCAACCTAAATAGCTGGACCAATATTGGTGATTTTTTAATGTGTGATTGAATGTGTCTCAGGATTGTTTGGATTCATAATTGAAATCAAAAATCGCAGGGCCGGATAAATCATAGAACAATCAGGAACAAGATATCAGGGCGGTTGTCTTAAAAAGGGCGCTAAGATTCTAAAAAATTCATCATATATTTCAAAAATCTGCAGGTATGGCGCTCGGTTCTCTTTGCGTACCCGGATAGAGGCTCGGCATGGTGGTGTGTATGCAAAAATCCCACTTATTATGATTCGTCATTTTAGACCCGATATAATTTTACATAATTTTAAATTGTTCTACATTTACAATTCCAAAAAAATGGGGGGGGGCGGATTCAAATATATTGCTACGGGCGCAAAAGCACGTTTATCCGGCCCTGAAAAATCGTATCAGTGGAAAAAAAATAATAAGCATGGAAAAAAATGTACGCCTGGTATTATGCAAACAGTAAAACTTTTGAGGTATTGGTAGAATTAATAAAACGAAACAGGAGTTTCATTTATATCTTAATATTATAATTCTACTATACGTGTGTAGTGTGTATGTCACTGAACTCCTAAACTGCTTGACCGATTTATCAAAGTATTTACATAGTTAACCACCCATTCGGAATGTTGCCTTTTTGACGTGGGTTGAGACTGATACGCGCATGTGTGCTCCTTTTATAAGGTTTTGCACAACTGTTATATGGTATGTGGTTATTTTTATGTTTGCTGAACCAGCTGTTAATAGGCAAGCCAACGTTCGGACAGGACAACGTCTGGCAGGTACGCTAGTTGTTGATATAATGTTTCGTCAGATATTGAAGAAAACAGACAAGTTTTGGTAAACAGAAAAAATGGGTTTACAAAGTAAACATGAATAGAATGATCTTTCTCTGTCAGAATCAGGACCAGATACATCTTATGTTCTATATATGCGTGTGCACTGAGCGTACAAATTTTTTTCAGAAATTAAATACCTAGTAGACTTATTTATGAATATTTCGTTAGGTAAAAACTTACTTGTATTTTCTATGGGCATCATTTTAATGATTGCTTAAAGGCACATCACTTTCATAAAATGACATAGAAGAATTATCATGTTTTCATAATAAAATATTTAAATCTATTATAATTTAACAAAATCATTTCATAAAAATGCTGAAAAATTTCCATACAAATTAAAAATCACTTTGTGGATTGACTTGGTATAACGTTGGCTCCGGGTAAGTGCTCCGGGCGTAAAAGTCTTAGGTTCGGCTCTGGTCAGAGCAAATAATGAATTTGTCAATCAGAGTGAAATGTTGTGATGGCTAAACAAATATGGACCAAAATACACAGATGAAATAAGGACATAATGTACACTATTTACAAACACAAGATCATAGATATTGAGAATCAGAATTTATCAAAACAAATGGAAAAATACGCATATATATTTTTTCCACGATCTGACCACCACCTGCTCCTGTCGGGGTACTTCAATCGTTTCCTCCGACAACACTAATTGTGCGACTATCAAATGCATAGCATAGCGGCCGATCGCCGTGGCACAGTTGGTAAGCCGTTTGGCATCTGTGCGGGCGTCTTGGATTCGATCCCGTTTTCAAAAATAAATAAATACGAGGTCATAATATTTAAATATTATTATTTATTATAAAAAAACAACCAGAGACAAAAAAATATTGCACAATAAACAAAAGAACATAATATTGGCCTTTACCAGAGTGCAAAGGGGATAATTCATTCATACCATAACAGCATAGTCCTTAAAAGGTAGTATTCAGAATGGGTGGTGAAATTAATTGCTAAACTTTGTGATACATTATATTTCATTATATTTGAAATGTTTATAAATGTTTTTTTACTATTGAATTCAGACACTAGTCTTTAATTTGTTTCAATTCGATTGAACCACACCACCCTATTGTACGTGTAGTAGTGTTACGAAAACTCGAAAAAAACAATGGTGAATATTGAGATACTTACTGAAATTGAGATACTTACTGAAATTGAGATACTTGCTTAACTTATCCTTCCGTAGAAAAAAAAATATCGTGTGTTTTTATGGATTCCGCTAAACCGATACTTTTTACTCTCCATACCAAAGAGTATATAATACCTTACGGTCCATACTACGGAATAGTGGAGAGTCATGATTTCACATTTTTTTACTGTTACCTAAATTGTGTATGTTCTGTATAGGTTTGAATTTTTTTATTGATAATAGGTAGGTACTTATTTTTTTATATTGCCCTAATGCTTTGTATGAGTTAGGTAACTATGGCCCGGTATTACAGTCGGCCCTCAACTCATTGAGTTTGTTAAACTCAAGATTAATGTTAAGGGGAGATTTAATCCATTTCCGTATTACAGTGCAATATGACATGTCAGTTACTAAATCTTCAAATATAGACATTTTTACTTTTTCTGTGGTTCTTATCTGTCAAATTTTAAATAACGTCAAATAATACGAACTACAAAACGGGACACTATGACTTGAAATACTATTGTTTTACTATCCAACATGCTAAATTTAATTTTTTTCACCAAAATAATGCTTTTAAATGCCCATGTTCGTTTCAATATGGCTGTCAGTTTGTTTTGTTATGTGGCGCCACCGTCGATACAACTAACGCCTCTAGTGATAGAAACTGAAACTACACGCGTTGCCTAGTAAATGACAGTTAACTCACCGTTAAGTACTTAATCCGTCAGAAACGTTGAGTTAAATATTTGTCGTTTTAGTGACGTATTTGAGGGAAGATTAGGCCTAAACGGACACTGTAATACGCTATATTTTTGTAAAGCTTGAGTTTAGCTTTTAAACTTAGACTGTAATACCGGGCCTATGCCACTGTTAATTATAACCTAATATTTGGCATCATTGTAAACATTTAAGTAGTGTTGGATTAGTCTTGCTAAATTTTGTTTCATTTAGAATTTAGACCTTAGATTATAATGATAAATTCTATGATTTAGACCTTGATAATGCTGAGTCACTTGCGAAAACGTTCGATTAAGTATATTATTTATTATTTTATTTTTATTTTTTATTTTATTTTATTTAGAGGACAGATCGCATGTGTCGCTACAAGACCAAAGACTAGACATACATAATAAATATATAATCTAAATAATAAATAATATGTAAGTCTTCTTCTTCGTGTCAGCAGCATTCAAACAGTTATTGACTGTTGCTGCTGCTGTATTGGAAAGATTTGCCAGGATATTTCTGTTACCAGGGGGCACCGCGGGGAGGTTCTTTCCTTGCCCCCCAATATGTAAGTATTGCGGTCTCAGCAAAGAGATCGGCCGGATTTTAAAAAATCATTTATTTTTTTGAAAATTCTATCGATTCAACACAATTGAAATAATATAAAAATAATGTCACTTTAGTCTATTTAATTCTATTTCTTTCCGTGATGTTACAGAAGCAATAAAATCCATTGTTGGTATTCCCTTTCAAATATTAAAGTTTCAATCGCACGATCCTCCCCAACCATTCATGGGTAGGTACAGAAATAACTATTTCAACATTTACTTACAAAACTAATAAAACTTGGGATATTCTCTTTGCGACTTACGTAACCTTTTTCAGTTCTATGAATTTCAGCGCCACCTCACAAATGACAATCGATTGTCTCGACCAATCAATAAATATTTCAAACATTGATTTAAATATATTATAATTAATAATTCAAATGGGTAGTAGATGTATTATAACATAGATTATATATGATACAGATACCTAGTCAGCGCAATGAAAGTATGACAATATAATTCTATGTATTGTTATATGCAATGTGCAAATGTTTCCTACCTAAACACATAATATGTAATGTATAATAAGTTTGAACCGAAAATACATATAAAAGTATAATTGAAAATTTGTGAAAATTTGTGAAAATTATAGAGTAAAAATGAAAACATCGCTTATAATGTGTCCTTTATGCCTTTTTAGGTATTCAATTAGCTATTTAGATTTTAATTACTTACAGATTAAATAATAAAAACATATTATTCATTATGTAAAAACTAATAGAAATTCACAATCGTGACTTCGCAGTACAAAGTCTAAATAATCTAAATAATATTTATCCAGTTTTATGTAACTAAAAATAAAACACTGTCAGGTACAAAAACAGATTACTGATTTGAATTTGTAAACACAAAAACATTTAACGAGCCCAGCGGTAGAAACAGAAAGTAACATCGTGGACAAGAACCATAAACTTGATAAGAAAATCTGTAAAATATTTACAGTATCCACCATTGGATGGCAGCACTAGGTAGTATTTCGAGCGTCACGCCCATTACCTTCGCAATATTGTTGTTTCAGAATGATAACCTTGTAATAACATTGAACTATTTTTGTATAAAATAAAAGTATCTTTTTAATTTTACCCATTTATATTAGACCCGTTTCCCATTTAAAATTATTTGATTTACGAATTGTTATTATGCGATTATTTTTGAGTTGTGAAAATGACATTACAGTTGCGCTTGACGACAGGACTGACATGTTGCATTTCTTTCTAACGCGTCATTTTGTAAACAATAAAAGAGATGTATATAGTTTGGCAGTTAGTTCGCAGCATTGCCGGTCGTATCAGCTGACAACCAAAGCAAAACAGAAGGTCCGCTACCATCTTGTCAAATCTGCGAAACTCAGTAACTAAATAATTGTTTAAAGTTGTACTAAGCGAGTACAATGACATAATGCATTAGTCTAATGTGCTGAGACATCGTTATGTTTTAGTGATTGTGATATTAACAGTGCCCTTTCTTGTCAATCCTACTGATTTGTTTAATATTTTGGGAATGTGTTGCGTTATATGACGTCATGTATGATTATACACGTCGTAACGCTGCCGACCAGCTTGTAAGTATTTTTCTCCGTTCTCTTATTGCTTATTCTGTATACAATAATGCATTTTTGTAAACCCATATCTCATATATTGTCCTACATTTTCATTCATGATTTTAATCATCCACCTGTAATGCATATCCAATGTTCACCATTGACACGAATCGACAAGTTTATTCGGTACTAGAAATATTAATTGAGATAGGTATTCCATTTGTGAAATGCCCTTGAAAACAATGCAGCGAAATAGCTTTGTTGTGAAGCAAATTATGACCTGCGATTCTTTTATTTTTTTCTGATAAATCCGTATTTAACTTCTTTAAATGACCGTCCAGTAATTGGATGTAATGAAATATTTTTATCGTGTCATTTGATACAAAAATGGAATAGTCTCGATTCATAGAAAGTTTTTAAAGTAGGCCGTCGTATATTTTGCAATAATTAATACAAAAAGAGTCGTTTTTTTCGTACAAAGAGCATTAATTTAATTTACATTATTCATAAATTAATTGATAACTTTTAACTTCAATAACGACCACAAAAGAATGTTATTGGCAGACATATTTGTAGAGATTAGCGAAGGTGTATTTTGTTATCATAATAATACACATACAAACGAATATTCTCGATGACACAGCTTAATTTTTGACTTGATAGTTTATATACTTTAGAAAATGCATACTTGTATATCGGGTTAAGTTTATTTTATAAAAGTAATGTGCAATTTATTAATACCTAGCGAAGTATTGTTGAAAATTATTTTTAGTGATTTTAATTTAAAAATCATGATCGATGTTCGATTTTCAAATGATAAAGCTGTATTGCACAATCTATGACAAATAATGTACACGACGTTTGTGTGTGTAAGGAAAATTATGTATAAATACATTGGTCATTTATCAATTTATAGCATAATTTAATGTCTATCTAGTTGAGAACGGGACGCAGCCATTTTTTTATACATTACTTTTCTGATGCAAAGCTGTGTGTGTTTATATATATATGTTATTATTTATACTTGTAGGTATATTGTACGTCCGCTGAACATGTATAATGCAAACGGCAAATATGCAAGCATATTTTCTTTAAGTTTTCCGTTCGCGGGGTGGCGCTGCTTGTACAGTTTTTCTGTATCGCCATTCGATTTAATTATTATTTGTTTTCAGTGTAAATATGTCCGCGCTCGTAAACTAAGCGCTGTAATTATGTTGTTTTAATTTTACCTACATCCACAATTTGATTAGATGCGTTTTTAAACAGACACGAAAACATGTTATTTTAGTATAATTAGGTTTTCGTGTGGTTAGTATCACATCAAATCAAAACTTATCTGACTTATGTATACATACTTACTACATATATGTATAACGCCTTATTAATGACAAACACTTGTTTTTCAATACGCTTTTCGTTCAAATAATGCTATATACTATCTTGAAATAACACTCTTTTTCACAAGATG
Source organism: Molanna angustata (assembly GCA_963576475.1). Taxonomy (NCBI): domain Eukaryota; kingdom Metazoa; phylum Arthropoda; class Insecta; order Trichoptera; family Molannidae; genus Molanna; species Molanna angustata. The sequence continues at coordinate 2,550,022 of OY754982.1, read as the reverse complement.
AAATCGTAGTTTATTTTTCCATTCAATGTTATTTAACCTTTTAAAGATTCAGAATTTAAATCCATTCAACATTCATTTATATTACTTATAGGTATTTTTTATTCTATTTTTGTGCCGTATACTGAAACTTAATCTAATTAAATCTACGACTCGTACAATGTGAAGTTCTTCGAAAATAAAATTGATCCAAAATTAACTTTTTATTTTCTTTGTGGCATTGCTTTACCTTTTTTATTCGGTATATCCCCGAGTTGTGTGAAATAGATATTATTTTTTGCACACACAACCTAGAAAATATTTAACCAAATTTAACAAACGTTTTTTAGCAGCCGGACTCAAAAAATGTCCTGAATCTGATTTTTTTTTTTTGAAAAGTGCGTCATAGCGCCATCTACATATACATTTGATATTGAATGTACACTGATTAAATTATCATAGATAATTTTTGTCATTATATTTCGTTGTCTCTGCTTGCATTGTTTGTAGTTGGGTACCTACGCAGACATAATGAGGTAGGTATATTATGTAGGAATAATATGAAACGATTATATTTTATTTTCCGAGAACCTTATCGAGTTTAACTATACCTAATTATATTATATACATGGTATGCGAAATATTACACTCACAAGATAACGAAATACAAATTGGATAGTTATTTCTTTTATATTATCTTATTTAGCTTACATAGAGAAACCTTTAGTGATATATTTAATCCATTGAAAATGCAAACGCCATTTTTAGACTTTGCCGCTTGCTTAAAATTATCAGTTTTTTTACTAAATTTTGAGAAATTTCGAATACGTCCTGGAAGTCATTCGTTGTTTTCATGTGGATCATGGAGCCTTCCTCCATCAAAACTCGGTCTTCGTTCCTTAAACATTCATGCATTGTCTTTTTTCACAATATTCAATTCATTTCCAAGCTTTTTCTGCTATGTTGGCACCACAATCGCATTCTTATGTTATATTTTTTTGTTTGTCTATTACGTTTAAAGTTGCATTATACCTTTAGAGATAAACACAAGTGAAAAAGAAAGGATTAAAGGCATAAGTCTTCCAGGAAAGTGTTTGATATCCATATGATATCTTGAGAATTATGTCTCTGGTTTGGCGATGAAACCGACATAAATTCGTTGAGTTCAACTTTCAAACTTCAAACTCACGAGAGTCGTTGATACCTATGCGCGAATGGTATTATGTATTATCTCAATTTCGTCCATCAAAAATTCAAACTTGGAATTTTCAAATGGCGGTTCTCGTTCGAATTTTCCCTCCATCTTTGCAGCGATGTTGCCATGTGTGTTATGTGTGTGTGATTCAAACTGTATAATACATTCGAGCATTCATATTTAATGAAATAATTCTCTCAGAGTTCGAGTATATCGGTGTATTATGCCTAGACGGGTGTTTAATAATAATTATTTGCATAAAAGATAAGTAGGTAGGTACCTACCTAGTTTTCTTCGCACACAATATTATGTTGTCTCTCTCCCTGTTGTTAAATTTAATTTTATCTAACCATGTGTATCTGCGAATTAGTCATGCAAACATTTTCATATTTACAACGTATCTATATCACGATTCTTCCAATACAATGTAATCGAAATGAATACAATAATCCACCATTGTGTTATGTGAACTATGTACTAAATAAGCTATCTAGAATACGTCATTTTTGTTTTGTTGAAAAATATCTAATATTGTACTCAAGAGATAATCTTGTCTATTACACTATGTAGTGAATTATAAAAATAAATCTCGAATCGCTTTGGTTTCTATAATTTCATTCCAATTCCAACTCGAGGTGTCAAAAGAGAAATAGGTACATGACTCCCTGGCTATTCTCTATTCTCCGCGATGTATGAAATTATGTTGCTAAATAATGTCGTATGGTAGGCTTTTAGTCTATTCTTGTAATCATTCATCATTAAAATAAGTTGCATATTCTTTCATTACATGAAAGTAGAGGCAACACAGCCTTTGGGATGCGTGCGATATATTTTTTATGCATTTTATTCCTTTTTTTTCTATGGTTGTCAAAACAAAATTTTTCAATGCAATTCTATGAAAGATTTCTTATCGTGTTGTTCATTATGACGCTTCCCGTTATCTCGAACCATTTTTTAATATTCCAAAAAAAACTTCAGGAAACAAGAAAAAAATATCTACCTATTTACTACGGTATAAAAAAATACTACTCGTCAAAAACTCGAATGATTTCCATTCGACTATGTAACATGCGAGACTCAAGAAAATTATTGGAGAATCCAGAAATCGTGCGAAAGTAATAAATGTATCGTATACGACATCAGTAGTGCGAGATTGGCTCTCTGCCTTTCCCGTATAGTATGAGATGCCCGAATACCTAAATAATGTTTCTTAATTATCTGTTTATCTTTTGATAAGGATATCATTATTTTATCGATCGTTAACATGTTCTATACTTTCTTGTAGATAAGTATATTTAATTAATTAACAAATTAATGAAAGTAGTTTATTATTATCTGATATGTACCTACTTAATATTTATTTTAACATTTTTAATTGATTTCTACTTGAAAATTGTTTGAGTTGTTACTTAATACTTAATTTCAGTTGTGAGACACCGGCTTAGAACGGTGCTTCCACTCTTTTCTGTTATTTTCGAATGTCCAGTGAGAGTAGGGTTGCCAGATGGTATCCTAAAGGAGGACATGTCCTCCTTTTCGACAAATTGTCCTCCCTCATTTGCCGTATGTCCTCCTTTTGCGTTGATTGTTATCCAATATAATTTAAAAAACATGTCTACTAAAGATTTTTATACATATTTCATAAAAGAGCACCAAGAACTTATTACAAAAAAATTGTGTTTTGGTGAAACATGATGTATAAAATGAAGTGAATTCATTAAAAAAAATTTTTCATTGTTAATAGTTTAAGTAATGACTTAACTATATTATGTAAGTAACTATATAGCGATTTCATTGAAGATACATATAAAAAAATGAAGAAATAAAGTAATTATGAGACGATGAAAATTCTTGGATATGCGTCTGTAGGTATGGCTGTTTTTTTGTGATTGTCCTCCTTTTTAAGGAAAATCCTCCTTTTTTGTGCTATTTGTCCTCCTTTGTCAAATTTCCATCTGGCAACCCTAAGTGAGAGCCGGATAATCAAAAATACAACAGGCAACAATAACATATCACATAGTTCAGCAATGAGGTTCACCACCCATTCTGAATATAGTGTCTTTTTAGGTGAGAAGAAATTGGTGTGTGGGCATAAACGCATGTGTTGTGCTCCCTTTTATAATGTAATGCACACCTGTCGCCGGTCAACCCACATTGTGGATAAAGCCGTGATGGTATGGAAAAGTGCTTAATACATTTTTCTTCCTGTGGTAGGTTTTGGAAACCTGGGAGGCAAGTACGGTCAAAATGTGGAATCAAAATCTACATGATGACCCATGCAGTGGATATAATTATCTTTTGGAGTTTTTTTTTTATTTTTTAACGTGGCTACGCATTTTAGTCCATTATACTCTTCCGAAGAAGCGCACTACGGAGCGTTGGGGAGGGTTTGCAATCTGCTCGGGAAAATATTTATTCGGGTTTTAAAAAGACCCGAGTTAAAGAAGCACCATTGTAAATTCAATCAGTTACAGAAATAATTAACAAGAGAACAATTATGAATACAAAATATGGAGATCGAAAGAAGAGTTATGGCAGGAAACACAGTGAATGGAGCACTTAAATCGCATGAATGACCGCAGCATATCAAAGGATGCTAAAGTTGCCATTCATAACGCTATGTTATTGCCAACCTTGACGTATGCAAGTTAAACCTGGACATGGCAGAAGTCGTACGAGAGTAGAATAAATGCAGTTGAAATGAGATCGCTAAGAAGAATCTGTAATAGAACGATGTATGACAGGGTCAGAAATGAGTACATAAGGAAAGAATGTAGGATAAAGAAAGATGTCATTAATAGAATGAAAGTGAACACATTGAGATGGTTTGGCTACATGGGGAGAATGAATGAGGAAGGCCTGACGAAGAATATATACACTGCGGACAAGAATGGAATGAGAGGTCGGGGCCGCCCAAGGAAGGGATGGCACGTCCATGTGAACGGTATTTTGAAAGACGGAAATGTTAGAAGCGTGAACAACAGACGAACATGTATAAGACGATGTATGAATGTTGACGAGGCGTGATGGTATGTATGTACAAAATAAATATAAAAATAAAAAATAATAATACACCAGATGGAGACAGTATGTTTGTTGGATGGAGGATAGGAGAGGGAAAAGGATAGAGGGACAAAGGGAAAAAGACGCGAGTTTGTGGTTATGTGGATAAAAAGTGTGACTTCAGACATATATGTGTTCCACATTCGATCCATTAGGGTGAACCCCGCGATGGTGCGTAGGGTTCCCATCTCTATAGTCCGGAGCAGACTCTTTGTTCTAGCGGTGTCAACTCTGACTTCAGACGCATAGGTCATGATGTGTACTACACATGACATATATTATTCGAGTTTTACTCTGTGTAAGCAATTGTTTAGCTGTGAGGCACCGGCTTAGAATAGTGCTTCCACTCTTTTCTATTATTGTTTTCGAGTGTCCCGTAAGAGCCGGGTAATCGAAAATACAACAGGCAACTATAACATCTCACATAGTTCAGCAATGAGGTTCACCACCCATTCTGAATATAGTGTCTTATTTGGTGAGACGAGACTGGTGTGTGGGTATACACAGATATGTTGTGCTCCCTTTTATAAGGCAATGCACACCCGCACACCTTTCGCTGGCTACCCCACATTGTGGGATATACCGTGATGGTATGTATGTATGTAAGCAATTGTTATTTATTCCAAACAGTGTCTCTCAGACAGCCTCTCACTAGGTCACTGTTGCTGAACCTGTGAATTTCGACTCCCAAGTACTTGAATTTTGTAACCTGTTCGCTGGCAACTAGTAAATTGCACATCATGGGTTTTCTCGATAAAGTAAGACTCGTTTTATTCCTCACTACCCCAAGGGAATATAGTAGGGAGTTACGAATTCGCAATTATTAGGGTTATGTTTTGATGCAGATTATCTACTAGTTATTGTATTCTGAAAGTTTCATCACAATGTATCTGTGTATGCGTGCTGTGGACCTACCATGTGCTATCTACGGCGTGTTTATTCTACTTTATCGATTATAGACTAAAATACTCATTCGATTATTTTCATTTTTTTTCAAATTGCTAAAGGAGCCCATTACTTTTATAATGTGGCATTGAAGAATCATCAAGTTTTAATAATAAAATATTTAAATCAAAAATAATTTTACAAACTCATTTCATGCAGAAAATTTTCTATATAAAATTTGAATAAATTTTGAAGTGAATTGGTAGTGAGGATATAACGTTGGCCCCAACCCACTCGTATCTATATGGATCATAAAATATTGTGTATTGAATGTATTTAATAGCTGTTGTAGGTCATCCTCCGTTTCAGCAACGAGCGTTACATCATCATCATAGAGAAAAATTTAAATATACCCTTTTTAAAGTTTTCTTCTAGTCGAAATGTTATTGTCAAATGAAAAATTATAAAAATACTCCTGGTTTTATACAGTGCGCAATTGTTTACTTTTTTTAAATTCAAAATTGTTCAGTTTTATCAAAATATCAAATGAATCAAGCTGGAAATGGTTTTAACACAAACGGAAATACACTAATTGTGAAAATTCTGGACTGGCCGGGCAGTTAGTTAAAAATCGATTGAAAAATACCAGTACAGACAAACATGTGAAGTTAATTAAAATAGTGTAAAAATCGCATTATTTAAAATTATGTGTAAAATCCATTATCAAATATTGTTATAATAATGATCAAAATATCAATTGAATATATCGGGGAGTAAATTAAGAAAACTTGACCGCTTAAAAATATTGGATATTTAACATCCATGTTAAAAAAAAATGGATATTTAACATACATGTTAAAAAAATGGATATTTAATATCCATGTTAAAAAAAATAATGAATATTTAACATCCATGTTAAAAAAATATTGGATATATAACATCCATGTTAAAAAAATATTGGATATTTAACATCCATGTTAAAAAAAAAAATTGGATATTTAACATCCATGTTAAAAAAAATATTGGATATTTAACATCCATGTTAAAAAAATGGATATTTAACATCCATGATAAAAAATATATATTGAATATTTAACATCCATGTTAAAAAAAACTAACAATGTAACGTAGTACGTAGTGTCTCCAATACACACTATCTTTGGGTTAGTGGAGTGGAGGCATACATGCGATGCCAATGTAACTCTTAACATGTTGGTTTATTTTACTTGATTATTATATAATATTTATGGATTTTGTAATAAATATATAAATAAATAAAATGATATATGACATTTATATTAGGTCAATGTTGTACAAAAATGAAGGCTCCAATTTATTCGATAATATACAAATGTACCTACATATGTTTATGTGTATGTACTTAAGTGTTATGTATATGTTGTACATATTACATAGCGACACTTGCGTCCCGACGCTACAACCACTTCCGGCGCCATCCATACGTCCGACGACGGAGCACCATTAGGGCTGTCACCTCTATATAATACATACATATATTCTTATCTCACCTCTTATACGATTGGGTCGTGACCAACGCTATACTCTCAAAACATTATATTGTATACATTATTGTCACTTACTTTAATAGTTTCGCTATTGGCATAGTTGGCGCTCTCCACTATTCCAAGCGTTACGTAGATACGTTACCTACAGCAATTTCACAACGGAAAGGTATCGTGTAGAGAATGCATTATATTCTATATATTATCCTCTCTACATTCCAATAAATAAGTACTATCTACTTATTTCATAAAGCGAAGCCATCACCTCATTTATATTTTGATATATAATAATATTAATTTCGTCGTAGTTCAGATTTTTACTCCTCACTTACCCAAGTGGGGAGACTTATGAATTAGCATTTTTTATTGCATATTATCAACTAGCATCATGCTGAGATTGTATTCTGAAAGTTTCATCACAATGTATCTCTGTGAATGTGTGCTGTGTACCTACTATGTGCTATGTAGAGCGTGTTTATTTTACTTTATCGATTATAGACTAAAGTATTCGTTCAATTCATTTCAAATATTGCAAATTTGTATATCTAATACTCACTTAGACCCCATCAGATTTTGAAGGATACCTATCTGAATAGTGCTTCTCAATTTTTTTTATCTGTCAAATATTTCAATGTGACCCGAAGCTCAGGAATCTCAAAACTTGTTATTTTCATTTTCAAATTGATATAAAGGCACATCACTTACATAAAATGGCGTTGAAGAATTATCAATTTTTCATAATAAAATATTTAAATAAAAAATAATTGAAATAACTCATTTCATGAAAATGCTGAATATTTTCCACGAATATTTTTTTTTTATTTGAATACTTTGTGAAGTGACTTCATAGTGAGGAATATAGCGTTGGCCACTACCCACTAGTTTTTTATTCACAATATAAATGTTGGTTCTTTTATGCAATCGGTCATTTTGCAGTTGGTCCTTTAATGCAATCGGTCATTTTGCAGTTGGTACTTTTATGTAATCGGTCATTTTGCAGTTGGTCCTTTTATGTAATCGGTCATTTTGCAGTTGGTCCTTTTATGCAATCGGTCATTTTGCAGTTGGTACTTTTATGTAATCGGTCATTTTGCAGTTGGTCCTTTTATGCAATCGGTCATTTTGTAGTTGGTACTTTTATGTAATCGGTCATTTTGCAGTTGGTCCTTTTATGTTATCGGTAATTTTACAGTTGGTCCTTTTATGAAATCGGTCCTTTTGCAGTTGGTCCTTTTATGAAATCGGTCAATTTGCAGATGGTCATTTTATGCAATCGGTCATTTTGCAGTTGGTCCTTTTTATATAATATCATTTTATACAATATCAATAAATTGATCATGTTGAACGACACGATTAGATGAAGCAGTGAAATTTACATGTTAGCCTGAACCATTTCGTTAATTATCTTCAGAAGATGCGTTTAATTAGTAATCCAGCGGACGTGGTTTCGAATCCTGCCTCAACCCATTACGTACACTTACAGCGCGTGTATTTGCTCATTTTAAGGAACATATAAGATTTTTACCAAATGATCAACTATGTGCATTAGCACATTTTACACATTTCTTATATTGGCCCTGTTGACCTGACAACCAAATCAAGCGGAATCAGACGAATTCAATTGTTTATATACCTAATAAAATTAGAAATGTTTTTATAATTGTATATAAAAGGTCTCCTTGACTGTACAATCATTGTAATTTTTATACGACGTACATTTAAGTACTGCCTAATGATAGGTATAGGTATATAGGCTTAGATACTTATTCACTAACTAATACAACTAATTTGTGTCGACCTTGACAGGTACTCGATAAGGATGACATGCTACCAAGACGATTGCCAACATTAAAAATGTTATAATTTTTGACGACACTCGATATTTCGACGACAAATAATACATGTTTTTTTTTTGTTGGTATAAACCACCTCACTAAGCTGAGCCTGTTCCTAGGAGGCAGAAAATTACTTACCTACATTATATATCACAGAAAAAAAAACATTTTGAACATGTTTCATTTATTTATACCAGTTGCATGTAACACATGAGATCCAGCTGTCGATAGCGATAGTATGTATAGTTGAAGAGTAAGTACCAAACTCTAAACCCATAAATTCTAATTATTGAATATTTTAGGATATTTTGTTTTCTATACAACACATGTAGGTATGTATGTTTAGATAGAATAGTATGGAGGTCAGCCCTTTTTTCCTACTCAGAATATGAAAACAGCATGATGGTTTGTATGTATGTTTGAAAATTAGTATCAAACTATTAAGTCTTCATAGATATACAGTCAACTTTTTGACATTTCTTGTATACTACAATTCAGACGATAAATTTAGACAAATCGGAGTGGGACATAATATTATGAATAATTTGAATTGTTTGATAGATTTTGTATTTTTGTGAATTATTGTGTTGTTGTTTTTTTTTTGTTTAATACGAGTTTTGTTTTATTTTTACCATATTTTTATAATGGCCAAGAGGCCGTGTATGTAATAAATAAATAAATAAATATTGTGTATAGGCGATTGCCATACAAATTGTATGAAGCAATGTCGTCACTAAATTCAATTTTTATAAAAATTGTTAAAAAAAATTAAGATATAGGTACTACTATAATGTAATTTTTTTTTTAAATAAATTATCTAGTTGGGGTTTTTCGGCTTTTTTCGGAAAATGTTTGGAAATATAGGCAGTTAAACACATAAATTTAACATTAAAAAAATATTTTTCTTAATAAAAAATGTTCGTATTTGTCTATGTTCATACCAATTTTCAGCGTTCTAGCTTTTATGGTTTCTGAGATATATGGAAAAATAAATTAATAATTCAAAAGTTGATAACCCCTGACTCAAAACAAAAATTCAAAATTCTGAGTATAGAAGTTTTGTAGACCTATAAATATTTATATATTCTGAAATTTTAGGCTCTGTAAATAGAGCGGATCAAAAGTTATAAGGGGGGGGACACACACAGACACACGAAATGTTCTACTCCGAATTCTGAGTAAATCCGTATATGGAATATATATGCTGCGAAGCCTCTGAGTTGGTGTTTTTTGACTTCAAAGTTGGAAAAACCGTGAAAATTATAGATCCTGCATACAATTTCGCGTATCCTGGCTTGAAACATTGTCGATATGTTCAGAGAACGAAGTTCTCTTGAACAAATCGACAGTTGGAAAAGAGTGGAAGCACCATTCTAAGCCGGGTGTCAAAAGACTATTCTAAGCCGGTGCCCCACAGCAAATAAAATGTTTTATTAAAAACCTAAAAAAATATATCTAGTAGAATATCATTGACAAAATAAAAATACGAATTCAGCTACTTATCTATGATTAATTTATCCTATCCAAAGACAGAGTCCTGCGTGTCTGTGTACATTCAGAAAATATTTTGTTGGCTACTGTCGTTAATTAGGGGTTGCTTATTATTACTATAAGGGGTGGCTTTATCTAGATAGATACACATGACTAGACTAGATGTCTCTTTAATTATTGAAGTATTCGTTACATCAATTTTACTATTACAAGACCGGATTTTTTTAAGAATGAATATTATATTTTATTTTCGTCTTGTCAATTCACAGAATGTATTATTACATGTATTACAATTACGAAATTACACGTGAAATATGTTACATCTGTGATGTGGTTAGGCGTTTGGTTCGGCATCGACGTCCTGGGTTCGATTCCCAGCGGAGGATAAATTTATTTTAATTCATTTCTCACGCAAATCCTGCTTAACACACTGGTTGAAATAAATTGCCATTTGGCAAACAATTTGCAAAATGAAATTTGTGTAAAAATAATAAATGGTTCGGCGGCAGAGGGGCTAGCGCGCTGGACTGGTAATATAGATAACGCGGGTTCGAATTTTGTCTCAACCGATTTCATTCGCCTATAGCACAAGCATAAAATTGATATTTTATTTTATTTATTTCATTTTATTTAAAGTATACAAACAATGACTGGACAGATAAACTTGTGATATATAGAAATAGTCACCCCCAGCATCAATTATATGTATAATGCACTATTACTATTTTCGGCCTTCGTGGCTCAGTTGTTAGGTATCCGAATGCTGATCCAAAGTTCCCGGGTTCGATTCCCGGTGGAGACAAAGTTTTTAATTGTGTTTTCAGTCTGGATCTGTGAGACGATTAATATCGTAGGTCTCCAGAATATATTGTTAATGGTTGCGTGTTAAATTGACATTTGACATAGTTACCTGTTAGTTGCCCGAAAAGTTATGTAAAATAAATAAAAAAATACATTATTATAATTAATTTAGTAGTGTTAAAAAAATGTGTTGTGTTTGATGTAAAATTGTCGTGTTTTTTTAATTAAACCACGTTATTATTTTATACTTTTTAGTGCATTTTTATGTTTTTTACTCCTCACTAACCCAAGGAGATATAGTGGGGGGTTATGATTTCCCAATTTTTAAGGCTAGTTTTTTTTATTGCAGATTATCAACTTGTATCATGCTGAGATTGTATTCTGAAAGTTTCATCACAATATTGTATCTGTATGTGTTTGTGCTATGTGCTATGTACGGCGTGTTCATTTTATTATATCAATTATAGACTAAAATACTCATTTGATTCTTTTCAAATTTTGCAAATATGTATATCTAATACTCGAGTAGACCCCATTAGATTTTGAAGGATATCTGAATAGTGCTTCTCATTTTTTTTAAGTATCAAATATTTCAAAGTGACCCCAAGCTCAGGAAACTTAATATTTGAAATTTTTATTTTCAAATTGGTAAAAAGGCACATCACATCCATAAAATGGCATTGAAGAATTATCAAGTTTTCATAATAAAATATTTAAATAAAAAATAGCTCATTTCATAAAAATTCTGAATATTTTCCATACAAAATTTGAATAAATTATAGGGAGACTTGTTAGTATAGCGTTGGCCACAACCCACTCGTTTTATCATTGTTTTGTTTTTCGCCATTAATATTTTTCCTGTTGTGCATTTAAGAGGACATATAATGCTAAACTTAGTGACTGAAAACATGATATATTAAAACCGCCCAATGCACTATGAAGTTACGTGTTAGTAAGAGTTAATATCGCATGCGTTAAAAAAGGTTTATACGTGATTAAATTATCGGAAACACCAAATTTGTTGATTTTTGCATTTTAAGAACAAACCTTACTTGACCTCACCTTACCACAGGCTATGCCTAGCAGTGGCGGCTCTTCCTAAAGGGCTCTCGGGCTCAGCCCTCCCAAACACTTTGTTCAAAATATTCCAAAAAATGTATGTCATTAAATCTTGAGAACACATTATTTTTCTAATTAATATTTGCCGTCTTACGCCTGTAGTATATTTAGCGAAAGTATTTAAACCTACCTGCTTTGTAAAGCAAGCAAGATTCTATGAAATATTTCATTCCTCGGGCACAGTAGATTTGTGCCCGGAGAACCCATACAATTCACGCGACTGCCCGCTGCCGCCGCAGCTCGCCGTACACGCTGAATATATGCCGATTTCGAGCAAAACGGGGCAGTGCCCGCGAAGTGTTATAGTATATTTTAATTCATTCATATTTTGTTGTACATTACGATGGTCGTAAGTTAGGTAAGCAGTTGCAATTCCTTGAGTCTAATATTAATTGATATTACATATTAAAGTATAAATCATCCGAAATATATTAGTATTATTATTTAATTAATTGATATCATAATATTGCAAACAAAAATGATATTAGACATAAAATGTGTAAAATCAGGAAGCAGTCTTGCGACTGTTGCCAGAAGATTTTTTTTCAATTTTGTATGATTAAAATTCATTAGCTTTCATTAATTATTTTATAATTTATCGATACATCTTATTACAAACGTTATTTAAAACCCAACCGAATACAGCATAAATGATCAGGTTCACGTATTAATTTCCGATAAACAAAAGAACTATGGAAAACACTGATAAGTATACGAAAATCATATTGTGTCACATACGTGCTTTCTGATTCCTGTAGTAAGTTAATTTCTCTTCTAGTATAATTATTTTTATTTTGAGCCCTTTTAAGATTTAAGGCCACCAGCCGCCACTGATGCCTAGTGAGGGGGCTAGTAACAAACAAAAAGATATGGCTTAAACTATGTAAGCACCAGTGAAGTGGTAAATTGATATTTATTGAAATGAAATAACTTATATTTACTTTGTATGTTAACTATGTATGAATAAGCTTATATTATCTTAAGATATTTTGTATCTCATATATACTGTATGTTTTGGATAGAAATAAATAAAAAAAATTAAAAAACTTTATCGGTCATTCACTTTGATTTTATGCACTCTTTAAACGTATAAAAGATTTATTTCTCTACGACACATAGTTATGGAGTAAATTTAAAAAAATGTTGTGAAAAAGGAAGGAGGATTTATTTATGGTAATTTAGACTGAATTTTAAAATTGTGTGACAAACATTCACTAGAGAAATGTTGAAAATACTAATGGTATTTTTTCTAGAAACACACTGTTTAACATATTTGAGGAATTTGATTTGAAATATAGGTGTTTAGGTTTATATGGCCCCTTAATATAATGTCGTTACTCTCTGTAATCTGGGTGGTTGGAAGAAAGTGCCTAATATGGTTATAAGCCCGCCATGCAGTGTGCAATATATTTGTTTGTACAAAAATATAAATAAATTCTGTTATTGATCCAAGATGACATAATATATATCACAGGTTTGATTTTTAACTGTTGATTCACAACAAACTCATTTTCCATACAAAATTTGAATACCTACTTTATGGAGTGACTTGTTAGTGATAAGTTTAACGTTAGCCACAACACACTCGTTTGTAGATGCTTTTGGTATCGATTTTTCAAAATTACCTTTATTATTTGGTTTATTCGATAAACTCGTATCCAATATCTCATCAGGTTCAGACATGTAGGTAACATAAATAATATTAGGTTTCGACCTCAACTAAACAAATATCGCTTTGAAGTATGCCCCAGTACCTACATGGTAACTACCCCCATCCCTCTCTCCCTTCACTTACTCCACTTACTGAGTCACCTAATTATTTTATTTTCTTCTTTTCTGTTTGCTTGGAATCATTCATTACCTTCATGGCTCAGTCAATTGGATATCTGACTCCCGAGCCATTTGTCCCGGATTTATTTCCCGGTGGAGACATAGTTCTTTCAGTACCCCCTATTCAGTAACTGTTGTAACTAAAATTGTAGATTTTAGATTTACGGTCTTATTACAGCGTTATAAAATATCAACTTGGACTAAATGGAATAGGAACGTACCTATACTGGCCGGAACGTTCTTAAAAAGTTACTGAATTAGACGTATTATGAATAATTATGAAAATTATGAAATTTTTATCATTTTATTATTCAAAATACGTCTAATTCGGTAAATTTTTAAGAACGTTCCGGCTAATATAGGTATGTATCAATTCCATTTTGTCCAATTTGATATGTTATAACGCTGAAATAAGACCGTAAATCTAAAATCTACAATTTTAGTACGTTCCTATTTTAGTTACAATAGTTACTGAATAGGGGGTAGTGTGTTTTAGTATGGAGTTAGTCCAGTCAACGAGTTCTCTGAAAGAGATGTAGGGGGGAGGATAATTGGTTTGGGGTTCTTAGGGACGACAAAATGTCGTGTGACCTAGTGGCAATACATTTTAAATGAAGCTGTTCACACCACTTACACGACAACGATTTTTTACATTCGACGACAAATAATATTGTCATGTGTTTTGCCAGCGCCACACTCACGATTAAAAATCATGTCGTGTCTGCTCGCATATGAGTTTGTATGACGCTGTTCACACTTGTCGTGTGTCGGGCACAACAATATCTCCTCGCTACACGAGTTTTTAAGTGCATTAGCGCAACAAACTAGTGCCTAATTCGAGGCAGTACTTGCCTCCTAATCAACGCGGAAAGGTCAACTATTACAAAAATTGTTAATAAGTTTGAGTTGTACTACTATAATGTATGTACATTTTATATAAGTATGTTCTGTTGGGTGTTTCATTTAATAAATTGTGAGATATGTGAGCGTGTGAGCTTGGTTACATATGTTTGTGTTATTATGACAAAAAACATTAAACGTCAGTCCAAATCTCTTTTCTTCGTACACAATAATGTTAAATGCTACGCCATAGACCTTAAGTTTGGCGTAGTATTTAGTAAGTGATGTCTCTCCAACGTAATTGTTAACAAGAATACTAAATACTCCAGTGAGGTTAGGAGTTAGTATTTAGGTACCTAGGACTCTGCATTCGGGTCTTAATATAATATGTATATTGAAGAATATAGAGTTATTCCTCATATCTTCTACAATCCCTACATAAGGATATTATACTGACGCAGTCGGTAAGATAAGTAGAAATAGCGTGATAGTATGTACCTACATATATTTCTTTGTACATAAACATTTCTAAAATACAAGAATGAAGGTTTCCTTCCAACAAATACTACCTATCTATGTTAGTATGCAGATAAAATTCAGTTTACATACAAAAATATAAATATGTGTAATCATTACAAGGCGCCGCGCCGGCATCCTTCGTCTTGAGGCAGGCAGGGCCAGTGGACATGTAAACAAACATTGAAGTCTTGAATTATAAGGGAAACTCAGGACCGCTATCAGTAGCTGGTTTACCAAAATAAAACACGGGGTATCTATCGTTCATTCATACATGCATACCATCACGGCATATCCCGCAATGTGGGGTGACCAGCGACAAATGTGCATAAGTATTTTTCTATACTGATGCCTCACAGCGTCAATATAAGGGCTACATTCACAATGAACGCCGAGCGCACTTAGTGACGCTCTAAGCCGTTCATAAACGCTCAAAAACGCCGTTGACACATTATATTATATTTTGTATTGTATCTCGGGAAATTACTATATTAACAGGTTCTTATTAAATATAAATTTAACAATAATCCAATAAATATTAAGAGACTTATAATAGTAATAAACACTTCCTTGCACCCTGCCCAAGTGGCGAGTTTATTGCCATATGGCAATATCTTTCAACTTTCCAGTTTTTCCAGCCCAGAGAAACAATATTTGCGTAATAAATGAATTTAAATCAATTTCTCCTCTGCTGGGATCGATCCCGGGACGTCAGCACAGAAGTCGGCAAGTGATGATATCAATTGTAAAAAAAAACGCAAAAATAATGTGTCTCCACCGGAAATCAAACTTGAGTCATTTGGCTCAAGTGTGGGATAGCAACCAACTGAGCCACGAAGGCCGACTAATATTAATCCACAGTCACCATTGGAGTATCCCATCTGACTTCACTCCAACTCTAAAAAAATAATAAAATAGATTATTTGGAGTCGCCACTGGTCTCAAGTAGAATCAATACAAGTTGGAACTGTCAAGTTAGTGTAATACCTACATACCCTTATAATTTATTGAAATATGAACCTTCGCAGTACAGTGGCGTACAACTTAACGAAATTAAATATATGAAATTACTCTCAATTTTTTATCTTATTTATTCGGTTAATGTAGTACATACAATATTGAGTAGTTTGGATCTCAAAAGCTATTTTAAAAATCAGCATAAATTTCCCTAAATAAATATTAAAATATCCTATTTTACATCATTTTTTATAAAACTACTCCATAAATATGTGTCTCAGAGAAATTAATATTTAAGCTTGAAGAGTGCATAAAATCAAAGTAAATTTTCGTGATATTTTAGAAAAATTAGAATTAGTTAGATTTGTTCTTAAAATGCAAAAAATCAACAAATTTTGGGTTTCCGAGTGTTTAAATCACGTATAAACCCTTTTTTAACACGTTATATGCCTATAAGTACAGTTACCCTTACTAACACGCAGTACACTGAAAGTAAGGGTAAAAAAATATATCATGTTTTCAGTCACTAAATAATATAAAATGTCCTCTTGAGTGGTAGTTGGGTAGGACTGGAGGAATTATTTTATAGATGTCAGGCGTCTAATGGGACACCCTAGGACAGGGGTGGCGAACCTTTTTGGGTCCGCGTGCCAAAAATCCTCAAATATTATTTCTCGATTGTCTGGCGTGCCTAAGCAGTAAAAAAATAAACCAAATAGAAAAAAGAAAAAATGAGTTTTTTTTCTGAATTTTACTAACAAGCTTTTAAATTACAATAGATTTTCTTAAAAATAAAATCGTAATCACTAAAAGTACACATTAGTTATTTATCAATGAGATTTTTTCTGTTGTACATTCGATGACAATTTCTTAATATCTGGATCATATTTCGTCACTTTTAGTAATACACACGACCAACTGGATTCATCAGTCATTCTATTCCTTGTATATTACATGTTATGAAATTCATTTCTGAAAATAATTACTCACAAGCATATGTAGATGAGAAAATTGATAAAATTGCTCTCGCTAGTTTTTTTTAAATCGCTAAAGACTTCTAGAATGGCGTTACAAGTTCTCATTATTTCTTCTTCTGCATTTTTATTAATTATGTTCGTTAATCGATCACTTTCAATTATTTCCAAATCATTTCTAAATATCAACAAATTTTTGTTTCCATATCGAACTCGATTGGAATTCGATAAATTGCATTTCAATGTCTTCTAGATTTAACCATTCGAAAATCTCCAAATTGAAGTCATCTGCTGATAGTGTGTCTTGATAAAAAATAAATTTTGAAGTCTTTTCAATCGTCAAACACTCGACAAATCTTTGAAGAACTTTTGCACGACTTAACCATCGCACATTGCTGTACATAAGTAAACCTTTATATACTGAGTTTAACTCATTTAATGATTCTAAAAATTTTCTTTTGTTTAATCCGCATGCAGATATTAAATTGACCAATTTTGTTACAAGAATCATAACATCTTCCAGTGACTGAAATCCGTGCTTTGAGCATAAAACTTGCTGGAGTATAATGCAATGAAAGCCCAGAACGGAATTTCCAATACGTTCAGTAAATAAACTGATAAAACCTATATTATTATTTTGTTTATGTTATTTCTCTTTCAGTGAGTGCTTTTACAACTGCATTGCAAATATCGATTATTTTTGTTGTTGTTGCTGATGATACTAAACTGATCAATTCTTAATAATTCACGGATTATTCCTTCCTTCGCGTGCCATCCAAATTATCAAACGTGCCACTTCGGGCACGCGTGCCCTAGGTTCGCCACCCCTGCCCTAGGAAGACGTTGTCAAGCGTTTTCTCGTCCAGGTCGCTTTAATAATCCTCTCCTTTTAAAACGCTCACTTTTATTCTCATAAACTATATCAACTGTCCAGAATAGAGATTTATTTACGGCTTCAGGTGCCTTTTACATACATATAATAAGTAAGCAAAAATAAGATAACTATTTCAAAAATTAGATTTATTTTGCAAAACTGTACTTTAATTACTGAGAAAAGAGCTATCTGGGAGGCATCTCACGCTCAGGTTTTCTGGATCACAAAGTAACAACTCCCTAAAGGAGTTGGACAGAGCCAACAAAGCGGCTTACTGTGATCGATGCTTTAGTGTGAGTGGTCCTATAAAGTGGAATAGATTGCCTCCAGGGGGGCAAATCTGGTCCGATCGGCGAAATCAAAACCCTAGTGATTACCCATATCATATATATAATTATTATTGGAGTTCTACAATATCTTTAGATGTCATAGAACTCTATATGATAATTATATCCATGATATGGGTAATCACGAGGGTTTTGATTTCGCCGGTCGAACCAGACTTGCCCCCCAGATGTCCGCGTTGCACAAAGCAAAACACTTCCTCTAAAGGACTGAAACGGATTTTTTTCGTAGAGCAACATTAGACAGAATATTAGCGCCTTGGAATTATCCTGAATCATTAAACGGCGCTATATAAATTATTTATATTATTTACAGACTGTTTCATAAAAGCAGCAAAAGGTCCCTTTAGTGAAAGGTCCTTTAAAAATTTAAAGTCGCCTGTAAGTCATAAACTTATTGAACATTATTAGTAAATAAAGATCGTTAACATCCAATTGACATCAACAAGAACTGACTTGAACATTATGTCATATTGCACACACTCTGGTGGTAAAAAAATGAACTACTCTAAAAGAAAACTTTAGTGACTAAAGTATGAAGACACTGGACTTTAGATTAAAATGAACTTTAAGTGATATTTTGTTATGAAACGCATTTTTTTTTAAAGTTGACATTAAGTCTCATTTTATTTTTATGAAACTGGCTGTTAGTCAGTGGACTCTCGATGTAGGAACATTGTTGTGTTAGTTCAGAAGCTATAGTATAGGAGATGGTTTAGTACTTTATGAATTTCTATTTGATGAGCTCTTTAAACCGCGGTCGTAATCGTAAAACACTTGGAGTTGTTTATTATTGATTTAATAGGGGGAAAAAATAAAATCAATGATGTACAAAAACGGGACGAAATAATATTAGGTAATGTTGAATATATCATTAAACACGATAGAGTTATATGTAGGTGTATGTACTACAGATGTTGGTTTATGTGTCGCTATCGGTGACATTTTTGTCATTCTGTTGCATATTTTTCCTATAATAATGGCTACATTTGTTAATGGAATCAGTCACATCTATCTACGTTACTTTTCTGATTATTATCATTTTTTTTCAAGCTAGTTGACACAATTAAGCGACGAAAAGTATCATATTTGGGTCACGTTCTGAGAGGCAAATGGTACAGGCTGCTCCAAGTGATTCAGCAGTGATCGTCTACGTCGGGAGGATGATATTATATCACGAAGAAGAAGAAATATTTTTCGCACGACCAGCGAATAGAGAAAAACTTAATTCCACAGAATATTTTAGGCTCAGATTGGAGACGATGTGCAGGAAGACCAAAACTGAAGATGGACGGCATACAGAAGAATTTGTGGGATAAAGATGTAGCAAATTGGAGAACGCAACTGACTGGGCTAAATTGGCTAGAAAAATTGTAAGCCTAAGCTCACAATGGGCTGTAGCTCCAATAATAATGAATATCATATATTTATGGCAAAATTTTAACATCTCAATACAGACGAAGTTGGAATATTACAGGAGAACCGGGAAACCAAAGCACCTGCACGGCTTACGACCTGTCATCGGCTGGTTTTCGTGATCACAGCCGATGACAGCCCTGTAGATGCTTTGATTTCCCAGTTCTATTATATTCCAACTTCGTCTCTCTTGAGATCTTAAAAATTTGTCATAAAAACATCATTGACTTCCGATAAGGAAAAAACTCCAATTTTTGCGTATATACATTTGCAACTATAAAAATATTCGATAGAGTTAGAAATGAGGTCACTAGGAAAGAATGTAAGATGAAGAAAGATGTAGTAACTAGAATGAAAGTTAACACACTTAGATGGTTTGGTCACGTGGAAAGAATGAATGAAGAACGCTTGACGAAAAAAATATATAAGGCTGACAGGAATGGAATGGAAAAAGAGGTCGGGGGCGCCCAAGAAAAGGATGGCACGACCATGTGAACGATATTCTGAAAGAAGGAAATGTTAGAAGTCTGAACAATAGAAGAACATGCATGAGACGTAGCATGAATGTTGACGAGGCGGTGAATGTATGTCAAGATAGAATAGTTTGGCGTTCTGTTCTCTCTGCCTACCCCGCGAGGGACATGGCGTGATGGTATGTATGTATGTATGTAAAAATATTCGATGAAGATGATATATTTTGTCACCTATTTAACTTATTCCAGTGAGACTTGGACATGGAATGAAAATTGGATAAATGCCACCAAAACAAGAACAATGAAAAGGTTGTGCGTGATAATGACGTTTGACATGATAAGGAATAATTTATATATTTTTTTACTGTTCATTTATCAAGAACATAATAAACAAAAATTAAAAAAAATATAATGAATAAATAGGTGCAACATGTTATCAAAAAGGAAATGAACACAGACATCTTTGCCAGTGCAAATTTGTGTGTAAAGGTAGAATATCAGTACCAAAAAAACTTAAAATTAAATATTAAGTACCTACAGTAAAACTTGAGTGATAAACTTTTGAAATTCAATATTTTTAATTCAACGTTAATTGAAGATTCTAATGGATTAAATCGCTTTTAATGTCTTTCTCATACCTTATGAAGCGACCGTAGATGAGGTGGTGGGATGATATACAACGATATGCTGGCTCATAGACTGGCTAGAACATAATGCATCGTCACATACTCCCTAAATTAAGAATAAATGCTTGTGCTATACGTGAACGAAGTCGGTCGAATGTCTAAATTACTAATCCAGCGCGATAACAGTTCTGCTACTGACCTATCGAAGAATACAAGTAGAACTTGCGTGAAAAAATGTACACAATTAAAACAATAACATATTTTCCATCATCAGAATGAAATTTATATTTGTACATATTGCTAGTTTGTTTAAATTCTCTATAATGTGGTTGGACCGTAAGGTTCTATTCAAATTCGTAAAAATACTGTTATTTGACAAATACGGAAACGTATAATGTAGTTTCAATATTAGTGCATTGAAAGGAATATGATGTATTATCTTATCTAATAAGTACCAGCCTCAATCTTCTTTCTTCTTCCTTCAGCTAAATACTTCCATTCGTCTTTTTTAGGCTTTTTGGACCCATCCCCTTCCAGCGACGGGAACAATATCATCGGCCCACATTTTCTGAAGCCGGCCTATGGTAGACCCAAAGTTAAGGAATAGTGTGATTTCGCATAGGTACATATTTGATTTCAGATAATACGCCATATGTATATGGGAAGGAAAAGGATTGATTAACTTGTCATATAAGATGTCTTTTGATACCAGCCTTGGGCTATCTTCTGAAGCTCGATTTTGTCTAAACACCCTGGAGATGATAGGACTTAGGTAATATACCTATTGTCTGTGGTTTATCTATGTTTATGTTTTTGGTATTTTGTTTGCGAATTTTATTTCCTTTTCTTAACCTAATCAAAATACGTTTATGAGCGTATACCAAAGATATAATATTGGTGTTTGTACAAAATCGACTCACCATGTCCTGAAATGATTTCGAAATCACTTGCATGAATTCAATTTTGCAACTTGTATATTAGTAATTAGTTCGCCAGTCGTGATGTCTTATCAGTTAGTAATGACCTTAAGATTCATGGCTTTGCCGATGTCATTCAACTCGTTTTAATTTTATACCAGGTTATCTTGTCATATATATTATAATTTATCTGTCAGAAATAGCTTAATCTGTACGCGAATCGTATTATGTGTTATGATGATAATTTATTATACCATATTTTTACTCTCCTCTACTGTTATAGTGAAGACTTGTGATTTCGCCATTTTTAACAGGGCATACAACACTAAATCTAGTGACTTAAAATACCTTTTACTTTATTCAGCAGTCACTTTCCACTGCTGGACATAGATCTCCCTTCGTATCTCTCCAGGTTTCTCTGTCCTGGGCCTTCTGCATCCAGTAACCAGCAACCCTATCTATATCATTGGACCATCGCGTAGGTGGCCTTCCTCTACTTCTCCTGTCATTGCGTGGTCTCCCAGGATCCAGGATCTTCTTGGTCCATGTTTGGTCCTTCGCTCAAGCAATATGTCCCGCCCATGACCACTTCAGGTTTGCCACTCTTCCAACGAACGACGTAAGTAACCCCTGATTACGTATTTCTGAATTTCTCACTCGTATCTGATAGTCTGAGATTCAGCATGGCTCTTTCGTGTTTTCGCTGTGCCACTCTTAGTTTTCTGACGGTCGTCTTCGTTAGTGTTTCTGCTCCATATGTCATGACTGGGACCACACATTGGCCATACATTTTGCGTTTTAGTTTTTGCGGGTTATTGCTGGTGAAGAATTCCTTCCATAGGCAACCCATTCAAGACAGATACTTGCTTACGACTTAAAATATGTTATATTATAACACCAAATTCACTATGAAGTTACGTGTTAGTAAGTGTAACTTAAGCGTGCATTAAAAAGGGTTCATACGCGTTTAAAATTATCGGAAACCTAAACGATTTCAAATGAAAAAAAACTTTATCGGTCATTCACGTTGATTTTACGCACTCTTTAAACATATAAAAACTCATTTCTCTACGACACATAGTTAGTTATGGAATAATTTTAAAAAAGTGCTGTAAAAAAGTATATTCATTTAGCAGTTCCCTGGTCCTCTTTGGAACTCTCAATGAACTGTTTGCCTGTCGTTGACCTTTACAGGTCTTCCAGAATTCTGAATACCTCGTCTTTAGAGGATTTTGCAGTCTCCTACCTCTCTCCATTGGGAACTGTTCATCCCCGTAGCCGCTATATTAGAAACTGGAGAACGAAGGCAACGCATAATCGGGAATGGAAGAGACTCCTGGATTCAGCCAAGGCTCACCCAGGGCTGTCGAGCTTATGATGATGATCCCCGGAGTCGCTGCTCGTCGAACAACACATGAACTACCATCAAGAATCCGTCAATAAATCTTCGCTTGCGGGAATAAAAGCACTAGGTACATCCCTGTTTAGGGCCACAGTGCAGAATAAGGTGGCGATAGCCCTGGTTATCTCCAACCTTAATCGTCGTTTAAATTTAATTGAAATAAAAAGAATATGGTTGTTACTCTACGTTATGTTTAAATCTTGTTACGTCGATATCTTATTTTGTCTTTTTGTGAGGATCGTCGTTTACTCGGTATATTGTTTATGCTCGCGATAATGTCAAACAAAAACGAACAGGTAGACAAATTGCTGATTATTATTTAACTCTACAAAGCGTCCATTGTTGACTCGACCATCGCTTTAAACTACTTCCATAATTTAAAAATATTTTTGACAGCTTGCACATTCAAAACACGTAACTTTGTGTGGCGAATAACATCGTTGGTTGTTTTGAACTCTATATGAGAAAATGGCGGAAGGTAATAGGTACCCTTTTTATCGTTTAGCGTTGCTGGTAACAATAATGTTATTTTGACTAACGTAGGAAGAATTTGGCGCCAACGTGTTTTAATAAACTCGGGAGTGGTACCTAAAAATAATATAAGTGGTACAAATATATCGGTATCAACTCCTACATACCATCACGCCATGTTCATTTTAATGGAGTATCGCATCATCTGCACTCATACATGCGCCCCCTTGCGATTCTAAACCCCCAATTTCGATTCCCGTTGGAGACACAGTTTTTAATTGTGCGTTCTCAATCTAGATCTGTTAGACGATAAATGTCATAAGTCTCCAGAATGTGGGAACTTGTTATCGGGTGCGTGTTAAATTAATATTTGATATCTTCTTCTCTCGTGTTAGCAGCAATCAATCATTTTTCGACCAATAATTGGCAACGTCGACCGCTGCGCCGCTACAGCGTAGCAGGTCCTCATATGTGCAGGCAGTCTCGCAGGTGGCCTGTGGTCTGCGGCACGCCGCACTAACACGAGAGGCAGTCATCATCCGTTAGGATCCCCCATGTATTTAGGTTGTCCTTAGATCTGCCGATGTCCGTTCTCATTCTGTTCGGCGACTTCCATGTGCGCCAATCCAGTTTGTGCCCCGGCAGGAGGCACTCATGGGGTGCGATAAAATATTTTAGATTATTCTCGCCACAGGGTGAGCCTGGCTTCCTCTGGAGATGCTTTAAGTGGGTCGGTATGCCTTGGGAAACCTTTACGGGATTTCGGCCTGGATTGGGTAGTCTTACAGTTGTAAAGGCAGTGCGAGGGTTGGGCTTTGTCAAGTTCCACGCTGCAGTGCACCTCGCGCCTGATGTTAGGGGATGCTATCCATGCAGGGGGTACAGTTGGAGTGGGTTTCAGGCAATCATTGATCACTCGGTAGGTGTCGTTAAGTGCTACGTCAACGCGCTCAGCGTGTAATATTTGATGTGAACCTGAAAACAATAGGTACAATAATAAATAAAACCTTTTTGCTGTCCAATCATTTTATCTCCAGTGGCGTAACCTTGTCCTCTACAATTAATTATTCATATCAATATCGTGTTTATCGACCATTTCGTCCAATTTTTTCAAAACTCCACAACACATTACGATAATCTTTTCGAAGTTCGAGCTGCATTGATGAAACTGGCTGATGGCGCATATCTCAATGGATAATGTCGAGGTTTACATATACTAATCTCACGCTCGCAACTAAATCAGTCCAAGGCAACTAAATCATGTAAATTGTTTGATGAATAATAATAAGATGGAGCAGAAAAAAAGGCGGGTTCTGTCAATAGAATGGAAGAAAATAGACTCGCCTGTGTTGCTGCAAATGAAACCCCTGTAGGTCAACGTCTGTCTAGAAGACTACCGAAATGATGATAGGATTGTTGGTCATCCGCATTCCAGAAGTGAGCCGATTAATACAGATCGTGGATCTACCATAAGAAGAAAAACATTACTCATTCCTGTAAATGAAGATCCACCAGTATTGAGGCCTATGAACTTATAAAATACAAGTAAACTTCAACTTTATATAACATTTTCCCCACAAACTTCTTCTTTTTCTTATTCTTCAGTAGATCGACGATCTGTATTTATCGGCTCACTCCTGGGATGCGGACGACCATAGATCCTCCCATATCTTTAGTGGCCCTCCATGCAGACGTTGATTTGCAAGGGTTTCATCTGCAGCTACGCGGGCGAGTCTTTTTTACTCCATTATATCAACAAATTCCCGCCAGAACCGCCTTCAAAAACCAAAAATATACTTATTGCTGAATATTATTTATTATGCAACCGGTAGTCGGTGTAAAATTGTAAAATATTACAATAGACACGTTGTTTCGTGTCCCTTCGGCATTGGCAAGAGCGTTATCGCAAAAAATCACACGTCAGCAAAACAAAATAAGTACTAAATAGGTGTGTTTACGGGAGCAGGTCGCGATTTCACATGACACCCGCGTTATCCACAGTTTATTATGTAGATTGGCATGATCTGCATCGTATCGCGAAATGACGTTATTCGCTATTTGCTTGTCCGGCTACGCGAAACGTGCTCATATGGCTGTATCAATAAATTTGATTTGTTGTTTTTCTTTCGCTGTCTTTGGGAACTCCCCGCGAGCGTGACATAGGTACATGCTAATTTATTGAGAGTTGCCATTATCAAAAAATGTATATTTGTCTTATAATTTATATTTTACGTCATTGTAAATTTAATTTGATATATACCAGCTAAGACACACACCTCAATAGCCTAGCCTCAGTACTAGTAGGTATAAAGTGCATTTTTTTTATATATATTATATTTATTTATTATTATACCTACCAACCAACTCGAGCAACGAGAAGTCTCTAAAGTTAAATTGGTACAATAGTATTTAATTAGAAATAAACTGGTAAAAAATAAAATAAGGAATTCAGAAAAAAAAATACAAAGAAAAAAGAAAAGAGAGTAAAAAAAAGAATAATAAAAGTAATTTATTTTAAAATTATTAATTAATACAATCATGTTAGAAGGATGAATCCAGAAAGGCTGCCAAAGATTGTAATGCGCGTAATACCAGAGGGACGCCGACCACTGGGAAGACCATCAAAGAGATGCAGGGAGAGCTGGACATCCTCGTCCCAGGACCTGTAAAAACAGATCATAGATCTAAAAAAAAAGAGGAAGAAGAATTAATAAAAATTAATTAATTAATTGATTTAATTTTTAAATAAAACCACTTAGGCATGGTTTTATTACATTGAGAGGGTTTTTTTAAAGCTTCTCGGGCAACTTTAAATGTGGATTAAAGAAGTGGGTAAAAGAAACAGACAAGACAGTGATAAATAAACAACTCTACGTTAACATACAATGACACACACGCACACCTAAACAATATACCTATATAATTATAAGCTGCTTCAGAACAGGTTTTTAACCTAGTGAAGCAGTTTACATTCCGCATCTAGTTCTTAAGGATCTTTTTTTGTAAAAATATTGTATTGTTAACTTTGATGTGTACCTTGTACATATATTATTTCATATGTTACAAATAAAATTAAAAAAAAAAAACTAACAGGTATGTTAAATAATTATTGAACACTCACCCAATAACAAGTTGCCACATTCTGGTGATAAGATATTAATCGTCTCACAGATTCAGACTAAAAACACAATTAAAAACTGTGTCTCCACCGGGAATCGAACCTGGGACCCTTGGATCAACAGTCAGATACCTAACCAATTGAGCCACGAAGGCCGACAGTTTCCAGTGCCTATTGAATTACACTATAACGCTTCATACTGATGTGTCAAAATAGCAATTTTCAACACTTTCAAGGCTGTTATCTCCGAAAGCCACCAGTATTCAGGGTTCATATTATCCAATCGTTGTTATTTGTTATCGTATCCTGTTACAAAAAATTATTAGACTATATACTTTGGCATATCCTGGTTCTTGCTTTAAAGTGTTTATCTATTGTTTCAGAAAGAAAGTAATACCTCATTCTCACCATGACAGAGAGCCATCAGGAGAGTGGGATAGTGGAGGGTGGGTCTGGTCCCACCGGCACCCACCACCACCACATGCTGGTCACCCTGGAGAGGCCCTGTGCAGAAGGAGAGGAGGAGCCGGCGCACCACGCAAGGAGGCCGATGAACGCCTTCCTCATCTTTTGCAAACGACACCGCAGCGTTGTCAGAGACAAATATCCAAACCTGGAAAACAGGTATATTTCCTTACTCAGTTTGTTGCTCATATGATACATTGTCTTTTCATTTTTAGCTGTTCTTTTCAACTACAATCAGCCAGACTGTGGAATGACCTTAGCGAGGATGTTACTTTTCATCTCATAACATGTAATAACAACTTCACTCAGAATGCTTTTGTGTACTGTACAATGTTTTCTTTAATACACTCGACATATCTGCAAGCTCTCTTAGTGCGTTTAGGTCAGCTGTCTCCTCCTATCTTTCCTAGTACTAATTTAATCAGCTGTCTTATTTTGGTGTTTTTTATATGTACTGGTAAATCAATTTTATATTATTTGTAATTTTTTGTATCATTATTAATTATCCTATTAAATAATGCATGTAGTTTTCACTGGTCCACAAATAAAACAATGTACATTGTCTGTTTTATAACATTGTGTAGACTGTATAACTCTCTATCAACCAATAAATAAATATTATCCTATTGAATAATTCATGGAGTTTTCACTGGTCCACAAATAAAGCAATGTACATTGTCTGTTTTATAACATTGTGTAGACTGTATAACTCTCTATCAACCAATAAATAAATATTATCCTATTGAATAATGCATGGAGTTTTCACTGGTCCACAAATAAAGCAATGTACATTGTCTGTTTTATAACATTGTGTAGACTGTATAACTCTCTATCGAACAATAAAATAAAAATAACAAAAAAAACTATATCAAATAATGGGTGATGGCAGAGGGGCTAGTGCGCTGGGTTAGTAATCCAGAGGTCGCGAGTTCGAATCCTGCCACGACCAATTTTGTTCACCTATAACACAACCATGTATGCTTAATTTAGGGAATGTATATGTACTTGTTTCAAGACCATATTCATTCTTTTAAAAAAAAAACTTGTATTTTTTCCTAAGTCAATGTACTAAATGCTATTGTACCAAATAAACTCTTGAGACTTCACATTCCTGGGGTTGGTAGGAAGAGATTGACTAATGGCAATAAACCTACCTTTGTGCACTCGCTGTACATAAAGTCTTCTTCAGAATGTTCCTCTTGGAAAGCTGAGGTCCAGCAGTCCTCATTTTATTCATGAAATTATTTACTACCTATTTTAAAATGAAAATTTTTTTGTTAAGTAATTTATTAAATCCCTTATGTTTGTTTTTTAGGTCAATCACTAAAATACTTGGAGAATGGTGGGCTATTCTGGAAAAAGAGGAGAAGGCTTGTTATACTGGCCTAGCAAAGCAGGTAATGGTCCAATAAATGAAGATATGACTGTATTCTTCCCTCAAATACGAGATCCAATCTCAACTGAGGGATTTATTTATAATTTGATACACGGTTAATATACAATTCACATTTACATAATATCAAAACAAAGAAACCGTGAACATAAAAATCCCACATGGTATACCTATTGCCTATCTGTGGATATACCTACCTATTAAAATATAGACAAAATTATTTTGTTTATAACATCAGATAACAATATAAAATGAAAATATATATTAATAAATCTTTATTATTGATAAAGATGTTTATTATGATAATGTTATTCTGTATTAAAGTATGTGTCTCATTTTTATTTAGTAAATAAAAACCAAAAGTGCGACCACCGTGGCACAGTTGATAAGCCGTTCTGTTGCTGTGCGGGCGTCTTGGGTTCGATTCCCAGCAGAGGAAAATTTTTTTTACATTCATTTCTCATGCTGATTTTGCTTCTCTGCCCTGGAAACACTGATTTGTTGGAAGAAATTGCCATACGGCAATAACCTCGCCACTTGCGCAAGGTGCAAGGAAGTGTTTTATTCGACGGTTCAAATCCGGGCGGGGCACGCACCTCTGGATTTTCAAAAAATCTATGTGCGGATTTATATCACTGGCTATGTGTAGCCATGATCCAATTTGTCTGGTTCCCCTTTCTAAGGGTTACGAAGGTCAGATGGCAGTCGCTTCAATGTAATAACCAGACTCGCCAATTCCAGGATCATGGTCAAAGCGTACCCCGATAGAAACGGGACAAAAGCGCTAAGGGGAAAGAGTGTTCATTAATTTTTAAATTATTTTATGATATCAATTTTTTTTTTAGATTATAAATACATATCATATAGAAAAATTCAAAAATTAAGTCATTAAAATTACTTACTGTTGTCATATTCTTTGCTATTCTAACTTTTAATCTGTTCAAGAAAATTTATTTCTTTTGACATATAGCCAAATATCAAACCAAGATTTGTATGCCAGGTCTATATTTTTCACGTTGTTTTCAACATTGAAGTCAAAAAACATCAACTTAGAGGCTTCGCAGCGTTTATGTTCTGTTTATGGATTTACTCAGAATTCGGAGTAGAACATTTAGTGTGTCTGTGTGTGTGTCCGTCGCCCCTTATAACTTTTGATCTGCCCAATGCAAAGAGCCTAAAATTTCAGAAAATATAGAAAGTAAGAAAGTCGAAAGTACAAAACTTTTATACTCGGAATTTTGATTTTTTGTTTCAGTCAGCGGTTATCAACTTACGAAATTTTACTTGATTTTTTCATTTATCTCAAAAACCATAAAAACTAGAACTCTGAAAATTGGTCTAAATATAGACAAATACAAAAACTCGAATATATTTTTGTAATATTTTCCAGAGTTTCACAAACATTTTTTTATAATAAATTTATGTGTTTGCCTTTATTTCCAAAGTTTTTAAAAATATTGTAAAATGCCAAATCACCTCAACTAGATAATTTAATTTTCTATAAAAAATATCAGCACTGTAGTAGTACATCTCAAACTTCTTATAATAATTTTTATAAAACTTTAATTTAGTGATGCCATTGTTTCATACCATTTGTAAGGCAGTAAATACTACACAATATCTCACTCAATAGTTCTCACTCAATAATTTATCAATTTGTGTTTAAGTGTTAATAGTTTGGTACGTATTCTTCAATAATACATACTATCGCCTTCGTCGGTTGGATCTCATGTGTTACATGCAACTAGTTTGAAGATTTTGTTCCAGAAATAGTTACTTTACCCTCTCAATATTAAAGCATATGACAAACTTATGATAACCTGTATTTCATAAGTTGACAGGTCTCTAAAACAATGTTTTATTAAGTTAAATTATGTGTTCGGCACTCTGGTGATAATTTGCAAAGAATTTGAAAATATGTATTTGGATAAATTTAGATTTTTGTTTTCCAAGAATTCACTTCTTTGCCTATTTCTTTCTAAGACCTTAAATTAATCAATATTATGCTATCTCATTTATTTTCAGTACAAAGATGCCTTCTTCACAGCCAATCCAGGCTTTAAATGGTACAAGTTACCAGCTCCTCCGCTCCGTACCTTCGCCCCTCGTCCACCTCATTCTAGTGGATTGGGAAGTGCAATCGATCATGACAACTATTCCAGCGCTGAATTGCTCGAAGCCAAAGTCGAACAGACAAACAACAACCATCTCACTAAATTAAACTACAACTCACAACCTTCCACTTCATCGCTCAGAGAAACAAAAGATGGGAAAAAGCAAGTATTCACACCGGGAAAGTTGGCCGACGAAGCTCAAATGGGCGGACTCAGCAGCTTGATCATCTCGAACAAGAACGACCCCGAAGAAGACTGCTACAACGAACGGAGTTTCCAACCATATTCTCCCCCTAGCGGAATTCCAAATTCTCCCTTTGAAACACCAAAAAATAAAATAAATCATGCGTCCACACCAGACACGCCCACCAAGAAACATCCGTGTATGGAACTAGACGAACGACTCGACAGAAGCAAATTTTACAGAAATGAACAAGCTTCGCCCCCAGAGAGAATAGTCCTGAGCCCTGAAGAGAATAAATTGCAAAAGTTACAAGACGCTCTGTCTGAAACGTCGAGACTATTCGAACTCAGCTTTGACAATTCAAATGAAAGTGCAAACTCCCACGACAAGTCCAACTCCAACTCGTCCGATCATAAAAATGCCTCCCAAAACAGAACAATGTTGAAACAAGATGCTGTCAAAGAGTCATTCAATGCAGATAATTCAGTGTATAATAAAAATCACCATGATTACAATAACGAAGGTGTCAATCAAAAATTTCCTTTAAAATATCAATCCAGTGTCTCGTCTGACGAGTCTCAAGATAAAGACACCAATCAAATGGACGATATGGCGATCTATAGAAATAAAACCATGTGGAATAATGATTTTGATCCTAGTCAGTCCAGAGGATCCGGGAGAGCGTGTAAAGGTAAACGGTATCAAGAATTCATGGCCTACGGGGGTCTTCTAGTTAACAAACGACAAAAGAAAGAACACGCAGATGGAAAGCCTTCTCCCAAACACGAAGTGAGGAACAAGATATTGTATGATATCAACAGTCCCGCATGCAGCTGGAAAATTTATGAAAACTTCCCAAAAGAAATTGTTCATTGTGCTCCAGAAATTATTGATAAGGATAATAACGAGTCTGAAATGGTTTATTGTGATGGAATGGATGGAACTGAAAGTGCCTATAAATTTAAGACCGAACCAAACGATACTGGTCAAACCAGTTATTTTTCCGACGACACAATGCCGGAACACTCTGCAGAAACTGCCGAGAGTCTCGGGAGCAAAATGTTCAAGGCGTCGGACTTTGACTTGGACGCCAAGATTAGAGCTCTGCCCTCGCTCAGCCTGGAAAAGTTCCAGCAAAAGAAGAAGGAAAACAAGAAAAGAAAAAAGAATCTCTCCTCTTCGAAGCACAAAGACACGAGAGCCCGACTGCCCATAAATAATACTCGGTTCTATCCCGGGGACAATATGAATAAACCGTACTTGTCTTACGGAATCGTAAATCGAGAAACGAAAACAAAATACGAGGGCGAACCGTACCAGATGAGCTACGACGAACGAAGATATCTGGCCGAACAAAGGAAGTCGGCCATCATCGGAAGCAAGAAGCGAAAACCAAGGAAGATTAGCATAACTAGATTAGACGTCAATTCATGTACAAGTATACAGTGTTTAAATAATAATAAAGAAGTAGCCAAAAACAATTGTACAAATGTAGCCGATCCTGATATATTGCCTACCTCACTAGATCCCCCAATGACAGACCAAATCCTTAGACACAACGAAGATCTGTGCGCGTTGACCACACTGGCAGAAGTTGCCTCCTTTACTTCCAAGATTAATGAAGAAGTGTGAAGTGCAGCGACATTCACTGTATATTCACCCGCGTGCCAGATGCCCAACAATCCTAAAAATATTTTTATGGACCAATAATATCATTATCGCAGTTTTCAAGAGATTGTATCGTATTTGTATTTTGCAACTGAGGACCACTCGTTATAAGCTCATGTCATACAAAAATATCCAGATTCTATTTTCACTTTTAGATAAAATATACAATTAAGTCATGTATATATATATATATATATTTATACATAATTATATATTATATTTATGTTAATTAAATTCACTCCTTATACATAATGCACATTTAACAACTCTACCATGACAAAAAACAGATCATGTAAATATTTGAATTTATACAATTTACAAATATTTCTTGTCTGCGTTAAAAATATCATATATATTTGAACCAGATTGGACCAAAATGACCATAGAAATGTACTGTCATCATAGATTTTTATCATAATATACTAGAAGTAGTAAAAAGTGAGTCATGGAATATCGCGCGTTTGACTTTTTGGTTGGCAACATATTTCAGTTTTCCTTACATTTCAACACATCCTAAATGTTTTTTAGACAAATAAATGCGAAAACAATTCACTTTAGTCGTTATTCTCTATAGAAAAACGATGTGGTCTGGAACCAAAACGTCAAAAATCCCCCGGAAAAATGACTCACTTCGATTCATACAAAATTTGCTAACTACGATATCTAGTATATTATAATAAAAATCTATGACTGTCATTTGAATCATAGATGATACAATTCATTAGTGCCTCATATATTTAGCAATACCTACCAACTTAGCAAATTTATTGTATATCAAAGTACAATTTGTTCAAAGCTGTTCATGGTTCAAGTATTTGTTAGCTTAGGTATTTGAATTTACAATTTTATCAATTAAATTACAGTGTGCCATATCTGTTATCTATTTAACTATTCAACACAAAAAATGCATGTACAACAGACAGTTTTATATATTTTGACCCATCCTATGTATACTAGTTACGTAATAAACATGATAGAAAAATCCCAATTAATAAGAGACCAATCGAAAATTGAAAAACTTTAATAGTTTGTGTATTTAAACGTTTTTTATATAATAAAAATCAGTGCATTCATACCTTCACAGTTGACATTTATAATATTCACTAGTTTACGTAGGAGGGATCAATGAAAACTTACATAGATTACAACGATTGTTAATTGTACAAGTTTTGTTTTTATTTTAAAATCATATAAACAGCAGTATTCTCCAATTTGTTTGTTTTTTGTGATGAAATATTATCGCTAAGACATATTAGCATCTTTAAGGTCGACAAATTTTTCTATTTATCTGTTTAGTTGTTAAATGTGCAAACTGCACCCAATTACTGTATATTATGTTACAATTTTTTTGTACTTTGAAAAGTTTAGGATTGTTTTGCAAATGACAGCTGATGTTACGTTATGATATAGTTTATTATCCAAAAATATATTATTCTATTTGTATGAAATAACATAATTAATTTAAGATATCATTAACATACATATTATTATTATCAATGAGCCAGTTTTAGCTCGAATTAGTCATGTAATAAATGTATATAACATGTCTATTGTTTGTAGTTGTTGTATGTGAGATTTTGCAAGGATCTTTATTCAATTTTATATTTCTATCACATTTTTTTAAGTTTTTGTCATATTGTATTTTGATATGTATTATCACAATGTTTTATATAAAATAATCATGATGTTTTACATGAATTAATCATATTGTTTCTTATAAAATAGTCATTATGATATCAAATACCAAATCATGATGTTTATATAAAATAATCATGATAATTCTTATAAAAGATAGCATCAAAAAAACCTTTACAATACTTGCGTGCTATGTTTTTTAACTCATTGTGGAATTGAAATTTGCTCCAGGGCAAACAAATCTCTTATGAAAATTGTACGGTGTTATCCCCAAAATTATTTCTTTTACATTGGCCTCGTTTTACAGTTGGCCCTTAACTTAAATAATGGTTGTTTTAGTTCCCATTGTGGCTTAATCTACTCTAAGATATCTACACTTGATATCAAATATTCATCTTTAGATTGAATTTGTACAATTTTCGACAGCAGTAACTGTTTTTCATTGCAACTGTCATTGTCATGTTCCATTGAAATGTCAACCATATTATGTTGTTATTGTTGTGATTGATTTTTTCAATGAGATGCCATTCTATAATATTTTAGGCCTTCGAGATTATCATATATATATATATTTTCGCCATCATTACCCAAGAAAAAGTTAATTCATCTTTAGAATTAGCTTCAGATTCGTTTATTATTAAGTTGGTCCTCGTCTCTTTTAGTTAGAGTCCAGGTCTCGGAGGCATATGTCAACACTGGTCTGACAATAGTTTTATACGGTGTAAACTTTGTCTTTCTCGACAACAACCTGGACCTCATGTGTCTCTGTAGGCCAAAGTAACATCTGTTAGCATCAACAATTCTTCTGTTCACTTCTTCACTGATATTATTCTTACTGGTAATTAGTGAACCGAAGTACGTGAACTGCTCTACAGATTCGAAGGTATTTATAAAAGATATTATGTCCCGAAAATACACAATCACAGCTTGGAACTTAATGAATTAAGGGCCAACTATATAACTGGGTCTTCAATGTAGCAACAAATATTGTAACATTTAGTTAACAGAAAATAAAATATTCTAAACAATAGACATAATAAAAATTTTCCTGTTGTCATAGACTTACATAATGTAAACTTGACAGAGTATTCCTTCAAAGATGTGTCTCCTATATTGACACTTTTTTGACCATCTGGTTGGCATAATATGCTTTTCTATGTACATTTTAAATACATAGATCATCTTGTTACTAGTAACAATTTGACATCTTTTTCATTTTCAATAAATATGAAAACTAGTGATAATACACAATAATCTCATACCTTGCCTACCAAACTGTAAAAATTTACTTTTAAAAGGTCCCATTTTAATATCTGAATATTGTTAAGAAGTACGCCTTCTAAATGATATATGTAAATTGCTCTCAAGCTACCTACCAAAATGTAGCATAGAAAAGTTTAAATTTGTATAAATTTGTTTGTTTTTAAGCAATCTGAAGTTTGTGTGTTATAGATATGAGCGCCGACAGCCAATTTCGCGCCTGCAGCGTTTTCTCAAAATTAAAGAAAAATTATCCTATCAAAACACTTAGAAATCGCTTATGTTCACTCGACTCGGCTAAGCAAACGAACATGGGTGGGCCACGAGTGCTCATATAGTAACAAGTTCCAACTTGTCGCAATTGCGCGCTATGTACTCCACTCAGCGGTTAAGCGTCGCACAAACTTACAGTGACGATGGCGCGCCGGCGTAGTGCTCTAATCTAGTTTGTTGTAAATTATATTTTCATATGTACTATATGCATTTTAATGGCCATATATCTTGTAATAATTGAAAAAAAAATCTTACATACAAGTACTGTGGAATTAACAAAGTTTAATTTAAAATCACAATAATATAAAACATTTATGAGTTATATCTTGGCGACAATATT
This sequence comes from Molanna angustata, assembly GCA_963576475.1. Classification (NCBI taxonomy): domain Eukaryota; kingdom Metazoa; phylum Arthropoda; class Insecta; order Trichoptera; family Molannidae; genus Molanna; species Molanna angustata. The sequence continues at coordinate 2,514,044 of OY754982.1, read as the reverse complement.
TCAAAATATTCAATTTATTTAAAACCACTTTTTTTTTCGTTCTATTTTTAAATTTTGCATTACTTCATCTTTAAATTCCACAATACTTGTACCTCATATTTTGTCAATTAAAAAGTATAATCTTTATACAAGTCCGATTACCCATAGAAAAAACTATATTGCATATTTTATTTGCCAATGTGTGTGGTATTTTTAATATATTTATACGAAACAATATATTATTAATGTATGTAGATAGATTGTACAGTAAAATGCTGGTATCTATGAAATGGCCTTATTAGTCCTTAATGCAGTTTCTAAAAGATATTAATAATACTCTGGTTTTCGTTTAGTTTGCGATATTGTAACATTGATATTTTTTATCAATATACATTACATAATTTTTGTCACTTCAAAAATAAAAAGCAAAAAAAACATTTGGAAAGACAAAAATTCGAAATGAAAAGAACACTAATCATATTTTTTTTATCCGTGGATTATTTTTGCAAATTGTTACCAGATCAAAAAATTTGAGCATACTGAGTTGAATATCCTAGTCACTGGACTGAAAAACAAAAAACCTATTCTACCGAATTTGGTAAATTTCGTTTTTCCTTTCTTTATTTTCAATTTTCACAATATATTTAGATTAAGAAAAGGACTAAAATTCACCGACCAATTTGTAGATGATGTATATATTTTAGTCACCATATTTTGACCAAAAAAAAATAACTAACTTAGAATACACATTATTTTTATTTTATAAATATTGTATTATATTTTCATGTATAACCATTGAAATGGGTGCGAGCTTTGCGCAATTATTTTTTTATGAAACCCCCTCTCTTGTATAAAAATATGGATAAAATATTTATAAATCTTCTAGCACAATATCGTTACAATGAATAAAATTCATATAGAAATTCTAATAGATGTCTATATATCAAAAAGATATAAAAATATATTTCTATTGCATATCCTTACCACAAATTAAAATATATTTATAAATAAAAAATGATTGAATCTTGTCATTATCAATAAACATGTGAAACATATTAATTTTACCATTTTTTTTAAAACATTTTATGAAATGTTATTTTTTTTGTTTATGAATGTTTTAATAGAATTAGGATTATTCTTAGTATTAAAAAAAATACAAAAAAATAAATCATTATCATCAAAATATCACCATTTGATTAAAATACAAATAATGCCTTTGTTAAATAAATTGTATTGTTGCCTTAAATGATTCAAAAATTTGTTTTTTGTTTAAAATTTTATAAAACACTTTTATCGACGGGCCTGTTACATTTTTAACATGATTAAAACACCATTGAATAATCATCTTAGATAGTACTTTCAATATTTAATGGAATTGACTAGTTGTAGAGAAATATTTTTCTTTTTTGAAATTACTGAAATATTTATTATACCTTTATCATTCCCTTATAGGTATGTACATGATGTTTATAATTATTGGAGTCTCACAAGCGTTCATTCACTTATTAATTTATAATTCAAATAATTTCCTGTTTCAACACGAGACTCCAATACAAAAGAGTATATTGTGCATTTTAATTTATTTTTATATAAAATATTTATTTATTTTGTGTACAAAACACATTATCCTTTGATTAAATAATTAAAAATGTGTTTTTCTAAGTGTTTATTTTTTTGTTTGTTTTAAATGATAATTTATTCATTGAAATTGTCAATCAAACTATTCTATGAATCTGAAATATCAATCGGTTGGAGTCACATGTAAGATTAAGTTATTTTATTGTGTTTATTTAAATTGTGTTAATGTCAACAAATTTAATCTCATCTTATTTCATTCCCATTGTTGGACTCTAAAGTAATTAATCATATATTTAATAATTAAGGTTTAATCTCATTGTCATTTTAATTGTTTCAAATATTTTTTTTTTGTGTGTGACTACGGGTTTTCTGCACCTTTGGCTGCGTCATCGAGTATTTTTCTTCTATACTCTTGGCTCCCGTTCGGCCAGCCACTTCACAGCCTCTGAAGTCATCCTATGGATGTCCTCCCAGTCTCCTTCATACCTCCGTATCGGGCACTCCTCTACTAGATGCTGTGGATATTTTGGCTTTTTGCTCCACTGTCACATTCCGGAGAATACCTTTTTCCCCATTTCAACATTTGGTAGTTACATCGTCACATGTAAGTTTCAAAACGATTGTAAGGAAAGTTTTCATATTTTAATGGGTTTGAAAAGATCTCGATACCTAATCCAAATTGATCTTTCTTTTTCACGTTCATGTAAATTGCCATATAATTCCGTTTTGTGCCATCTTTTTCATTATCAATATCCGAAAACAATCTCGCTCTATATAAAACAATCTCGCTCTGTGTAATACAATCTCGCTAATCTGACACTTCCAGTAACCTGGGACTGAATTATTTTAAACAAGTGACTCACTACCAAGTCACTCCACAAAGTATTCATATTTTGTATGGAAAATTTTCAGCATTTTCATGAAATGAATTTGTTATAATATGAAAACATGATAATTCTTCAATGCTATTTTATGAAAGTGATGTGATTTTAAGTTTCCTGAACTTGGGGTCACTTTGAAATATTTGACAGTTAAAAATAATGAGAAACACTGATCTGGGGGGCAAGTCTGGTTCGACCGGCGAAATCAAAACCCCAGTGATTACCCATATCACGGATATAATTATCGTATGGAGTTCTATGACATCTAAAGATTTTGTAGTACTTCATATAATAATTATATCCATTATATGGGTAAACAAGGAGGGTTTTCATTTCGACGGTCAACCAGACTTGCCCCCCAGATATCCTTAAAAATCTAATGGAGTCTAAGAGAATATTATATTTACCTATTTGCAAAATTTGAAAAGAATCGAATGTGTACTTTAGTCTATAATCGATAAAGTAGAATAAACACGCCTTATATAGCACATAGTACACAGCACACACAGATACATTGTAATGAAACTTTCAGAATACAATCTCAGCATAATACTAGTTGATAATATGCAATAAAAAATAACCTTAAAAATTACATAACTCATAACTCCCGAATTCATAACTCCCCACTATATCCTCTTGGGGTAGTGAGGAGTAAAAACATTGATTTAATTTGTATTTTATCAATTAACTTATTTGTATTAATATTTTCATACAAATATTTACAATTTTTTGCTAATCTGGCACTCCTCAGTAGTGCTGGAATAGTGTTTGGGTGTGTGCACACACAACTAAGAAATTGTGACCAAGGAGGGGGGGGTGTACTCATGCCACTGCTCAGATGTGTTGATGATTCGCACACACAGCAGAAAAATTAGAGGGAAGGTTGGCACTGGATTAGTGAAACTGTACTGTACCTATATTAATATAGAGTTGCGATCCCCTTAAATATACCTACAGTGTTGTCTACTAAATTCTACCAAATTTTATTACGTATTTATTTGTGTTTTTTTTTATCACCTTAGGAGATTGTTTATTGCCACCCATTCCCAGAGAAATATGACATCTGGGAGGCTACTCATTACACATTCTTAGGGTCGTATTACGGGAGTTATTTAAGAATAATGTAAGAAAAAGTTGAAGTCCCGTATGCAGTATTCTCGCAGTACGGGACCTTGCCTTTTTCTTACATTTTTCTCAAATAACTTTTGTAATACGACCCTTAAACTGTTCCTATCTTGCCTTAATATTAAAAATGTACAAAACAGTACTCGATCATAATCTAATCTTTTTATTTCTCTTCATTAAATCATATAAAAAATGTTAAGCTCAATGTTTACTATGAAATTGTGGTAAATTAATATAATTATTCAAATAATTTTTAACTCAAAGATATCTGAAGTCTGAAGCTGATCTTAAACTTATTTTATCAAACTTCATGAATTCTAAATATAAATAAATTATTACTAAAGACATTATCAGACAGGCAGGTATGGTGATATGCCCGATCTCACAATAGTATTCATTTGTTCAATCTGTCGAGTTTTTATTTAAACATTTTCTTTTGCAATTAACTTTTTTGATTTTTCATATACAGAATTAATCTGACGATTTTGTAATGTTGACTTGAGAAATCAGAAACAGACATTTCTAAATTTAAGAAAAAATTATCAGAAAATAAATGTTTCATTCCTTATTTATTAAATATTCACAACATGATTATTAAGAGTTCAACAATTCATATCAATCATTTTTTTAGATGTTTATTATAGTATTAGTGTACTTTAAATTTTATTGTTTTATTTTCAAAGGCTCATATTATTATCCTTAAAAAAATAAAGCCTTATACATATAAATTAAAAAAAAATAATCCGCGTTTTAATATACACTATATTAATAAATAAATATTACATGGAATATACCTATGTATATATTAAATATTTTTTGTATCAAAGTATGTATGTAGGAGATATCTGATTGAAAATGCTAAGGTTTCAGGGTAACTCTTCCATATTTGATTAAAAAATCATTGTTTTATATTTTTCTACACAAATATATGCGCATAGATGGAAAATATATAATATATGTTTGGATATTATGGACATAACCTTCATATAATTTATCTTAAATTTATTTAGTCTAAATTATATGTAAATCTTTTTTTCGGTGACAGATCAATGCTTAAATAATTATATGAGTCAATTTTACTGCTTATTAAATAATCTTTTGGGTTTATGTTACTGGCGAGGAATTTGTTTAATCCTGTTGAATTATTCTGAATCAATTTAGTTAATTAATTCAGAGACTGGTTAGTTGGAAGAAATTACCATAATATGGCAATAAACTCACAAGAAAGAAATGCAAGAAAGTGTTTTATCTTTTTTATAATTCATATTATAAATTTTGTTATCAAATATATTTCAACTATTCCTTTATTTATATGCTTCTTAAATAATCTTATTTTTCTGATTTAATTTCAAAATTATATTAAGTAAAGTTCTTGCAAAACGTCTTTAAAAAAAATCGGCGTGGAAAATGTCAACAACAAAGCAAAAATAAAACAAATTTGTCTGTGTGCACCCACGTGATTTTCTATATGTTTAGCGATAATTAAACAAATAGTAATGAATTTTTTTGTTACTACATTTTTTTCCACGATAACATGTCTTTCTTTTATCCTTCTTATTTTCTATAGCTTGGTTCTGCACCTCCATCGCCAATATAATAAGAATGTCTTTTCTGTAAAAACAACTTTAGTGAGATTTTTATTTTATTCACTTTTCCAAAATATTGATGATTATTTAAATTCTAATATAACTAATTAATCTTCATATCTAGTAATTAATTCAATGTCCATAAATATACAAAATTTACATTGTATAGTTCTCGATAATTTGTATCCATGTTTCATCCGTCCGTGCTTGTAAAATTCCTCTTTTGAAAGAAAGGTTATGTCCCTAATATTCATTTTTATGGAGTGTTTACGTGTTAGGCATGATTTTAAATATATTTATAATCTTTGATTAATAAATTAACTCACTATGATATGTTATGTAATATTATTTATTTGTTTTATTGTCTCGGTAAATGTTACTGCTTTAAATTTTCTTGCAATATTATTGTTTCATTTATTATATGCAAGATTGGTTTATAAAAATATGACAAGATGTTCTAATAAATATATTTGTAAATGTTTATAAAAAAATACCTTTTTTTGTATCAAACCTTTCCACTTCTTTTCTGTGTAGTCCCTTTCAAAAATGGAGGCACAGTGCAATGCTGTCAAAATTTCATTATTTTAGAATAGAGCTCAGAATCAAATAACTAGGATCACTTGTAAACGAGTGGATAGCCGCAAAACAATATAGAATTGAATGGAATAAGGAATCTATAATCAAAGTTAAAGTGAATGCTCTGAGGTGTCTTAAGTAATTGGAAATATAAATGGCATAATTATAAACTAAACTATGAAGTATGTAGCAATGATTGTCCAACTGTCGATTTGTTCAGGAGAACTTTGTTCTCTTAACATATCGACAATGTTTCAAGCCAGGATACGCGAGAATTGTATGCAGAGGTCTACTTTTTTCACGGCTTTTCCAACTTTGAAGTCAAAAAAACACCAACTTAGAGGCTTCGCAGCATATATGTTCCATACACGGATTTACTCAGAATTCAGAGTAGAACATTTCGTGTGTCTGTGTGTGTGTGTGTCTGTGTGTGTGTCCGTCCCCCCCTTATAACTTTTGATCCGCTCAATTTACAGAGCCCAAAATTTCAGAATATATAAACAGTTATAGGCCTACAAAACTTTTATACTCAGAATTTTGAATTTTTGTTTCAGTCAGGGGTTATCAACTTTTGAATTTTTACTTTATTTTTCCATATATCTCAGAAACCATAAAAGCTAGAACGCTGAAAATTGGTACAAATATAGACAAATATAAGATCTCAAATTAATTTTTTCAAAAAAATTCCAGGGTTTCTCAAACATTTTTTATTAAGAAAAATATTTTTTTTTATGATAAATTTATGAGTTTAACTGCATATATTTCTAAATTTTGCAAAAATATCGAAAAAAGCCGAAACACCCCAACTAGATAATTCAATTTTCTATAAAAAATATAAACATTGTATTAGCACATCTCAAACTTTTTTTAACAATTTTTATAAAAATTGAATGTAGTGACGACATTGCTTCATACAATTTGTAGGGCAGTCGCCTATACACAATATGTAAGAAGACTTAATAGTTTGATAGGTACTTAATCTCCAAACATACATACAGAACCATCATGCTGTTTTCATATTCCGGGTAGGAAAACAGGACTGACCTCCATACTGTCCTATCTTGACAAACATACCAACATGTGTTAAAATTTTCAATAATTTGGATTTATGGGTTTATAGTTTGATTCTTATTCTTCAACTATACATACTATCGCTATCGACAGTTGGATCTCATGTGTTACATGCAACTAGTAATATTCCAACTGTCGATTTGTTCAGGAGAACTTTGTTCTCTTAACATATCGACAATGTATCAAGCCAGAATACGCGAGAATTGTATGGAGAGGTCTACTTTTTTCACGGCTTTTCCAACTTTGAAGTCAAAAAACACCAACTTAGAGGCTTCGCAGCATATATGTTCCATACACGGATTTACTCAGAATTCGGAGTAGAACATTTCGTGTGTCTGGGTGTGTGTCTGTGTGTGTGTCCGTCCCCCCCTTATAACTTTTGATCCGCTCAATTTACAAAGCCCAAAATTTCAGAATATATAAACAGTTATAGGCCTACAAAACTTTTATACTCAGAATTTTGAATTATTATTTCAGTCAGGGGTTATCAACTTTTGAATTTTTAATTTATTTTTTCATATATCTCAGAAACCATAAAAGCTAAAACGCTGAAAATTGGTATAAGCATAGAAAAATACAAAATCTCAAATTAATTTATTCAAAAAAATTCCAGGGTTTCTCAAACATTTTTTATTAAGAAAAATATTTTTTGTATGATAAATTTATGAGTTAAACTGCTTATATTTTCATTTTTTTTTTAAATATCGAAAAAAGCCGAAACACCCCAACTAGATAATTTAATTTTCTATAAAAAATATAAACATTGTATTAGCACATCTCAAACTTTTTTTAACAATTTTTATAAAAATGGAATGTAGTGACGACATTGCTTCATACAATTTGTAGGGCAGTCGCCTATACACAATATGTAAGAAGACTTAATAGTTTGATAGGTACTTAATCTCCAAACATACATACAGAACCATCATGCTGTTTTCATATTCCGGGTAGGAAAACAGGACTGACCTCCATACTGTCCTATCTTGACATACATACCAACATGTGTTAAAATTTTCAATAATTTGGATTTATGGGTTTATAGTTAGATTCTTACTCTTCAACTATACATACTATCGCTATCGACAGTTGGATCTCATGTGTTACATGCAACTAGTTTTATTTTAAAATTATTTTGGGTAGGTATCAATTTTTTAATAATTCATATTTAACATTTTCAATTATAGTAACCCTAATGCAATCTCCAGAGATATTTATATTTTCATTTAAAAATTAATATGATCTTAAATGACATGTTACATAAGGATCAAAATTCTCATTATTTGTATTTGACATTTATGTAAACATGACAATGACAAAAGTTAAAAGTACTACTCGTACTACTCTGTCATCTTCATTGTCATAATCTAATCGTAGTATAACGTCATTAAATGATAAAATCGTATTTGTATTGAGCAAAATTTAATAATATCTATTAGCAATTATATAATTTACATATTGTTTAAAATCTTGTTACCGGTGCGTTAATAACTGTGTTAAAATGAAGTATAAAAGTGAAGATGGTGAGGAAGAAAAGAGAAACGTGCCGGAACAATTGAAATATATACTGAACAAGGACATACAAATAACAAGAAAATTTTTGTCGATGACGAAAAACATCTCTGTGTTCAGATCACTAAAGATCCACTACAGGCTACTGGAAATCTCATGTCATGGCTTAGTGTGGCTCACGTGCGTTGTCGGATCCATCTGGTTATTTGGACAGCCTAGCTTGTACCAACTTCAGATTAACTTGTTATTTGCTCTCATCTTGGATATAATAGTCATAGCATTTCTGAAAGCATTGACGAGACGTCGCCGACCATCTCCAGTGTCTTATAGTATAGGCCCTGACAAATTTTCATTTCCGTCGGGTCACGCCAGCAGAGCAGCTATGATTGTTTATATTTTAATAAATGTCTACGAAATTCCAATGATTTGTATACCCCCTCTTTTGGCTTGGTCTACTACAGTTGCGTTATCGAGGATCGTAGCCGACAAACATTATATTTTAGATGTCTTTGGCGGAATTTCAATTGGTATCTTGGAAGGTTTCTTGATGGGGATATTATGGTTAAGTAAAGACTCTTCAATATATCTGGTTTCGTGGTTGTCTGATGAGAAAATTTCAGGAGGGGAATATCATGTATAATGAAGTATTTATGAACCTCTAACGATCAGTGTTCTAATATTTTGAAACATTGATGGCAAATATAACATGTATAAAATACTAAACTTTCACAGAATGTATGCTATTCAATATTATTTTAAAACTTATTTCTTGACATCAACATAAAGCCCATTTTAAGCCTTTTTATATGTGCTTCTATTATTTTCCCTTTGAAGTTACATTCAGCAAGATTGGAATATTTTTAGTAGATATGTCATACTTATTATTTGACATGTTCAAAAAAATAGTAAACATTATTTATTTTACAGATAGCAAATATTTCCATTTTTCTCCTTTTAATTGTTTTTTTTTAATACGATTTCTTTACTTTTGAATGTTTTTTAATTAAACCTTTTTTAAATTTGTGATATAAGTTAATTGTTACCTATTTGAAAAATTGTGATATGAGTCAATTGTTATCCACTTTTATGATATTTTAAGTGCAAAAAAACATAATAAATACTTGTTGCTCTTTAATTTTTTCCCATCATATTTTTGTATTCAGTTTATTAGTTTGTTGTATGTTAATTTTTTTTTTCTTAAGACAGTAATGTGCCTATTTAGTTGCCATTGCTGTTGCATGGTTTGTTTGATTTTTAAATATTTATTATAACTTTTGTTACAATGCAAATGAAACAATCAAAGGATTATAATGTAATAATGTTATAATGTAATTTTTATTTGATTTCCAAATAAAAATTACATTATAACTTCCTAGATTTAAAAATTTGTGTTGTCATCATATAAGGTCTTCATTTTGAAAAATGTTTTATATTGATCTTATTATTAATAATTAAATTAATATTTTGTTAATAATATGTGTTTCATTTATTTGATTGAAAATAGAAGTAGTAAAATATTTAGTTCTCACTATATTCAGAAAAGAAAGTGATGATCACATTCCATACTGTTAAGAAAAATTTAGCTCAAGTATGAAATAAATGATTTTCTCTAGATCAAACACAAGAAATGTAGTGACTCGAGTTTTATTTAGGTTCTCTGACTAAGAGTTTCTTTATTTTCTGAAGTTATGGGTTCAGTGCATCAAGCAGATCAAAAGTTATAAGGGGGGTGGACAGACACACTAAATGTTCTACTCTGAGTTCATGCATAGCATATATGTTGCAAAGCTTCTATGTTGGTGTCTTTTGGCTTCAAAATTGAAAAAAAAAACATGAAAAATGTAGACGTGCCCCGTTCCACCATTGTACTTTTCAACTTTTCGCTTTGCGATTTGAGAATTTCGCAAAGTGCAAAGCGTTCGCGTTCCACGAAAAAAAAATGGTCACTTTGCGGCGTCGCCAAACATTTGCAAGTCTTTTCAATTGACGCTAGCGACACCTAGTGATAACTTAGTAGTACCGAGTGTTTCGCGCGTAGCGTAAACGTACATTTGACACCGTTCGTTCTTGTCTGTTCTGTGATTTCGTTGTTAGAAAATGAGCCGGAAAGACAATATTAAGAAAAAAATAGCCGTGTTGGAGATAATTACACAATAGAAAGGAGTTCTTTTTGGAGTATTTAGTGACACTATTACTAATACAGTGAAACAACAGGTGCTTCACTGAATTATTTGATGTTGAGAAGACAATCCTTTGCTTCTCTTAGTGCTGTTCTGTAGGTACTATAAAATATAGATGAGTAGTAAAATAATCATATAAACTTAAAAAGCCGACAAAATAATCACATAAACATAGTTTAAATTACCTAAAAAAATAACAATAAATCGTGTACTTACTCAAGACATATTCACACTGAGTGTTATTTTATTCGAAAATTTTCGAGGAACTGCGTGAGTAAAATATTTTCGAAATTTATCCTTATTCTATAATTTCTTACAACCCCGTCTTCCTCATACCTTTCTAACAATAATGTCTGAAACATTTTATAATAAATTTACTTTAAAATTCTATACAAACAACTTCTACTTTTACAACTCGACGAATGGCAAATTTGAAATGTAAAAATATTCTTTTCAATTCATTCGCAAAGTTTGCAAAGTTATTTATGAAAAGTAACGATGGTGGAACAGAACGGCTTATTTGCTTTGCAATAGGCGTCTACTTTTCGCTTTGCACATTGCAACTATTACTTTGCGAAAAAATGTAATGGTGGAACGAAAACAAGCCGACGAATTGCAAAGTGCAAAGCGCTAAGTTGAAAAGTACGATGGTGGAACGGGGCACTGGCCATACAATTTTTAGTGTATCTTGGCTTGAAACTTTGCCTTTTTTTTCTAATAAATAAATATGTCCTTGTTAAACAAGTGCATATACATCTTCCTATGTTCCCTAAAATTAGTATAAATGCTTGTGCTATAGGTGAACAAAATCGGTCGAGGCAGGATTCAAACTCGTGACTACTGGATTACTAGCCCAGTACGCTAACGGCTCTGCCATCGACTCATCTAAGAAATTCTCTAGAACAAATCGACAGTTGGGATATTAATTAAATTGGGATTTATGGTTTGGTATGTATTCTTCAACTGTACATACTTTCACCATCGACAGTTGGATCTCATGTGTTACATGCAACTAGTTTTAATTTCACATCACTTTTCTATTATGATCTAACAACTACTTAAATTTATATCCCACTACATTGATTGGTATTATATTGACCTGATCATATTCCAACTGTTGATTCGTTCAAGAGAATTCGGCAGTTTAAAGCCAAGACGCATGTATCAAGGAACATTTTGTATGGTGTAGTGGACTTTTTGCATGCCTAAAACACCAACTAAGAGGCTTCGTAGCATATTATATGTTCTATATATATGGATGAATTCAGAATATGAAGTAGGACATTTTGTGTGTTTTTTATGTGTTTATGTGTCCCCCACTTATAACTTTTGATCCGCTCATAAACATTTCAAAATATAACAAAACTTTTATAGGCAGAATTTTGAATTTTTGTTTCAGTCAGGGGTTATAAACTTTTGAATTTTTACTTTATTTTTCCATATATCTCAATAATCATATAAGCTAGAACCCTTAAAATTCGTATGAATATAGACAAATACAAAATCTCAAATTAGCTCCTTCAAAAAAATTCTAGAGTTCCTCAAACATTTTTTACAAAGAAAAATATTTTTTATGATAAATTTATGTGTTTGACTGCCTATATTTCCAAAGTTTTTAAATATATTGATAAAAGTCGAAACACCCCAACTAGATAATTTAATTTTCTATATAAAATATTAGCATTGTAGTAGTACTTACATAAAACTTTTTTTAACAATTTTTATAATAATTGAATTTAGTGACTCAATAGTTTGATACTTTATCTCCAAACATTATACATACCATCATCCTGTTTTCATATTCTGGGTAAGAAAAAAGACTGACCTCCATATTATCCTATCCTGACATACATACCTATATGTTTTATATAGAAAACAAAATATCTTAAAATTCATGTTTTGTACGTATTCTTCAATAAATTATTCATACTATCGCCATCGACAGGTTGATCTCATGTGTTACATGCAACTAGTTAATTTATAAATCAGATCCTTACATACAAATAACTCATACTCGTCAAGCGTAAATTTATAAAATAATGTACCTATATTCTTTTCCAACTGAGGAGGTTAAAACTGTCGATTTGTTCAAGAGAATTTATTTAATTATTAACAGATAGACTAATATTCTAGCCAAGATCTGGGAGATTTTGTATGGCCAGATTTACGTTTTTCAAAGTCGAAAAACACCAACTTCGCATGTGTGGATGTATGTGGATGAACTCTGAATTCGGAGTAGAACATTTCCTATTATGTGTCAATCCCCCCACTTTTGATTTGCTTAATAATAATTTTTGTGACAATAATAATCTTGGAGGAGTTTAATAATCTTGATAATAATATTCTGTGATATTTTCAGCTGTGATTTATGCATAGACAATAATTGTGTTTCATTCGTGCATTCAATTCGTGACGTTGATTTATTATAAACTGATTTTTTTTATTTTATTTTGTGACAATGGTGCCGTCTGACCTTTGACCACTAACAATTTGACATTCTTTTTTTTATATAGTCAGACCACGATTGCATTTAGTAAATATAAATTTTGACATGAAATTGTGCAGGACATTAAAAAAAGGTGAGCTCGTCCTCCAAGCGTCTTGGGAGGAGGGTATCAGTATTCAGTATAGTGTTCTTCAACTATACATACTATCACCATCGACAGTTGAATCTCATGTGTTACATGCAACTAGCTTTAATATTAGTCATAAGTGTGTAGAATATTTTTTCTGTTAATATATATATAAAATTACAGACAAATTGTGATTTTGTAAAAAAGATTGATGAGACCTCTCGTCTACCACGAGGAAACATCAAGCCAAGGTGTGGGGAAGAAAAGGAGACAAATGAAGGTGACACTATGAAATTGTAGTAGTACGGCGCATTTATTCAAAAAATCATTATAGTTGGTCCTTGGCAATAAAAAAATAATAAAAAAAAAACAACAGACAACAAATAAAAACACGTGGCATCTACCGAAACGAACTGTCAAACACTCGCGAACACACGAAAAGACGCCGACCAGAATATACCGCCCCAGGGTACAGCGACATCCTTACTCCAGGCATGTCACTGTCTTCCACGTGGTGACGGTAGATCGGTGGGGCCCAGCCTCTGCATCAGGCTAGCAGGTCTTCCTCGTGTCCGGCGTGGTTTCTTCTTCTCCTCCTGATCTCCTCCTCCAGACCGTCACCCATGGCTGGCTCTGTGCCCCACGGCACGCTATGACGGCGCATCTCGACAGAGGTGGCATACCAGTTGGGGCCTCACCGGAGGCGAACCGACGCTCCAGACGACACGGATTGCCCTTCGTGGTCCAATCTGCGAGCCGCCGCGTTCCCTACGCGGTGGCCCCACACTGCGCTCTGCCTCCAACCTCCTGTCCTGTTGATGCCCTCATCTTGGTTCTGGGGCACCATCAGCGTCCATGCACGTGACGGGTCCTGTCACACAGACCTCCTCGTGCTCTTGAAAATATGGCCGCCATCGGGACGCGCGTGTCGACCGATGACGGCGTCACACCAAACCGTCCGTCCTCCACCAGCGTCGAATGCCAAGAGCGCGCGTCACTGACGCGTTGGCTATAAGCTTCCTTGTCGTTCTCTCACGCCGTCAGGGGCGCTAGTAGTCTTCCGCCAAAATGTTGCCGCGGAAAAAATTAAAAATTATTGTTTTTCGACAACACTGTTTTTCGGCTATAACATGTGACAAATGAAGAGAAGGCGGAGAATATACTCGTTCCACGTTGGGAGCCAAATTGATATCTGAAGAGAAGAAGGAGAATATACTCGTCCCACGTTGGGACGCGAAATTGATATCTAGAGAAGGCGGAGAAAAATACTAGTCCCACGTTGGGACGCGAGATTGATATAAGGAGGCTGGGAAGAAATATATTGGTTGGGACAATTGATAACTAAAGAAGCTGAAAAGCATAATAAAAATAAACATTAAACTCTGCCCCTGAAAATAAAAATCAAATAAAACATAATCGGCTGCGATGTGCCTGAAAAGACAAATATATACAAATACAGGCATGGTAAAAATAATATATACATAACTGGAAAGATCTTACCAAATTGCTGCTCACGTAATGGAACTGTAGAGGAAACACTTACACTACATATCACTTTATATTAATTAAAAATAACTTAAAACTATCTTAAATTCACCCCTCGTTGGTTATTTGGACCTGAACAGGGCCGGATAAATCATAGAACAACCCGGAACAAGAAATCAGGGCGCTTGTCTAAAAAGGGCGCTTAAAATCCTAAAATGTTAATTATATAAATCAAAAATTCCCCAGGTATGGCACTCGGTTCTCTCTGCCTTCCCCGAAAGGGACACGGCGTGATGGTGTGTATGATAAAATTCTGCGGTGTTAATATCTTGTCCGTCTATTACCGTGTTATTCGTAAACATATATAGTCGATTCACACACACACACACAAAATAATCATTCTAATAATTTACTTGCTAAAGTCTTAAATTATCTACATAATGAAGCCAGCGCCCCCCTATCTGAAATCGCCCGGGCGCTTAATAATGAATTTCATATGAGATGATAGCGGCGTGTTTGAAAACATTCCAGATGCTACACGCCACAGTAACTTTAATTATACATTATACTAAGAACTCTTATTGCTTGTTAATGAAACTACATAAGCCGTTTCAATAAGCGGAACCTGTCAGCAACTAATAGCAAGGTTTTCTAAAAAAGGGAAACGAAGTTCTTTAGAAATGTTATGATAATTTCAGTGAAGTTTTCCCTTTCGACTTTAGCGACATACTTACTTATTTTCTCGATCTCGGTCGCCGACTCGTCACCTGACTCTTTCAATTATTCATATATTATTGTTTCTATCTCTCTCTTCTGTCTGATGTCAAATGTTAACACGTGTCCATATTTTTTACGAGTCTAGTATAGACCATAGATTTTAATATATACCTATAACTAGATGGAATACTAGTCGGCAAAGTGTATCGAAATCAATGGGAGATTTCGTGTGCTGTTTTGTGTAAAATTCATTGGCATACCTCGTTTTATTAATATTAATTTATGTAGGTATTTATTATACCAAGAACTTATTTAGTGTTTTGTGTTAATTAGAATCGCGATTTGTTTTTTTTATTTTAAGTTTGGTGTGATTTTAAATTTTTACTGGAATTTGATAATTATATTGAGTTTTTTTTAATTAAAAATAGTTTTCATGATATTTTTAGTGTTAACATTAGTTATTAAGTTTAGTTTATTTACATAATACTTGAGATAGTTAAAAGGACTTTTAAATTATATTTAACTTTAAACGGTTTATGTGATGATCCAATATTTTAAAAATTGTAAGACCTAAGGTTTTAGTTTAAAATGCCTACTTCTCAGGATACGTTACATACATGAATAGGAATAGGTAGAATTATAATTTATTTTTGTTCTTTGGTTTATATTGATATATTGATTTTTACTGTATAATATTGCATAATATACTGCATAATATAATATTGAAATTTCAAACATTTGAGAAGGAAGGGGGGGGGGGCGGTTTGAAATATATTGCTCTGGGCGCAAAAACATGTTTATCCGGCCCTGGACCTGAAACACACTTATTCACTATTATGCGATTATTTAAGTTATTTTTATTCTTAAAAGTTATTTTTAATAGTAACTTAAACTATCTTAAATTCACCCCTCGTTGGTTATATGGACCTGAAACACACTTATTCACTACTTTATACAATTAGAAAAAAAATGCTAAGGCCGTCCGATAGCCTAGCAAACTCGCACTCTCGCACGCGGGTCTCTACAACTACCGACCAACCACTGACTCCTACCGAATGACAACTGCTCGACTACAGCAGGGCGACCCAGCGCCGGTGAAACATGGAGTAGGGGAGGGGGGGGGGGTGGTTAAACTGAAGAATCAATCCGTACCGCCGGGTGCCAACCAAGATTCCAGGAATCTGCTTGATGCATTTTACATTTATTTTCAATAGAAAAGACAATACTTAAATATATGAACAAGGCCTGGGGGGCCGCTATAATCCGTTCCTAGAATTAATAGAAGAAATACATTAGGCCGAAGTAAAATAATGGTTTTTTGGGTTTCTTTGATATCATAATGCATGGAAATATATCGATCACAATACCTATGGAAATATCACATGATATGAAAATTACCTCGTTATTATTCTAATAAATTGGTAGTTATTTTAATGATATGTTTACATTGTGGCAAACAAAGTATTTATCGCATAAGACAAGACTGGTAACATCGACATTCGACATAACCTCACTTTCTTTTACGTCCAAGATGGCGCTTAACCTAGTTGTGAAGGTGCATCCGATAGTGTTGTTTCAAATAGTAGACGCTTACGAAAGGAGAAATGCAGATTCTCATCGAGTTATTGGGACCCTATTAGGTATTTAAGATTTATTATTTCACATTTATATCGTGCTTTTACAATTTATTTGCACATGACATGTGGCAGTGTCGGCTGTCAAATGATCACGCATAATCATAATACGATGGCTATGTCTCAATATGTTGTTATAATTATTTACAATTTCAAATAATGTAGTCGAAAATGTCAAATGACTACCTTTTGATTTTGCAGAGGGAGAAAGAGAATTAGTGTCGGGGTTTAATGTTGAATATAGTAGAGGGGGATTTGCATTATTTTTTTTGGCTGAGTATTGAATGATTTTATTTATAAGAATGTTGTTTAGATTTACTAGTTGTAAAATAAATCCACGAATATATTGCCACACTTTCTTTATTTTTCATAAATTCTCACATAACATTTCAACAATATGCATTCCTGACAAGAGCTACAATAATATGAAGCTATATTTCTCTCAAAGCAGACAAGAACTGAGCACCACACATTTACAGCTTATCCAGCGTTCAGTCTCTTCTCTCGATTGGTTACTCACAATTATAGCTTTTAAACTCTTATTCTCTTTGTCAGTCGTTTATAATTCATTTTTTTAATGTAACCATACTATCTCTGTGTATTTATTCCTAATTTGTTCACACCATATTTCTTTATTTTGCCCTTGTCTTATTTTGTAAACTATTTTTTTTCCATTGATGGTTGAGGAATCCAAAGTTTTCAGGGCACTTGAACAACTCTTATGGACTTTTAATTTTACTTTTCTGCTTAGTAACCACTATAATAATAATATTTTATGTACCACTATAGAATTGAATATTATACTTAATTACTTTTGCAGGTTCTGTGGATAAAGGAATTGTGGAAGTCACAAATTGCTTCTGTGTCCCTCACAAGGAACATGCCGATCAAGTGGAGGCTGAACTCAACTATGCCATGGACGTATACGATCTCAACCGAAGAGTTAACTCCACAGAGAACATTATCGGTGAGTTTAAAATTTTACTGCATTCTAAAAAATACACGCAAAATGTAATTAAATAATGATTTTATCGAAATGTTAATATCGTATCATTACATTTTGCCAAATTAAACTGGAAATTATTATATTTTTCTTGATATAGCATTTTGCTCGTCAATAATAGGCTTTAATTTCACAAATTAATATTGACAATTTGAAAGACTGTCAATTAAATTGCTTTTATTTAGCCTTTAACATTGTTTACGAAATGAAATACACAATATTTTATAGATAATATTGTCATAGACAAGTTTTATTAAACAGAATGTGTGTTTTCAGTGAAATAAAAATATATGAAACAACTTTGTTTAAAATTAATTAGGTATATAAAATTACTTAAAAAAAATAGGTAAAACACAATTTATCTTTTTTCCACTAATTTAAAAATATTGACCACAGACGCGTTTCGCTCAAAGAGCATCTACTGAATGATACTTTTAAATTAGTGGACCATTTATTTATATACATAAATTCATTGCTAGAAAACCTTTTTTAAATATTATACATGAAATTATGAGATTATTTATAAAAATTGTCAGTACAAATATAAAAACATGAAACAGCATATATGTAAAGACAAATTAAAAGATACAAATATAAATACAATTTATAAATTATTATTATACAGGTTTAAGTGTTGTATGTATATAGATATTTTAATGATTTATTGCTTGAATAGAAATGGTTGGATATATCTGGTATCTATGTACTAAACAATAATTTTGTTTACTTGTAATGTAAACCTTTAATTTGTAAGTTAAAATGTTTTTGAGATTGCTCTCTTCTTCAGTAACTTCTTAATACCAATTTAGTGTTAAGAAGCTACTGAAGATGAGAGCAATCTTGAAAACATTCTAACTTACAAATTAAAAGTAGAAGTAAAGAAAGTTGTTTAATTTATTTTTATTTTATAAAAACGAACTTCTACAAAGTTTGTCAAAAAAAATTTGAAGAATTATTTTCAATGGTTTATCACTAAAATTGGTTTTATTTTTCCTTTAACGTCCACTTAAGATATGAAATACGGGTCAAATCTTAGTATAATGAAG
This sequence comes from Molanna angustata, assembly GCA_963576475.1. Classification (NCBI taxonomy): domain Eukaryota; kingdom Metazoa; phylum Arthropoda; class Insecta; order Trichoptera; family Molannidae; genus Molanna; species Molanna angustata. Next base: position 2,495,101 of record OY754982.1, on the reverse strand, counting down.
TTCAGAGGACCACAAAATGTATTGTTATATACTGAAAATTTGCTATAAGGAATGCTAGTTCATTTTTACAGTAATGGGTACCAAGTATATTATTGTATACAGTGCCTACCTACTTCACCAAAATAACACAAACAGGGTGCACACGGATATTGGGCAAATGATCACGTGATTTCAAGGACAGTTAACAAATGAAACAGCTATTGTGAACCTGTGATACTACTGTATTTATTTGTTTCATTCAAAATAATTTGTTTGATTCTTCTTGTTCAATGCCTGCATTTGTGGACTGGCTCGGAGCCCTCGACCTGAGTGTGTGATCGTATTTTGTTTATGTTTAACTGTGTGTTTGTTGATTTGATTTTGATGTGTTCACTATGTCATATAATAAATAAGAATAATTTGAAGATTTAAAAGAATAAGTTGAATATATATTTCAATATTAAAAAAAGTAAAAATTCAAACAATAAATTTGATAAGAATGATCAATGACCCATTTATAGGAAGATTTTGTGACCGTAGATCTTGAAGTCACGAGAATGTAGTCACATCCACATTATCTTACTTTTTTGTCCCATTGCGCGTTCTTTAATTTGCTTTCCTATTTTATTTCGATCTTTTATGAATGTGGATAGTGCTCTTAAGTGCTAATTTCTCCGTTAGCGTGAATAGACATTGTTTTTCTTCCATTTTCACACAGCAAAAAATTGTTCAAGTAATAAGAGTTTTAGAAACACCAAATATGGGTAAGACGCATAAAGCACTTGTAAACATACTTTACCTACGGAATTTCTTATAGTTCGCATAAAATTGAAACATCATTCTAGAAAAAAAATATTCTGAGATCAGCTTCAGTACAGTGAATTATGGTTCAGTACATTGTGTATGAAAGTTTATCAGGGAAAAATTACATCTGCGTTACACTGAAAATTTTGTTACTTCTGTATTCATTATTCAAAGATTTGGCCTGTATAATGAAAAATTTATAAATAACAAAAAGGAAAATATGTATGTTAATTTTACTTACGACGTTTTGAATATGTACATAAAATACTTCAAGTAAAAGGTAGGTACGTCTTATTCGTTTACATCAAACCCCGTTAATTTCAGGATGGTGGGCGACTGGCAATGAGGTCACCAACCATTCGTCTGTCATCCACGAGTACTATGCCCGTGAGTGCAACAATCCCGTCCACGTGACCCTCGACACGGGACTACAGGGGGCTCGCATGGGACTGAGGGCCTACGTCTGCGTGGCTCTCGGAGTGCCGAGGGGCAAAGTCGGGTGCATGTTCACACCCATCAACGTTGAGGTGACATGCTACGAACCTGAGGTTAGTAAACCTTTGTTTTTTTTTTTCCTCAACTTGATTAAAATATATCCAGGTTAAACTCCAAATTGATTATAATATATCCAGGTTAAACTACAAATCAATTTTTTTTACCCCCCCCCCCCCCACTGCTATGGAATAGTGGTCATTTTATTTTATTTGTACTTCTATGGAGCAACTAATAGATTCAATGTCAAATATAAATTCAAAATCCACCCAATAACTAGTTGCCACATTCTAGAAACATATTTTAACTGTCTCATAAGTCCAGAAAAAAAATATTGTGAAAAATTCGGTCTCCACCTGAAATTATACCCTTCGGGGCTACTCATGAAATTGATTAAGATTAGATTCACAATTTAGAAATCCTTTAGATTCAAATTAACTGATTGATCATATGAATTTATAGAAAAATTAATGACATTTTAAGCGACAGTTACACGTAAGGTATTTACTGTGATCCATCAATTCAATATTTATTGATGGGCGTCAGTATTTATTGATGGATTGATACACCAGCTTACACACAAAGTATTTATTACGTCAGTATTGTGTCCGGTTTCTTGCTGAATACACGTTAAAATGGACACAGCTAAAAATTAAAGCCTGTGTGGCTATTATTTTAGCAATTGGTTTAAAAAAAAGTTAAAACAAATTGATGTTCGAAAAATTGGTTACTACTAGAGATGATCGTTTAAACGAAAGCCGATTAAAATATTCGTTTAAAAAAAATAATCAATCAAACGTTATAAATTTTAAACCATATTCGTTGAACGTTGCGAGTGTTACAACGATTTCAATCATGAATCATAACGTTCCGATGATGATTTCGTTAAAAGCTGTTTTTCGTTAAAGGCTGTTTTTCGTTAAAAGCTTATTTTATAATCATAACAAAGATGTATTATTTTTAACGACAACTTTATTTTTTGTTTCTTTAGTATCGTTTAAAACGCCTATCGGGTTGGTTTATTGTACATTGTCGGCTTTGTTAGATGATTCGAGCGTACAAAATTATTATCAACATAATTTTTAAACTTACAGTGGGGGCTCAAAAAATTAGAGCCACCCAACATTTTTACTATTTTTAGACTTTTTTGGTTTAATTCTCTAATTTCATTTTTACGGACCATTATATATCAATTGTATTTTAAAAATATGGGTATATAGAATTGAAAAATGTATATAAAAAAGGAATTTATTTATTAGAATTGAAAAAAAAACATATGAAAACCAAATGCGTGTCAATATTTTGTATGTCCACCTTTTGCAGCAATCACTGCTTCTACTCTTCTAGGCATGCTGTTTATTAAATTTTCACACTGTTTTTTTAAATTATCATTATGATGCCAAATATTTATTAATCTCTCTATCAAATCCCTTTTATTTGTGACCAATATGGTCGAAATCCCTCGTTTTAGTAGTTCCCATAAATTTTCAATGGGATTTAGGTCTGGAGAGTTTCCTGGCCAGGGTAGGACATCTATTTTTTGTGCCTGTAAAAACAATGTGACTCTTTTTGCCTTATGGCATGGTGCAGAGTCATGTTGGAATATAAATTTTCCATTTGGAAACCATTCCATTGCCTGAGGAATCAGTTTATCTTTGAGGACATCAATGTATTGGTCCTGACGCATGGTATTTTTAACAATGTACAGTCTTCCAGTACCCTGACCACTGATGACAGACCAGACCATAATCTTTAATGGGTGCTTCACCCTTTGCACGAGACATTCTTCCTTAAATTTTTCACCCTCTCTTCGTCGTACAAAATTTGATTTATCCATCAAAATTTCAATACAGGACTCATCGGAGAAACAAACCTAGAAATAGAGAAAATATTCACATAGAGTTGGTAAATCATTCTAATTTACTGAAAAATGAGCCTTTATCCTTTTAAATTGTAATGGTATGATGACTACATCATCAACTTACATTTTTCCAATCCTCAATAGTAAAATGGCGATGATCTTTGGCCCATTGGAGACGTTTTTCCCTCATTGCTTGCGTAAGTCTCGGTTTTCTTGCTGGTCTACAAGCTTTGAATCCCTGTTCTGCCAGTCTTCTGCGAAGCGTACCAAGAGATATTGCAATTCCTTCTTCATTTATTATTTCTTTAAGCGTTTTTCTTGACTTTCTTCTATTTTCAAGAACAATATCCCTTATTTTTCTTTCAGTTCGTGGTGTTGTAATACGCTTTCGCCCACAATTTTTCCTCTTAACTGATTGTATGGGCTCATTATTGTCCATTTTTCTCTTAATTCTATCAACAGTTGCTCTGGAAACCTTAAGAGACTTGGCAATCTGTCTATTTGAATGGTTTCCACTCAATATGAAGCCTTGGATCTGACCAAGTTTGGATGAAGAGATGTCCTGCTGTCTGCCCATTTTTGAAAAACTTGAAAAAAATGAGGTTATCAAAAAGTGTAAAAAAAGTATATAAAAAAGCCTTGATAAATGAAATAAATAATGGAATATGGTAAAAATAACTTACTTGCATATAAAAAAAGAAAGAAGTACGAATATTCTAGTAAAATAAAAATTATAAACCATAAAACTTCAGAATAAATTGCTATTGTTCAATATCACACGTGGTGTAAAACTGTGACATTTCTCATTGTAACGCAGCTAACTTCATAACAAACAGTAAAACAGTGTTGTTATTCTAAAAAAATATTCACAAGGAATGGCGTGATAAACTGAAACAACAATAAATAGCATATCTAAAGTTTTTAATACTGATTATGAACCTGAAACACAATTTTTGTGATAAATTATGGGTGGCTCTAATTTTTTGAGCCCCCACTGTATGTATGTATTGTATAACATTTCTACTGAATTTTCGTCAAAGGGTTTTAGACTACATTTTAAATACTTTATAGAGGAAGCAAAAAAATAAAAGTACATTATATTTATTTCAAAAACATACCTTTTTTTTCATTGCATGTTAATGTGTTATTTTTTTTAGATTTAGGTAGTATATTGTACTTGTATATATACAGTACAGTACTTTAACTAAAAACAGAGTCATAAAACTGTTAAAACTATCTAAAAGTCTGTTAAAACTGTCCGTCTGAGTTTGGTCTCTTAGTGGCAAAGATATGAAATATGCTTGATGGTAGTCTTTGCCTAGTCACATATGCAAAATGTATTTTCAATATTGATTTTATTTATATTGTTTGATCAATTTTATACATTTTGCTAAATGAAATCAGAAATTATTTTATTTTTCTTGACAAAGTATCTTCTTTGTTAAGAATAGGCTTTAATTTCACAATACATTTACGTACAATAAAATTACACTGATTCTTTTATTTTTTTATATTGACTCTGAAAAAATGTGTCTTCTTCATCACTCTCTATTTTGTATAATTTTAGTTATCAATCCTATTATCTCCAAAATCAATTTATTTTTACTTGTGTGGCCAAAACATTACATCCATTCTCTAAGGGAGAAGTGCTGGGGGACCCCTAAATGACTGTTTCATTAGCCTCTTGTGAGATGTCTCATTGCCATAGTTCTAAATATAATGAATGTTTTGTTGTTACAGTTGGTAGGTCTGCAATTATGTCAGAAGACCATGGCGGGAGGGAGGGGGAGTGGAGGGGGAAGTGCTGGGGGACGTCAAGTGCAGCCGATGATGGACCTGACTCAAGTTGCTGAGGCATCAACAAAACTTTGCTCACTCTTAGAGATTGTAAGCAATATTTTTGTCATTTTTTTGCATTTCATATAAAACATTAACTTAAACAAAAATCCTATAATATTTACATTTTGTTTAGGTATTTTATTTTTCAGAAGAGTTTTGTTACAGTCACAGCGAACACAAGAAAAAAAGTTATTTTATTTAATGAAGAAATACAAAACAGTGGTACAAACTCTGTAAAATGTGTTTTTTGGTAAATACTTATGATTATTGGACAATCAGGGGGGTAAGTCTGGTCCAACCGGCGAAATCAAAACCCTCACGATTACCCATATCATGGATATAATTATTATATGGAGTTCTATAATATCTTTAGATGCCATAGAACTCCATATGATAATTATATCCATGATATGGGTAATCAATAGGGTTTTGATTTCACCGGTTGGACCAGACTTGCCCCCCTGGTTTTAACTTTATTTTGTATTTTACTGTATCTACGTATGTATAAAATTTCATTCAATATTATTTTACAATAAAAAAAATGGTATAAACTTCCCTGCACCCTGCGCAAGTGCTGAGTTTATTGCCATATAGCAATTTCTTCCAACTAACCAAAGTATCCAGTCCACAGAAACAATATTTGCGTGAGAAATTAATTTTCTATAAATTTCTCCTCTGCTGGGGATCGAACCCAGGACGCCCACAGAAGCCAAATGGCTTACCAACTGCCACGGCGGTCGACAGTGTTGGTAACTATGTTTATGGACAGATACCAAATATCACAAGCAGCTTTGGCAGATTTTTTCCCATGATTTAACGCGAACAGTAAGGTGTGTCGAAAATGCTCATTTTCATCTGCTTGACATTCCATTTTGAAGTCTTGTAATTAAAGAAAAGAATATGCACATAGTTATCGTAAAACTAACTAAGGCTAGAACTTGTAACATGTGTGAGTAGATTGGGGGTTTGTGTCTTTTTTCTTGATTATTATATTATGTACAAATTTCCCCCCTCCATTACGAAAAGGCTCAAGAAGTTTGGTGGGATCTAAAATGTAATAACACTAACCTGTGGTAGAAAAAAAAAATCTTTCGAATCAAATGAAAACTTTACCATTTTTTTTTGTTGTTCATTTTTAAATTTGAATACTTATGTTGACACCCAATACTTTATTATCCATGTTTTTGATTGACAACATTAATTAAATATAAAATATTTTTATCTCTAGGTTCTTCAATACGTTGAAAACGTCCTGGCCGACAAACAGCCGGCAGACAACGCAGTCGGGCGTTCACTCCTGGACTTGATCAACTCTGTTCCCAACATGTCCAGTGAAACGTTCACCAACATGTTCAATACAAACGTCAAAGACCTCCTGATGGTCATCACCCTCTCACAACTCATCAAAATCCAGCTGCAACTCAACGAGAAACTAACCCTGCTCACCTCTTCGTAATCTGCTGTACAGTATAAGGAGCCCTGTTTGGATGTAAAGTGTACAGTATAGGAGCCCTGTTCGGATGTAAAGTGAAAGTTAACAGTATATAAACTATTGAATCACAATCTAGTACATGTTATTAATATTGTTTTATTAAATAAAAGCAGTGGTGTTTTTGTATTATTATTTAAGTTTAATAATAAACTGTGATTATTATCAAACTTGGAAATAAAACTATTTTTATTTCAATGTTGTTTTCATTTTTATAAGTATAATTTGAAAGTAAAACAAACAACGTAGCTAGGTCATGTAAAATTTTCTGTATATTTATATGTGTATTGAGAACAGATATACGCAATTATTTTTTTTAAAGAATAAATATGTCATTGAAACAAGAGCTTGCGTCCACTGGATTACTAATACAACTTACTAGCCGTTCTGCCACAGACTTATCTATTTACATGCGTTGCTGTAATTTATACTTGTGAATTATGAATGAACAAAAAATATGTATTTTCGTGTTTTTATTATAATAAATAAAAGTATGTACATTGATAGTTTTACATTTAATACCGTATTTTATTTAATAATAATTTTTTTTAAAGTTATTCACACAATATATTAAGTCAAAATCAGTTATATGAAGTCACTGAGATTTATGTTTAATATAACAATGTATGATCGAGTTTAAAGCGACGTGGAAGTGAATGGAGGGGACTAAAATAGGCTTAAAAAGAGGATTAAGTTAAAAATTAAAAAATGAGATGACAGCCAATATACACGAAATTGTTGTTAACAGAGTGAAAAGTTTATTGACTGATAATTCTTGATGGTCTGTCAGTTTAGTTAACTGAAATATGTTGCCACTTTTTGCCAAATTTGTCAGAAATAACTTAACAATAATTACTAAAGGATAAAAAATTCCTAATTATAGGGAATATTCTGTTTTAAATGCACATTACCACGATGTACAAAATGTACTCAACATCGTTATCCGTAGGTATTATATACTATTTGGACATCATTACCAAGTTTGACTGTACTTTGACCACACTAATTTGCATAATTTAAATACTATTTGAAAAGTAAATACAATTTTCTTGATAGATCTTTTTTCCTTGCACACTAGGCTGGGCCGTACAATTTATTTTTTTCGAATCCACATAATAAAGGGATCTTAAAAGTTGCTTATTTGGATACTGGTAATCTATAAAATAATAAAAATATGTAATATACTTCTTTTGGCCCTCTACCAAAAATCAAAGTTTTCAAACTAGTCAATTTTTATTTTTCTGTTTCAAGTTAGATCATATAAAAATAATTATTTATGTTCATTGCAATGTCTAGAATGCAGTAGTTATAATAAATAAGTCATTTTACCGTTGATTTGAAAGGGAATAAATGTTAAGTCGATTTCGGGAGACCTGTCAGCACCGCAGTAATAGTTAATTTGATCGGATGTATGTTGTTAATAATGAAATTCTCTACCCGCAATAAAGCGAATATTATTTAGTTTGGAAAAATCAAGAAATTTCAAACATCCAAAATTATTTATATTTTCTAAAAACATCGACAAGTCCCAGTTTCAAGTATCAGCAGAGGGCCAAAAGTCTAAATCTAAATATTTATGCGCAAACTTTGGGACCCCTTTCGCTAAGATGTGATAAAAATAAAATTCTCCATACATGGACGGCCAAGCCAAATAAATTGCACACATGTGCAAATGTAAAGCATGGAAAGCCTCTTGGAGGAGTAAGATAGCCTAGTCTTCACACCAGATTTTGTTTGTGACACATCATGTACAGTTGTCTAGTTTTTACACCAATTTAGTTATTTTTTTTTAATATATAATGCGACTGGCTCACGCCAGTGGCAATTATAACTACATCCAATCCTAACCAACCTATTTTTACCAAACTTTTGTAGGTTAGGTTTATAAAATCTGGTGTGAAGACTAGGCTATTCATATAGCATAGTATGATTAAAAACAAAGAAATAGATTGCGAATCATTTTTACTCTGGAGAGTAAAAGATTAATCTATCCCTTTATTTTTGTAATGGAATAGTTAAGAACTAGATCGGTGTTAAATTAAATGCAATCAATATATGTACCTATGTTAACTGGAAACTCTGCAGCAAGTAAATGAGGGGAGTACAATAAACCTTTGAGGTCGCAGTGCACTGTGTCACTCCAATTAATAATAAGTATATTAATAGGAACTTTGAATACTGATAAGAAAAACAATTATAAAATACTATGGTTGTTCAAGCAGTAATCATCAACTGTAATTTTTCCTCAAATGTGATATTTATACAAAATGTGTAGTTAAATCATCTATTCCAAGTAAATTAAAATAAATCATTTTTCCTTAACAATTTATCTGCATAAAGAAAAGAAGTACTTAACTCATCAAACTGTAATTTCGTCGTTGAATCATTCTTGAACGTCCACGATATGTCATAATTTTCTATTCTTATCATAGTATGTTGTAAAAAAATCTTTTGTCTGCGTTTAACTTCCTCTCAAAAACCTGTGTATTAAATAATTTATGTCACTAAAACTAAAGAAATTATCACTTTTTGAAATCCGAGTACACAAAATTTGAATGTTTGATATACAATTCATTACGAGGTATTCTGTGTGACGCGGTTGTATATCTTTTGAAAACAGGTATTGCATTTCTCTCTATGTAAACCGGGTGAAGTTTAGAAGGCATCATTATATATTTTAGTGGAATGGATCGATACACTGGAGTATGATAATATGATTCTGGTAAGTGAATACTATGTGAAGACAGCTGATCGTTCAGGAACGGTGAATATGCAGAATTATATGATGAAAGCAGGGTGTGAGCACTTGGCAATGGATGCATGGCGTATGACGGTAGATGCGCTAAACCAGGATACGCCGAAGGATGGATGTTGTGATAATTTAGTGATGCAGGGTACGGAGATATTGAATGATGTGGATACATATGACTGTACGTGTAGATATCTCTGTTTGTCAACTCCTGAGCGGCACATGATATTGCGAGGATGGGTAGAATTAAATTTGTCTGTAAAAAAAAATATAGATTATTGCAACATAATTTATGCAGGACTTCCACAGATTCACCTTGAAAGACTTCAGTCAGTCTTTAATGCAGCAGCAAGATTGATATTCAATTCACCGAAGTCTTCCCACATAACTCCACTGTTAAAAGATCTTCATTGGTTGCGAATATCGGAAAGGATTCAGTATAAGATATGCTGGATGGTGCACAAAGTTATTCACGGACGTGCTCCAAAATACCTCATGGATCTTTGTGTACCAGATGACCTGAACCAAAAAAGATCTACGCTTCGCTCTGCAAGTAATACGGCAATGCATCGACTAAAAGAGCAAAATACGTGTCGAATGACGAACTTTGGTGAAAGAGCATTTGCTGTAGTGGGTCCGGTTCAGTGGAATAAGCTTCCATATAGGTTAAGATCGATAGACAGTGAAAGTGTGTTTAAAAAACAGTTAAAAACTTATTTTTTCAAAAACTCGTATAGTGATTAAGTGATTATTTCCTTGTTTATTATTATTTTTTCCAGGTATTATTGTTAAGCGCCCTTGAGGTGGATACACAAAAATGGCGCTATAGAAATTATCCATTTATTATTATTATTATAAAATTAAAATTTCATCTAAATATATTTTAAAACTACAAGATCTGTTGTTGGGCCTAGAATTTAATTCTTTTATTTATTACATCTAGGTATACACTTTCTCTACTTTTGTGTTAACAATTTCAAAGGATCAGTGAGACTTAATCCAACTGTCGATTCGTTCAAGAGAATTTAATTCTCTTAATGAATCAACAGTATTGCCAAGACGCATGTATGAAGGAAAATTTTGTATGGTGTAGTGGACTTTTTCCATACCAAAAACACCAACTAAGGCTTCATAGAATATAATATGTTATATATATATGGATGAATTCAGAATTTGAAGTAGAACATTTTGTATGTATGTGTGCCCCCCCCCTCCTTATAACTTCTGATCCCCTGAATGCACAGAGCCTAAAATTTCAGAAAATATAGAAAGTTATAGGCCTATAAAACTTATATACTCCGAATTTTTGTTTCAATCAGGGGTTATCATCTTTTAAATTTTCACTTTATTTTTCCATATAACTAGAATGCTGAAAATTTATATAAATATGGACAAATACAAAATCTCATATTTGATTTTTTTTTAAAGTTCCAGAGTTTCTCAACCTTTTTTATTAAGATTTTTTTTATGATAAATTTGTGATTAACTGCCTATATTTCCAAAGTTTTTAAAAATATTGAAAAAAGCCGAAACACCTCAATTTAATTTTCTATAAAAAAATTTATGATTATTGTAGTACATACGCAAACTTTTATAAAAATAGAATTTAGTCTCGACATTGTTTCATACAATTTGTAAGTTTGATACCTACTTAATCTACAAACATCATGCTGTTTTCATATTCTGGGTAGGAAAAACAGACTGACCTCCATACTATCCTATCGTGACATATTATATAAGTACCTACATGTTTTATATAGAAAACAAAATATCTTAAAATATTTATTAATTTGTGTTTGAGTGTTTATAGTATTGGTAAGTATTCTTCAATAATGCATACTATCGCCATCAACAGTTTTATCTCATGTGTTACATGCAACTAGTTTAAAGTAATGAATTTGGAATTTGTATTTTTTTCACATTATCATTGTTCTCGAAAGTAATGAGATAATTATGCCAATTATAATGAAACTAGTAGCTTCGCTCTTATCTGCTTACACGGTCCAAGTTCTTTCTGGAATAAACCTTTTTTATGTTAGAATCAATCCCACATAAAAAAAACCAATTGATCCAACATAAAAAAAACATTGTAATTTTCTCAGGAAAACACACTATATAAATAATTCTCCCCTGGAATGAGTTCCAATGTTTAACAGGACCAAAAGTGAATATAAATATCAATGAAATACAATAACGCAACAAAACTTTTTGTAGATATATATCTACAGAGACACAAAAGAAGAGAATTAACTATCTTCAAAATTCACTTTTAAACTTATTTTCATCTTTGATTTATAAAGATTTAATTGCACTAATACATTTTCCACTTTTAATCAATAATAAATACACAAATATTAATATCACTAATTGACAGGAAATAAAACACAAACCATTGAATTCATGATTACTTTTCTTGTGATAGTCATTTCACTGCAATATTTTTATATGTAATGAAAAGTAAAATATATCAATATGTCTTATATATAATGAATGGTTAATTATATCAATAGATGGGAACATTAATGTTTATTTGTATGTAAGAAAAAATTGCTGCCTGGTACAAAACAGCACAGAAAATGATTGGTAATAACATCAGATACAATGCATATTTACAAATAACTTGTAGTTAACTTTTGTACCGTATGAATAAAACTAATAGGAAATCGTTTAAAATTTTGAAAACATTGTTTTAATATGTAATTCAGCATTTTTTAATATTATATAATTAAGTACAAACTTTTCGCTGTAGTGAAAGTTGACAATACTGTCAATCCCTAGTATTACTGAACCGATGCCCCTACCTCGTACATTATTGTAACTTTTGGAAAAAATATTTTGGTACTTATAAATTATTTGGAAATACCCATAACATAAAATCCCTTTGATCAATATTTTAAATTTGGTACCTACTTAAAAATTATGTCGAATTACGCCTTAATATTGCAATCTGTATAACCTGGGTGTTCGAATTTATAAATATTTTTATTAAGAGGGTGACTGCTGCCAACGTACCTATTTTTTCAATTTGATATACCATCATTATTACTAAACGAATCATTTTGAAAAAAATAACCTAGTTAGTTTGGATATTAATAAAGAGAAATATACCTTTATTAATAGAAAATTTAATAGAAATATGCCATTATTTTTCTACAAGAATTTATACAGAACATTATCTTTTTAAGTTAAGGTATATTTTTGTTTATTAATATCCAAACTGTCTAAATTATTTTTTTCCATACGATTTGATAAGAAATAATGATGGTATATCAAATTGAAAAATAGGTACGTTGGCAGCAGTCCCCCCCCTTAAGATACAGTTTCTGACAAAAACTAACCCGAGAATTTTCTTCGTTGAGGGGGGGGGAGGGCGGTTTGCATATATTGTACCAACAAGCAACACAAATTTGCGCTCTGCGCAGCCCACGTTAAGCCCATGTTCTAAAGTTATTTGCCGCTAACTATAGCCACTTCAACTTCAGTAATTTGTGTTCTAATATTTTTTTTAATTAGTATCAATAAAATCTCGTTTGCTGACAAGAAGCACAAAGTTACTATTGTATAAAACGACAAGCACTTGTGTATGGAGCTACATAAATCTTGGCAAAACGAGACGAAAATACGCTTCTGGTATATGAATGGAGTGTTGAGAAAAAACCTTGGAGACTGTCTGTGGAAACAGAACATGTAGAATAAGGTATAACCATGAGCTGAAACAATGGAGTCCCGTCGAAGAAGACTCTCAACACGACCAGGGGGGCAAATCCAGGCAGACGGCGGAATCAAAACCCTCATTATTACCCTTGTTATGGATATACCTAATTATTTATTTAACTCTTATTAAACTCTTTTCTAGATTGCAAACCCCTCCCAACGCTACGTAGTGCGCTTCTTCGGAAGAGTAAAATGGACCCAAATCCTAATAGCTGACGTCCCCTACGTAGACATGTTAAAAAAAAAATATTTATTTAATGTAGCTTCTCGGGCAACTAACAGGTACTATGTCAAATAATTATTTAACACGCATCCAATCACAAGTTGCCACAGTCTGGAGACTTATGATATTAATCGTCTCACAGATCCAGACTGAACACACAATTAAAAAATGTGTCTCCACCGGGATTCGAACCCGGGACCCTTGGGACAGCAGTCATTATACCTAACTAGCTGCAATGAACCACAAAGGCCGACATTGTGGTTCAGCATTATCTTAAAGAGATGAATATATTATACAACTCCATTATGATAATTATATCCATTATATGGGTAATCATGGGGGTTTTGATTCCATTATTTGACGGGCCTACCCCCAGTTGTGAGGCTCTGGGTTAGTAATACAGTTATCGCGTGTTCGAAATCTGCCACGACCGATTTCGTTCACTTACTTAGGGAATTTTTATTTATTTAGTAATTCTTCATCACACCATTTATATACGCGTCATTAAAAATATATAACTGCTGCCCAACTAGGTATAATGCCTGTTATAGGGGTAGCAGTGTACAAATTATAATATTTCACGTGAGAAAGAGAAATATTGGTTGTATTTACATTTTAACAAATAACTAAACATTATAAATTAAACTATTTCATACAGATTAGTCATCATTATATGTACCTACAAGTAGTGTATGTACGTATCTTGTATTTTTTATATACTAGTCGCATGTAACACATGAGATCCAACTGTCGATAGCGATATTATGTTGTATAGTTGAAGAATACGTACCAAACTATAAACCCATAAAATATTTTAAGATATTTTGTTTTGTCTCCAAAACATGTAGGTATGTATGTCAAGATAGGATAGCATGGAGGTCAGTCCTTTTTCCTACACAGAATATGAAAATAGCATGGTGGTATGTATGAATGTTTGGAGATTAAGTAAATATTTTGGAAATATAGGTTAAACACATAAACTTATTATAAAAAAATATTTTTCTAAATAAAAAATGTTTGAGAAACTCTGTACTTTTTTAAAAAAATAAATTTGAGATTTTGTATTTGTCTATCTTTATACAAATTTTCAGCATTCTAGCTTTTGTGGTTTTTGAGATATATGGAAAAATAAAGAAAAAAATCAAAAGTTGATAACCCCTGACTGAAACAAAAATTCAAAATTCTAAGTAAAAAAGTTTTGTTGGCCTATAACTAGCTATATATTCAGAAATTTTAAGCTCTGTCTTTTAAGGGTGGGGACACACACAAACAGACATACATACCCACTAAATGTTCTACTCCGAATTCTGAGTAAATCCATATATGGAACATATATGCTGCGAAGCCTCTAAGTTGGTAATTTTTGACTTCAAAGTTGAAAAAGCCGTGATAAATATAGACCTGGCATACAAATCTCGCGTTTCTTGGCATGAAACTATGCCGATATGTTAAGATAAATGAATTCTCTTGAACAAATCGACAGTTGCATTCATTGCACAAATTAGACCATTGAAAAGTATCTGTTAGTAAAGTATGTGTTATGGGTGTTATAATGTGCATATTATTTTAATGTATGGATGATGATGTTTATGTAGGTACTTGTTACAAGGATATAGTCATTATTAAAAAAAATCATTTTATGTATTTTATAACTATAATTTTACTAATTATAGATAATATAAGTGTTAGTTACCAGGATCGAATATACAAAAGTGTTTACGTAATTTATCGGTACGCCTTATTTCCGCAATATTTACGTCTAATTAAAAACAAACACCATTATGTACATTTTTGTGCAATACGGACGAACAAAATTAATACACGCACATATAAGTTAGTATTTATATTTTGTTAAAACATTGTCATTTTTTAAATTATTCGAATTCCTTTGAGTGATTTGATGATACCAATCGAATAATTATTATGTGTATTACCTATAAAGCGTAGAATTAATAAAATATGAAAGTATAATTTCTGTTTAATTGACAATACAACACGCCATATTGTGTTCACATGTGTAATAAATATAATCTATGTTTTATAGTACTTAATTGATAGGCAGATACAATCAACAATTGAAAATACAATGATAAGGTACATTAGGTATATCAGGCCCAGATTAAGGGGGGAGGCCAGACCCTGCGGCTCACACCAAGAATGGGCCTCCAACCAATATAGTTAGAGATATCACAGTCTGTGTCTTTGCTGTATCTAACAGTTTAATATGATATGCGGGGAACATTTAGCAAAATCTTCCATGCATAATTAAGTATCTTAAATGTAATAATCAAACTTCACATACATATTGATCTGTTTAAAAATTACAGCACCAGAGTATTCTCAGGTTTCATAATATACACGGTGTATCATGAGGAGTGGATTGACCGAAGCAGGGAGGTAGGGGACCTTAATACCTATCGATTTAACCCACAGAGTATTACTCTGTGATTTAACCCCTATGTATGTTCAGCGATATTGGATGGTTCAAAAGTTATGTACATAAGTCTACGATCATGATTTTTTTTTCTGGAAATGGTTCAATAGTGATGCTTATGGAAAACAATACCGTTGTGAGTCAGTACCCAGTAACTTTTAAAAATATTTTTTTTCTTAAAAATTTTTGCAAGCCTTAATTTTCCACTAACTTTTCAAGGGTTCTTTGAACAATCTTTTTATTTGAGCTATATATCTGCTGTGATGTTTGTTGAAATATAGTTTCCGGCTAATTATTTGACAAAGTCAAATTAACATAATCACTATTTAACAAAGTTAAATAAACATAATCACTATTTGACAAAATCAAATAAACATATCACTTTTTATCAAAGTCAAATAAATATAATCACTATTTAACAAAGTCAAATAAACATAATCACTATTTGACAAAGTCAAATAAACATCACTATTTAACAGTCCATAAATTAAACAGCACACTTAATGCCGATTTTGATTTGATAATTAATTAATTGATTTGATACAAAATAAATAAATTAATACCTTAGTAAAACAGCTACCCTATCTTCCGTAGAACTAGACACACTCCTCTTTTCCACCTAAGCAAAAGTCTTTGTTCGATGCAAAGTAATTTCATATACCTATTGTATTGAAACTGTGACGTCATAATTATTGATTCACTCTGATTGGTGTTTCTCATAAAATGGCGGACTTACATATTTTGTATTTTTATTTTAATAATATTAATATTATTCGCTCTTTTAAAATGAAAATAAATATATTTTTTCCAATCTATATAACCTATTTTATCTTATAAAATTATAATTTCAATGATTTTTTCATACTGTCATCACGCCTATTGGCATTTCGCCATTTCCAAGAGACATAGGTACATATTCTTACAAAATTAAAAAATATATCAGGCTTAAAATTTCATCTTCATAATCTTACTCAACACTTAATATACTGCACACATTTATATACACAAATTCACACATCATTCACACAATAACTCACCATAATATGTAAATATTCTTAACTTATCTTAATATTATACTACAACAACTCCAATGACAACCTGTAATTGGTTTTAATATTACTCAAATCATCTTTATTTTATATAATTTATAAATTATATAAAATAAAGATGTATTTATTTATATAATTTATAAATTATATAAATAAATTTATAAATTATATAAATAAATAATTTATAAATTTATTTATATAATTATAAATAAATTTATAAATTATTGTATGTTGTCCTCTAAATAAATAAATAAATAAAACACCTTTCTACATCAAAATATATTTTATCTGTTTCGTCCAACTGTCGATTTGTTCAACAGAATTTATTTCTTTAAAAATTATTACAAATTGAATTTAGTGATTATACATTCTAGTATATCAGTATACTAGTAAGTATTCAACTATCGACATCGACTTGGATCTCATGTGCTACATGCATCTAGTTATAATAAATTGTATAAATCTGTCTTGATGTATGAAGTCGTAGGACGTGCATTATAAAATAATTAAGTACCTACAGGTTCAAATGATGCATTTGCATCAGGCACTAATAAAAATTGTGACAAGTTGTAGAATATCGCAATTTTTGTTACAAGTTATAAGAATATTACAATTTTAAAACGTTTAATATTGCTCATACTTGACCCCTAGGAATGGATACGCGGTCGACACCTTGGCTACCCCTGCTCTATAAAATAAGCCTTAAATAGATTGTGATTGTCGCATAATAAAATATTAGCAGACAGAATATGTAGGGTATTGTTTTACCTAAGGCATGTGTATATAGGTAATATATCGATGCGAAATATATAGATACGTAAACTTCATATGTACATATAAATTAATTGTAATAACAATTTATTGCTTATCATTTCGTAGGAAATATGTTGATCAAACTGTTGGTATATATCAGTCATGTACATATGTATTATAAAGGCGCGACCTCCCCTAACGCTACGAAGTTAGCGACACAATACCCCCTATTCAGTAACTATTGGAACTAAAATTTACGGTCTTATTTCAGCGTTATAAAATATCAATTTGGACTAAATGTAATAGGAACGTACCTATATTGGCCGGTACGTTCTTAAAAAGTTACTGAATTAGACGTATTTTCAATGATTATGAAAATGATAAAAATTCCATATTTTTTTTAATAATTCATAATACGTCTGATTCAGTAACTTTTTAAGAATGTTCCGGCCAAAATAGGTACGTTCTTAATCCATTTATTCCAAGTTTTTATTTTATAACGCTGAAATAAGACCGTAAATCTAAAATCTACAATTTTAGAACGTTCCTAATTTAGTTCCAATAGTTACTGAATTCGGGGTAATATCTATCTATGATTACTTGGTTGGCAACATATTGCAGTTTTCCATATATTTCAACACTTAGATAACTGTTCTATAAATCTTAATGAACAAAGTGTTTTTTTCGATAAATAAATGCGAAAACAGTTCACATTAGTCTTTATTTTCTGTACAAAAACGATGTTTTCTGCCCACCTTGTTGTCAAAAGTTCCCTGGAAAAAATCCTCACTTCGATTCATACAAAATTTGCTAACTGCGACATCTAGTATTTTATATCTATCCAGACTATCCCAATCGAATTTGGCAACTTGTTATTGGGTGCATGTTAACTTGACATTCGATACAGTACCCGTTATTTGGCAACTTGTTATTGGGTGCATGTTAACTTGATATTCGATACAGTACCCGTTATTTGGCAACTTGTTATTGGGTGCATGTTAACTTGATATTCGATACAGTACCCGTTATTTGGCAACTTGTTATTGGGTGCATGTTAACTTGACATTCGATACAGTACCCGTTATTTGGCAACTTGTTATTGGGTGCATGTTAACTTGATATTCGATACAGTACCCGTTATTTGGCAACTTGTTATTGGGTGCATGTTAACTTGATATTCGATACAGTACCCGTTATTTGGCAACTTGTTATTGGGTGCATGTTAACTTGATATTCGATACAGTACCCGTTATTTGGCAACTTGTTATTGGGTGCATGTTAACTTGACATTCGATACAGTACCCGTTATTTGGCAACTTGTTATTGGGTGCATGTTAACTTGATATTCGATACAGTACCCGTTATTTGGCAACTTGTTATTGGGTGCATGTTAACTTGATATTCGATACAGTACCCGTTATTTGGCAACTTGTTATTGGGTGCATGTTAACTTGATATTCGATACAGTACCCGTTATTTGGCAACTTGTTATTGGGTGCATATTAACTTGATATTCGATACAGTACCCGTTATTTGCCCGTGAAGCTATAAAAATAAAATACAAAATATTGGATATCAAAAAGATTAACTGACAGCAAAACGAAAAAAATTGTCGACGGAATGAATGTGCATTACAAGGTCCTCTAGATTCGTTCGTTTTTTTCTTAGACAGAAAAACATCAAATCCAGAGGGCACTGTGTATGTGCAAAAAAGTTGTTTTTAATAAAAAAATAATAAATATGTCCCTGAAACAAGTAAAATTATATCCTCATAAATATATTCCCTAAATTAAACAAAAATGCTGGTGAGCGAGATCGGTCGTGAAAGAATTCGAACTCGCGATACAGCGCGCTAACCGCTCTGGCACCACCCATCTAAAATAGAAGATGTAGAATGCATTTCATTTAAAGTGCACTTCGTAGTGTTGTCATACGTTCTGTTGGTGTCTTTAATAAATAAATAAATACGTTAAAAACAGTATATTCCCTACAATTAGGGATTTTTTTTCATCGTTTGTCATTCTATAAGTTTTTTCACTTATCTATGTCAAATTTTAATGACATTTGCTAGTTCAAACACATTTGCTGAGAAGATTTATTTATTTATTTATACATGCACTGATAGACATTATAATAATTATTGAATCTGCAATGCCCCACTAGGCAAATAAACCTGTGTCAGGGCCAATACATCTCGAGGCAGTGACACTGTATTAGTTGATGCCAACATCAATCGTACATAAAAAGTGATAATTTTACAAATATCAATGAAAATAAAAGCACAATATACAAAAAAAAAACAAAATATAAAAAAGTGCACTAATCAAAAGCTATGGTTTAAAAATCTCTGCATTGTGTCTGCCTGATACTAAGAGACATTCCTATTTTAGTTTTAAAGGAATAACTATTTTCCGTTTGTTTATTTTTTTGTTGAGCTTATTGAATGTTCTAGGAGTAATGACTCCAAAACGTCTCTGTCCAAACGAGGTTTTCATTATAGGCACGGAGAAGTTCAGTTAAATATTATGTTTTAAATCTTCTAACCTGATAAAAACTAGCTCTTTACCTATTGACTATATAATAATAGTAATCGATAAATATTGTCTTTACTGACTACCATAGAAAATAGATATATATTCTGACTACTGTCAACGAATCCATTCTCCTCAATGTGTGTTTTTTATGCTCGTGTTTTGAAGTGAGTCACATTTCACAAAACATACAAACTAACTAAAACTATATAAATCTTAACACAGGTATCAAGGAACATACATAACATTTACATTGATATAAACACAAAAAGTTGTCAAAAACTTGACACACCAAGAAAAATATATATAAAATCATAAAAAAATAAATATAATAATCACAAATCGTAAAGAATAAAATAAAAATAAAACGAAAAATCCAGTTACTTAAGATATTCTTTTAATTTTACCAAGAATCTATTAAAATTGATTTCTGCTACATAATTATTTAAACTGCA
The DNA here is from genome assembly GCA_963576475.1 of Molanna angustata. Lineage (NCBI taxonomy): Eukaryota > Metazoa > Arthropoda > Insecta > Trichoptera > Molannidae > Molanna > Molanna angustata. The sequence goes on along the minus strand of OY754982.1, from coordinate 2,474,729 downwards.
ATGTCCTGGTAAATCATTGTACCACTTTACCCCATAGTATAAATAATGATTTTGTCCAAAAGGTGTATTTTTGGGGGATTTTTATCATTCCACTTGCGCGAACATTTGATTTAAATTATTTTTATATATCTCGTTTAATTTTTTTTAATGTGAAATATTGTACGATTGTAAAACATCTAAAAGAATAAATAATACAAAAAGTTATCTGTGAATAAATAAAAATATATTTAATGTTTAAAAAACACAGCAATAATTTTATCATGATACAATAAGAATAATGCAATTTATTATAATGTGGTGCAGATACAGTTTGTCAAAAAAACGAACTCCGTGATACTTGTTTGTGGGTATTGTGGCAATTGGCAACACTCAGTTTAATACAATACCAACCTACTTTACTTTAACATTTCATAGGTTTTCAAACAGTAGTCAAATAAATCTGCCAGTTCTACAAAACAAAATTAAACATTAGTTTTAGTTTCACTGTAAATTTATTAAAGGCACAAAATCGATATCGGTCCATCAGGATATATACTATAGACAGTTACCGGTAGTTACCTTTAATAAATCAACAGTTAAAATCTAACCTGTGATTTATATTATGTCATCTTGGATTAAAAACAGAATTTATTTGTATTTTTGTATAAACAAATATTGCACACTGGCGGGCTTATTACCACATTGGGCAATTTCTTCTAAACATACAAAGAGTAACAACATTATATTATATGCACAACAGCAAAAAGACTAATAAGGAAAAACAAAACAATGATAAAACGAGTGGGTTGTGGCCAACGCTATACTAACAAGTCGCTCTATAATGTATTCAAATTTTGTATGGAAAATATTCAGCATTTTTATGAAATGAGCTATTTTTTATTTAAATATTTTATCATGAAAATTTTATATTAATGCCATTTTATGAAAGTGATGTAAGTACCTTTTTACCAATTTGAAAAATATAAAATTTTAATTTTCCTGAGCTTGAGGTCACATTGAAATATTTGACAGTTAATAAAATTGAGAAGCACTATTAAGATATCCTTCAAAATCTAATGGGGTCTAAGCGAGTTTAAGATATACAAATTCACAAAATTTGAAAAGAATCGAATGAGTTCTTTAGTTTATAATCGATAAAGTAAAATAAACATGCCCTACATAGCACATAGTACACAGCACATAGTACACAGCACATAGTACACAGCACACACACAGATACATTGCGATGAAACTTTCAGAATACAATCTCAGTATGATACTAGTTGATGATCTGCAATAAAAAAATGCCTAAAAATTGCGAAATCATAACTCCCCACTATATCCTCTTGGGGTAGTGAGGAGTGAAAATACACGAAACAAAGATTTGCCTCCATCGATAGAGTATGAACGAAGTTATTTTGTTTTACATTGTTTTCAAGAAATACAATAAAAAAATACACTACGTACAAAAAAAAGATTATGAGAGGAATTACTTTATCTCTACCTTACCTTATCTATACAGTTCCTTTTCATCTGTCAGTTAATATTTTCAACAAAAACTTTGAACGCTTTTTGACAAAGATATAAAAAATGAGTGTTGTGTTTTTTTACTACACATCATATATGTATGTTGATATTTATTTATAGAAATAAATAAATAAGTTGAGAACTATAGTTATAATGTTGAATGCCTTAGGTTTAGTTAGGGTAAGCAATGAGTAATGTATATTGTGTTAATTCGTATTCATTGTTATAATATCTATATCCATACTTCATCAGAATCAGAACTCAGAAGTTAAAACAATAATGGTAGGTATTAAAATTTAAATAAACCTTTTTTTATTTCAGAAAAGTATTTCTCTCAATTTATCCACAGAATCGATTTATATCGACCAAACGTTTTCGCAGAGACTATTGTATGTATGTTTCTTTAATTTAAATTGCTCTTCGTGGTTATGTTGGTATAATTGCATTTAGTGTTTTTATACTTACATTATTTTTTTCATTTTCATAATACAACATATAAAAAACAAAATCATAAAATACAAAAAAAGATACTCAATAAAAATACATACTGCCCTTTATCAGAGTGCCCATAGTGCAAGGACTCGTATGTGAAGAAGACATCATACTATTCCCTACAATTAAGGACTTTTTCTTCTTTTGTAATTTTTAATTCATTTTTAATTTTTGTAAAAATGATTTCTGATAAATCTGCACAAATCATTATAAAATTAGTGTGTTTTGTTTAAAATGAATTAAAAAGACATGCTATTTTTACTCTCCTCTACCAACTATGGAATAGTGGAGAGTCATGATTTCACAATTTTTAAGCGTATTTTTTTTACATCAATTTCTCAATGGGTATCATGTAGAGAGTGTATACTTTGAGTTTCATCGTGATGTTTTTGTGTGTATGCCGTATGCCGTACACAAATTTGAAAATTTGTGTCCTCTGTACAGCCCAAACCAAATGACTGATGAACTTCATATTGATACCATATGTGTGAAGTACATAAACTTAGAGCTGATTAGTTTTCCATAGACAACGGTTAATAATTTCTCTATGATTTCATCTGTTAAAACTTTAAAAATACTCTCACGACCTGGAAATTTGAGATATTTTCATTTTATTTGAATTATTTATGAAAAAAAAAGAATTTTCACAAAACTGCATTCAGAGTTTGCCAACCTTAAAAGAAAAATATAATATCCTTTCAATAATTATGTTTCTATTAATCGATATTTTGTATGAAAAATATAAAGGAGAATTTTTATGTTTAGCAATGTTTAGTTATTTGATTTCATATTGATATTAGAGTGTAATATTAGCAGGGAAGCTTCATTGTGTAGTGGAGAGTTTAGCGTTGGCCACAACCCACTCGTTTATTATATTGTTAAATTGAAATTCTATCATGTTTAATTGTATCATTAGCTTATACCTTAAAAAAATTGAGCGTATTATTATCGTATTATATAGAGCGCGTAGGTATTTTTCAAAAACTCAATTTTTTACAAAGCCCAAATACGCCCAATTATTGAACACGGTAGTTACCTCTGGAGTGGCGCCCACCAATACCTACTGAGTACCCTCGACGCTGTACAAAGGCATGCTGTACGTCTGATTGATGATCCATCATTGACTGATGGATTGTAATCACTAGACCACAGACACGCAAGGTCGGTATTATAAGTTTATTCTATATATACTACCACGGGATATGCTCAGAAGAACTTGCATCTCTGGTCCTTCTTCCATCCATTCACAATAGTCACTCGTTTTCATACATATTGATCAGTTCTGATAAGAGCTAGCAGAAGCAGAGAACTCTTAAAATGTGTAAAGATCCACAAAGTCTACTATTTGGGTCTCATCATACGTGGGCCGAAATATGAAGTCCTCCAATATATTGATGCTGAGGGACAGCGGCGTGGACCTGGCAGCGTATTTACCTTTCCGTGTTGATTAGGAGGCAAGCACTGCCTCGAATTAGGCACTAGTTTGTTGCGCTTGCGTTCCTGCTAATACGTGTTCAATTCAATTAATTATTGAATATTGAACAATTAATTATTGAATATTGAGCCACGAAGTTCGAGCGCTATTTCATTTCGCTCGCATTTCGTCTGTCACTGTCACATTTGTATTTTGTTCACAATATATGGTAGTAATCAGTAATTTTGTCTAAGTCTTTAAGTAATATGGAACTGTTAAAGAACATACTTGATGTTATTTTGGACAATTTTAAAATTGTAAAATACGAAGGAGACAAGGATAATTACCAATGTAAAATTCGATGCTCTATATCTTGTGAAGTTAATTACGAAGCAAAGAGTAATTATTTCATTGAAAAATTCATGAGTACCAATCTCATACAAAAAAATTGTAAATTAACGAATTTTTATGATATAATGTAGATTTGTCTAGATATATCTATTAAAACAAAAACAATCATACACAAAAAATGCCTCTAACACAGCCTTTTAACGCTCAATCAATTCACATGGTAATATTTGTGAACCTGTGTACGAATGAAAGACGCGTGCCTTGAATTTAACACGTATTAGCAGTAATAGTTTGCGTTGCTAGACCGTGTGCATTTGGAGGACACGTGCCTTGAATTCAACGCGAGTTTTTAAGTGCATTAGCGGAACAAACTAGTGCCTAATTCGAGGCAGTAGGTACTTGTTGCCTCCTAATCAACACGGAAAGGTAAAAACGCGACCTGGCAGAAGGTAGAGACCTGTGTAGTGACCTGTCTTAGCTGCGGTATATCGGAGAATAGACTGAAATATAATATAATATTATACTTGATTTTACTCAACTATCAATCAACCGTGGCAGACTGAGTCAACTAGTAATATATAAAAGTGATATATTAACAACATGAGTGATGTATAACGGCCCTGTTTGATTGTAATATTATTATGAAATGTATGTAGGTACCTAGAGGAGGTATAGTTAAATCATGCAGAAATACAATATAAGGTTGTAACAGAGAAGGGCTAACTATCTTGGTTAGGTTACTTGAATGGGTTCACAATCATTGGTAGTATGTGCTCAACATTTTTAGTTTAAGTAAACACACTGTAATTTATTATAGTAATAAAGTTGGAATATACATTATACATATTCCATTTAGAGGAGAATCAGGAAATCAGGCACATACATCAACTGGTCTAAGGAGAATAGAGATTTACCTACACATGATGCTATTATTTTGCTGTCGTATTTTATTGTATCACGTATAATTTTCGGTTGGGTTTAGTTATATAGTATTTAACCATAAAGCGACTCGCGTGAACGAGTTGCTTTATAAAGTGAATGGAAATTGGTCGCAGGAAAAATATTATCAACACCTTTACCATTTAAGGTTAGGAATAAGTTTATTATGTATTCGCATTTGATCACATTTTTCAAATAAATTATATTTCTCAACATATTATTTACGTAGTTGTATGATACCTATGATTTTTTATACTATTTATTATTTTTATCAAATATTATTATTATTGCATATGCGCAAACATTGGATTTTTTTCCCTGTCGGCAGTCAAAGATATTTTTTAACAGATTTTTAATTATCTCAATAGAGACGAAGTTGGAATATTTACTGTAGGAGAACCGGGAAATCAAGGCACCTACAGGGCTTACGACCTGTCATCGGCTGGTTTACGTGATCACTTTATGCGCTTGCGCAACGTTCACCAATTATGCCTTTTAATGAGATCCCTATCAATTCAATTTTAAAAGTTCTATAAATTGTAATACTGAAATACTTTTCACTTGAAAATAAGCAATTTTTACTATAGCCATCTATGTGTGAAATTATGAACAACATTCTTATTATTTTTTATTTATTTTTGTTGTAACGCCATCTATTGAGATTGGAAAATCCAATGTTTGCGCATATGCAATAATAAAAATATTCGATTACTTACACATTGGTACAAGTAAGTAAATAAGACAAAAATGACCTTATAAGTCTGGCGCAATTCAGGGGTGACTTCTATGCGAAAAATGCATTGTCACCTCAGGTATAAGAATTGTTGCTTCATTATTTACAAAAAAACAATTCTCTCAATAGATGGCGTTACAACAAAAATAAATAAAAAATAATAAGAATGTTGTTCATAATTTCACACATAGATGGCTGTAGTAAAAATCCTTATTTACTCAAGCGAAAAGAATTTCAGTATTGCAATATAAAGAATTTTCAAAAATTGAATTGATAGGGGATCTCATTAAGAGGCATAATTGGTGAACGTTGCGCAAGCGCATAAAGTGTCAGATGACAGGTCGTGCCTTGATTTCCAGGTTCGCCTACAGTAAATATTCCAACTTCGTCTCTATTGAGATAAGCTTCAAAAGCTTCGATCAGAGTAAACCGCCTCAGTGACTCTATCCAACTCGCAAGTGTTGTTACTCTGTAATCCAGACGACCTGTGCAGTATGAGATGACATGTCTCCTAGGGAGCTCTTTTCTCTGACACGGTTCTTGGATACCTACATTGTGCTGCCAGGTTATTCAAAGCATTGACCACCGTCAAATTTTATACTTAATAAATTCGCTCTGAATAATAACCTAACACCCACTGTAGGTATCTTCTTCTGGTCCCCTGTCAGGAACCCTGCATGTCACTCTGGCGAATCCCTCTCTGTCTTGTGCTGCCCGGAATATCTTATACTCCACGGTTCTGAAGCCCGTCCATTCCTTGATATTAAGCAGCCAGGACATCTAGAAGTAGTAGTAGTACATTTATTTAAATGTTAAAACATATATATAAAAATTCATTCATCAAGTTTAAACAAAAAACATAAAAATAAAACATTTGAAAAAAATGATTAAAGCGAAGACCTTATATACTAAAGAATAAGGTCTTTGTATTAAAGTAAGAGTTTGATGTTGTTAACTATGTAGAACATTAATAGTTTTAATTATGTATTCAGCACCTAGCCTACGAAAGGTGACAAGACTTGTGGTTTCTTTTAGGTTTGGTGGTAAACTATTACCTATACATTTTGTGACCTTTATGGTCGATATCTAATAAAAAATGTTTTTATTAGATATCGACCTGGCAACTTACAAATATTGTAACGACGGTGTAGTGGATGTTGGTGTCTCTATCTCGCACGGTGTCTGTAGTGCTGTGTGGGTGGGACGCCAGCTCTGTAGGTACCTGTAAGTTGTAGTGTCAGGTCGATGTATGTGGACATTTGTGTCCCATTCTGATTCGTTTCAGAGTACGAAAATGTCTATTAACCAACGGGCGCTTGTGTGAAAGGATTTCATCCGCGCGGTTCGACGTAATGAGTTCCGTATAAATGCAGTCAACTTTTTGACATTTCTCATATACTAAAATTCAGACAGATAAATTTGGACGAATCGGAGTGGGACATATTATGAATATTTCGAATTGTGTGAAGGATTTTGTTTTTTATGAATTATTGTGTTGTTTTTCTTTTGTTTAATGCGAGTTTTGTTTTATTTTTACCATATTTTTATAATGGCCAAGAGGCCGTGTATGTAATAAATAAATAAATAAATAAATAAACTATTTTGTGTAGGTAGGTACATGTTAATCTCGTTTTTGGAAGTCTAAAATCCTGACATCCTCTCGTAGGGTAAGTGTGAACATTGGCATTGAATAATATATTTTCTGCATATATTTTGGAAGCATATTATTTCTCAGTGTGTAAATCAAAGTTAATGTGTTGCTTTACTGTCATTGTTTTTAGTTTATTTAACATTAAGTTTATTCTTGTATATCTATTTCATTTTAAAATTATTCTCCTTCCCATATTTTGAATAATCTATAGTTTTCTATTTTGAGTTTCATTGCAGAGGAATAGGACAACTGTCCCCTTCCAGCCCCACGGCAACCTTATCTTGCCCTTCATTATTAATTGAAGCAACCTAACTGTATACCTAAATTGAAAATACTAAATCATTGAATAATAAAAGGTTTGTGACCAGTTTTTCTAATAGTTGAATATTGAATAAACGTGGTTTATACTTTATACTTTCAATGATATGTAAGTACAATATATTATACTCGTTGTATGGATGGTTTTATACGTAAGTACATACATTATTAAGGGTGTGGTATACTTAGATATACAATTCTTGGACATTTGATTCTAAACATTGGTATATAAAGCCCTCAGTTTAATCTAAAACCAAGTCACTTTGGATATCTTGTTCAACCAGCAAAGTTCATTGTTCAAAACAAAACCCTTCAAAATGAAAGCCTTTGTAAGTTGGATATTATATTTATTTACATAATTTGTTTATAATTTACGTCCAAGCATCGTCTATCAAGGTTTTTTTTCGACTTATTGTTTCGTTTCTATCTGAGAATTAAATCTGTGGGACATTCTTGAACCCAACATTTAATACTGTTCTTGTCAGCTGTGTATTGCATAGTTTTATTTATTATTCTAAATTCAAAATCAAAATACCTATAATAAATTTATTCAACCCTAACGTTCTCAAGAAATAAATATTAAATAAATAAGATCATTCTAATGGCGCTCTTTCTTAATTATTGGCTCAAACAAATTAGTTTTAAATAAAATCTGTCGGTATTTTTATCCAGCCGTCAACCCCTTTGATTGAAAATTCGTCAACATGGTCTAATTTTTCAATAATCACATTAGCTCAACTAAAAAATTTAGATCTTCATCAGCATTTGTGGTCCAGTTAGATATCTGACTGCTATGTGCCATGATCCCGATTTTCAACCTGGATTTGTGATACGATACACATCGTACGATAAGTCGTTATTAGGTGCGTGTTAAATTAATATTTGACTGGTGCCCACTTATTAACCTGTTGGTTACTCGAGAAGCAAAATACAAAATAAAATCTTCCTTATTACAGTCAGCCAGTTTATCCACTACAAGCGTTATATGACAAACCCAAAATTATACGTAAAATACAGAGGTTGGGACATATCAACCGGACGAATGATGATCGTATCCCCAAAAAGATTCATAACACCAATCCAGAGGACAGAAGAAGTAGAGGCAGACCCAAGCTTATACAGCTGGATGACACAGAAGACGATATAAGAGCGATTGGAATAATAAATTGAAGGTGGGCAGCGGATGGCAGGGACGGCTGGAGAAGGATTTTGGAGGAGGCCAGGTCCCACACAGGGTTGTTGCGCTAATGATGATGATTAAAATCTGCCAGTAGCTCTTTGTCATCAGCTCGCTTACTTTTATTTCAATCAGAGTCAAGATTGACACAACAAGTGCACTGTAAATATACATAGTTTCGTAGTTATGTCTGTTAAATGTTGTTTTTCTATTCTTTTAGTTGTGCCTCTTGATCGTGGTGGCTGCCTGCTTCGCCGAGGAAGTCGAAGAAAAGAAACAGGAGAAGCGTGGTGTAGTCAGTGTTGGATATGGTGCTCTGCCCTATGGAGGACTTCCAGTAGCCAGCGCCGCCTATGGATACCCTGCATCTCTCCCATACTCAGCTTCTCTGCCGTATTCAGCTCATCTGCCATACTCTCATCCATTGGGTCTTCCGTTCGCCGCCCCAGCTATTCATCACGCACCAGCTTTCATCCCTAAGGTACATATTTACTAAAATATTGTATCTGCCTATGTCTTTCGTAAAATAATCAAAGTCTTCTATTATTATGAAACGAATCTTAATTTTACAGTCTGTAATACCTACCTAATTCTATTTCATCTATAATATTATTTATAGATACCTTACGAAACTTAATTTTATTTTTCGATTACGGCTGACTATGGGATGAGTACTTTCCCGCAACAAGTAAATGTTTTTATATAAGGTCCTTGTATAGGTACCTTATAATAGGCTTACGGATGTACACAAATATGCACACCAAATTACCTTATAATGTATGAAACACGAAATATTTCAGTGTTTATTTTTTTTAAAGTAATTAAAATATCAAAATAGTAAAATACTTAGTCGGTAGATTTTCATATTCTCTTTCGATTGAAGTGAAAATCTATTTGATAGGCCTTGTAGTGTTTTAGTTACTTACAATAAAAATTTAAAAAAAGGTTTTATTACAACTAATTTTACAAGAAAAGTATTAAGCAAATTCAAATTTCAAAAAAACTCACGCAACAGAATAAAGATGTAAAAATAAACTGTATCTTATTTCAAAAACGTATTTTTTGAGTGTAGGTACTGGGGAAAATATTTTCAAAATATACATACTATTTAGCCAACTATAGGCTCTTAAATTACTCATCCAATCATAACGACAAAGAAAGAGATCGAAACTGCATTGATTGGTCGAGAACTTAACGGTTTTCTTCTGTGGAAAATGAATAAATCACATATTTTAAGCGAAACATGGTTGTATTTTAATTTGATAACTTTAAAAGATTTTAACACACATGTTTGTTAAATACCTACTGCTACTCTCTAGAATATATTCTAGAATAGACTTATTTGCAAATATTTTATTATTATTTATAGATTCTATGTTTTCATACCCACAGGGAACACGATGTATCTAACTCTAGGAATTTTAAAAGTGTTAAATAACCCTACGAACCTTTTAATTAAGTATAATTATAGTTCGTTTTTCGTGAATTAAAAATTACATAAATCGCAAATACAACAAAACCAGAGTTAATTTTGTTAATAAAAGCTGTATTTTTTCCAGGTTGCTGCGCCTCTAGCTTATTCTGCTCCAGTGAGCTATGCTTCCCCTGTCATCTCAAAAACCATCGCTCCAGTGTCCCACTTTGGATATTCATCTCCATACCTTGGATATGGACATGGATTCCCTCTTCTTCACTAAAAATCATCACAAAACTTAACTTAACCAGAAAGACAACTCACAATTGTTGTCCTGTAACATTATTGTGAGTTATTTCTTTCAAAATCGAAACCCAAAAGAAAATGTTAAAATCGGACGTTTTTAATACCAAGTCAGTTCAGTTTTATTCAACAATTTCAAAAAATTAAAAGCTGTTCTTATATTGAATCTGTAGTTCTTCTTCGAAACTTTGATATATCTATGCTTGTTATAGACAATCTAATTATTATCTTTCATTGTCTTTGTCTATTGTTTCTCATTTAATTTGTCTGTTGTCTGTGGCTGTTGCATCAGAAATTTCTAAGCGACTGATAAACTACCTAAAAAGATGCATTATATTATTCATTTAAATAGATTCGTCTTTGATTACGTCGTCGATTCAAAACCGAGGATTGCCATCGTTGAAAATTAATAACTTTACTATTTGTTTCGATTGTTTGGTAAATTGTTGCAAATTATTTGCTGTCTGCTTCGTTGGTTCTGAAAACGTTCAGATTTTAAGATTTACACCAAGCATCAGTATTATCCATAAAAATCGTCATCCGAATTCATTATAAAATATTTCAACTGTAACTAATGATTGTGTAATTTTGTAATGGACTATTTCAATGATGATTAGCTTCGGAATTTTTGCTCTTCGTAAGGAATTATTTTTATCAGATGTCATACTTAACCGATTTTTAAATTTAAATGTCTTAATTCCTCAATCGGTTCCTATCGGAACACAACAAACTTTACGAAGTTTTTCAAATCAAGCCAATGGATTGTAGTTCTGTGTATATATTTTCCTTATGACAGAACGACCATTTCGGCTGGCTAGGTCCTTATCAACTCACTAAACAACTTATTTTGTTCGTTGGTTATTTATGATAATGATTGTAAATAAATATTATTATTATAATTAAATTAAGCGGTTGTAACAATTATCTTTGTGAATAAATTATTAATTTCATTGTATTTTGTATTTCCATTTTTGTTATTTTCCCTGTTGTTTTTTTCGATTACCCGGCTCTTACAGGACACCCGAAAACGATAATCCAACTGTTGTGTCGATTCGTTCAAGAGAATTCAATTCTCGTAATGAATCGACAGTATTAAGCCAATACACGTGTATGACAGGGCCGGATAAACGTGTTTTTGCGCCCGTAGCAATATATTTGAAACCGCCCCCCCTCCCCACATTTTTTTGGAATTTTATATTTAAAATTATGTAAAATTACATCGGGTCTAAATGAAATCAGTTTGTTAATAAAATTACCATAACCTACCTATATAGTTATTTATTTTTATTTATAAAAAAATAGCCACAACAATAATTGGAGATTCATATAACATATTTACAATGTGGTATTACAATATTTGAGTCAATTTTGTTTTGTTTGACAACATCGGATATAATGCCCAAATATATAAGTCTATACTTGACTCGTAAATCATATTGACACGTGTCGTTTTGAAACTTGACAACAGACAGAAGAGAGAGAAAGAAAAAAGATTTTTTATTTATATAATTTACATTTTAGGATTTTAAGCGCCCTTTTTAAGACAACCGCCCTGACTTCTTGCTACTGATTGTTCTATGATGTATGAAGGAATATTTTGTATGGTGTAGTGGACTTTTTGCATAATGAATAGTACCAAGCTATGGTAGAGATTATCAGATTACGAAGGAAAATTTGTATCCTGATTACCTGCACTTCAATGGTTTGAAGGAAATTTTTGGTATGGAAAGTGTCTGCTCTGAAGTCTTTATAGGACGAACACATATCATGTTTATTTGAACCTTGCTTGGGGTTTTCTTTCAGACAACAATGGATAATTGTTTATTTATAATTATTAAATGCTAATTTATTACTAATAGTAATAAAAGTATTAGTTATTTGATCAGATATTAACGGTATTGTGTAACTGTTGTAGTCTGCAGAGCGGAAAACTGCAACCATTACAGCAACAGAAATCAAACAGGTCAAGTTCAATACAATAAATAATGACAAAAACAGATAAGTATAGGTAAGTGGGAACATGTTTCAATATTGACTAATCAACTGTGACAATAATATAACATTGATGTGAAAGACAATAAAAATGAAAAATTATATCGACCTAAGAATTTTGCATAAAACCAAATAAATATCTACTATATACTTTATCATGATTCGTGAAATGAGCTAATTGATTTTCAAACCATTTTAAAACTAAGAACAAATTAACTGTTCATACTTTGATGTTTATTTTTAATAATATGTTGGTTTTGTATATCGCATATTTTAAATGCTATTTGTTTACTTTATATGTTATAATCATTGTTTATAGTAATACTTCAAATCTTGTTTATGAAAAACTGTCATGTACATAATTCCCCTTTTTTTAGTAATACGTGAAATGTGTTCGGAGTATTGAATGTCAGTGAACAGCGTACAGAATAAACCATTTTATAAATTAAACTTTAAAAACTTCAATGTTCTTAGCACGGAATATTTGGCAGTTAAGAAGCGACCAATCGAAAACATACACAAAGATCGAAAGATGATACCCAGTGATGGCTATAGTTAAAACCCTATCCATGTATAATGGCAATAACTATTAGGTCATACAGTTATAAGTCATAAAAGATTCAACAAGAATGATTCCAAGTAGTGAAACAGTAATAAAAGGATTCAAAAAATAAATAGGTATTTTAGATACATATTTTGCTTTAGAATCAAATTTGACATGTATTCCAGAGTACTGCTGAATTAAGTTCAAATCAGTTCTAGTATTTTATTATTTGAAATTTCCATATTCAATAATACCAAAACAATTCTTTTGTAGTAACTTTATTAAAAAAAAACACATAAATAAATAATATGAACAACGTATACACACAACATATAATAAACGAAATGCTAATGCTATATTTTTTTCAGGATTTTCCAACATGATCACAGCAAGCTATCTCCAGAGGTGTATTTCAAAAGCTAATATTCAATAAATTTGTTTTTGGTTGATCACATTTTTAATTTTACTTTTACAATTCAAAATAAGGATTATCTTATTTTGTTTTTTTTTTAAATGTTGGATACAACAGCTTAGCCTAACTTCACAATGTCAAAAAAACATTTCAATATTTACAAAACTAATAACTGCATCCATCATTTGACAATAAAAGTAGGTACAAGTTTAATTTTTTTTATAAAATATAAAAAATTAAAAAGAAGCAGGGAGTACATAGGAAGTATGGGGGAAGGGAATAATTTAGCCGTCAAATTAAAGTTTTAAATCTGATATTGATATCTATGTATTACCAAGATATTTTTGTAGTTGTAAGTCTTGCCACAACAGTAATACCAACAAAAGGTACATTGCATTGACCGTGGGTGCCAATCATAGCAATGGTATACGCGTAACCTTACATGAATATTTTAAAGGGTTGTATCTCCAAAAGTCGAGACTAACCAGTTTTTTCTCAAATTGGTTTTGAATTGTCGCAACAAAGTCTAATTTCCACAGTTTCTATTGAAACTCCTGCGTCTCTGTTCATAAATGAATTTTGATGATAATAATCTTTAGAATACTTTATTATATATTTTTTTGTTAGTTAACGATTCTTATATTCTAGTTCATTTGTACAACATTTATCATTTCCAACTATTTCATTAAATACTTAATCCTAAACAATTAAAATTCTAAAATTATTTACAAAGTGACTCTTCAAAATCTGAAAATTATTAAAGTTGTTCCTAATTATTATATCCTTCTTGATTTTCCGATGGCCTTGCTCTGAGTCGTTTCCTGTGGTTGATCTTAAAGGCTTGGTTGATTGGCCTTCCTGACAATGGATGATTTGGCAAAGCCTGAGGGAATTGTGGTTCATGTTGTGGATTTGCTTCTGCCAATTGCTGTCCTGTTATAAACTGTTGTTGGGAATACTGTTGGATGTCATCGTCTTGCTGTAAATTTTGTTGTTGGTATTCTTGGGGATTTTCGTATTGTTGTTGTTGCGATTGCTCCTGTTCTTGTAAATATTGCTGCTGTTGTTGTTGTTCTTGCAAGTGTTGTTGGCGTTGCTGCTGTTCTTGCAAATATTGCTGTTCCTGGGTGGAATCCTGTTCTTGATTACCTTGATGTTGACTGAAAAATCTTTGAGCATTCAAGAATTGCTGTTCAGCTTGAAGTCGTAAACTTTCTTGGATGTCTTTACCGTCTTGGAACGCTTGGTTACCGTTCTGCTGATAGACATATCCTTGATTTTGGTCGTTATTTTGATCGCTCGGAATATTCTCAGGGTGAATTTGAGATGTGTCTTCTTGAGGACCGATTTGTTGCGGATATTGGACAGTAGGGAAGTTGTTTTCCGGTACAGAGTTCTGCATCGGAGTCCAAACATTATCGTTTATTGAATTAGGGTTTTGAGCAGTGTTGGAGATGTCATTTCCTTGATCCTGAATTTCAGGAACAAATTGTGGATTTCCATTGCTGTCGGGGACAAATTGTGGTGGGAATTGGTCCGCTGGTCTTTGTACGAAAAATGGATTTTGCGTTCCTCCAAATGGATTCTGAACGGGCGTTTGTGCATTGTTAACGATCGTGTGGCCGGCGGGAGCGTTTCCCACTGGGAAGTTTACTGGAATATTTCCGAATGGAATTTGATTGGCTAAAACAGATGGATGAGATACTCCAAATGGAATCTTAGCGACATTCAACGGCACCTGTCCGAAATGCAGCGGCACTCGAGGGATATTTAAAGGTACAGGTCCTACTCCAAACTGTACTTGATTGACGGCCAAGGGCAATCTTCCTACTCCAACAGGTACTTGACTGACGGCCAAGGGCAGTCGCCCTACTCCAACAGGTATCTGACCGACTGCCAAGGGCAACCTCCCTACTCCAACATGTGCAAGTGGAGCTCCAACAACAGGGATCTGTGGAGCGATCGCTGGAAGAGAATTTATAAACTGATGTCGGGGGAATGTAGCAAAATAAGAAGTGTGTTGCGAGTGACCTGGCCGAATGATTGTGGGAAGAGGAGCGATGGGTGCAGCAATGGGAGCCACGGGAGCTATAGGAGCCACAGGAGCAATGGGGGCTACGGGGGTCAGGTGAACGGGGGCAAAGGGAACTGGGCCAAAAACAGGTGGTTGAAGCAAAGGTCTAAACGGTAAAGGAGGACGGAGAAGCGGCAGAACGGGCGCTAGTGGTGGAGCGGGGACAACATTGATAGGAAAGTTAACTGAGGATGTAGGAATGATTGGTGAGGGTGGTGGGGGAGGGGGAGGGATGGGTTTATGTACTGGATGGCTCGCTTGGCCGTGACAACTAGTTGGCCATGCTGGTTTTAATGACGGTAGGTTAATGTGTGCATGTGCATGGAAATGCGGTAGTTTGGTAGCACTACCCAAGTGGTTTGGTAACTTGTGAAGATGAGGGTTCTTTAGTGGGATCTTTACTCCGATAGGTATTGACTGTACGGGATATTGGACGATGAATGGCTTGAGTATAGAGTGCCTGATGATAGGTATATCCACTCCATGAGAAAAGGAGGGCACAGATCCACGTAGTCCACGTTTGTGTTGCGTCTTGGGTTTAAGGGCTTCATGAGCACTTGCGGGGTCCAGCCCTGAAGGTGCTCCGCCCTCTACAAAGATGACACAGTAGACCACACTCACCTGCAATCACAAAATTAAAATTTTCCTTATTTTGTTCAATTTCGCCATTCCTTCTTATACTAACTATTTTATACTTATAGTTTCAAAACATCAATCTATTGGTTTGAGTGTATGTAGGTACATTTTTTCTCAAAGTGTAATATTTTCGGTTCGACGTTTTGAATTTGAAAATACACAATTTTGGAGTGTGGAAAAGAATACTTATGAGTTACCTACCTTCATATCTAATATAGTTTTTCTTGACAATAATATTACAGTGTAAGAGCTCACGACTGCCAGGCTATCGTCAGTTTGGATAGTGGCCCGTACAAAATTTATACTTATGTTATATGGATATCACAGAAGGTAATAATGATTGGATAATATGAACCCTTTAGATGGTTCAGGTGGTTTTCGGAGAACACATCCGAGTGTTGAAAATTGATATTTTACCATTTCAGTTTGTGCTAAAGTTGTCTTGTCTTAAAACAGGAGTTATTCCTAGTTAGATAGACAAAGATTAAATGGAGGAACTCAAAACATGGTACCAACAACTTAATTATAAGGTCAAAAATTATTTCTTTTTTAGTATGTATTCTTAAGTGGAGAAAAATAAATAAAATTATTAGGCGTTATAGTATAAACGTCATTTTTTATATTTACTATGAATAAATCAATAAATAAACCACGTGTTCCATTGACAGACACTTTGGATGGTGTAAACCCCTCGACAGACATCTTTAAGAGTCTATATTAAGCTAAATAGTTCATTTTAAAAATATTTTCCCCAGTACCCTCAAGAGATACGTCTTTGAAATAAAGATCAGTTTTTTTATTGACAATTACATCTCAATAGAGGCGAACTTGGCATATCATAGAAGAACCAGGAACTAAGGCACCTTCAGGGCTTACGACCTGTCATCGGCTGATTTACGTGATCACTATATGTGCTTGCGCAACGTTCACCAATTATGCCTTTATTGAGTTACCTTATCAATGTAATTTTTGAAAGTTCTATATATTTGAATAATGAGTAAACATTTCACCTAAATAATACTAAATTATACTATTGATATCTATGAGGTATTATTCAGGTGAAATATTTACACAGGTCGTAAGCCCTGTAGGTGCCTGAGTTCCTGGTTCTTCTATGATATCCCAACTTCGTCTCTATTGAGATGTTATTGTCAATAAAAATATCATTTGACTCCCGACAGGGAAAAAAATCCAATGTTTGCGTATATGCAATTAAAAAATATATTCAAAGAACAGTTTATTTTTACATACTTTTTTGTTCTATTTAGTGAGTCTTTTTTTTTGAAATTCGAATATGTTAAAAAAAAATTCTTGTAAAATTAGCATGAATAAAACCTATTTTTCGTAAGTTACTAAGGAACTACTAGGCCTATGAATAAGATTTTTACTGTAATTGAAAGAGAATATGAAAATCTACCGGCTGTGTTTTTTTTATATTTTTAATATTTTAATTATCATTCTTACTATTAAAAAAAATCTGAATTTTACCCTTCTTCTCGAAAAAATATTATAAATCACATATTTGGTAATATATAATATTTTTTCGTATTTCATACAATATAAGGTAATTTAGTGTGCATATTTGTGTGCATCCGTATACCCAAAGTATGCAAGGGCCTTTAAGAGGCAAAAATTTACTATTTTTAAAGGTTTCTGTCTTGATGTACAGCAGTTATCCATTTTGGACCATTTTTAACGACGCATATGTAAATGGTGTTTCCCCCCTTAGCGCTTTTGTCCCGTTTCTATCGGGGTACGCTTTGACCATGATCCTGGAATTGGCGAGTCTGGTTATTACATTGAAGCGACTGCCGTCTGACCTTCGTAACCCTTAGAAAGGGGAACCAGACAAATTGGATCATGGCTACACATAGCTAGTGATATAAATCCGCACATAGATTTTTTTTTTAAAATCCAGAGGTGCATGCCCCGCCCGGATTCGAACCGTCGACCTCACGCATGTGAGGCGACGACCTTACCGCTGGGCTATCACCGCTCGCATATGTAAATGGTGTGATAAAGAATAATTAAAATAAAATAAAGAATACAATATATAGTGTTTAATACAACCATAATTATGCTGGCAACAATAACATCTCACATAGTTCAGCAATGAGGTTCACCACCCATTCTGAATATAGTGCCTTTTTAGGTGAGACGAGACTGGTGTGTGGGTATACACAGATATGTTGTGCTCCCTTTTATAAGGCAATGCACACCCGCACATCTTTCGCTGGTTACCCCACATTGTGGGATATGCCGTGATGGTATGAATAGTTTTACATTTTTAAATACATTATTTAGTCACACACATCCTCCATCTACACGCGGTTCAGGGATAAATTATATAATGTATAAATTTGTGTGTTTGTATATTTTGCTATGATTTAAATAACGAAAAAAAAAAGAAAAATGAAAAAGAATAACAAAACTTGCAATGTCGAATTTGATATTAATTTAACAACCACGCAACAATTAGTTGCCTCATTTTGGAAACTCTTTAGTAGAATTTGATTGTCTCACAAATTTAGCCTTAAATCACCGAGACTCATCTGGGAACCGAACCCGCAAAAAGTTTCAAAATGTAATTATTCATTTATATTTTTCCCATACTTTTAAATAACAATATAAAAATGTATTTGACATTTTTTTTTGATCCGCTAAGAACAATAAACAAGAAGACCTATTTTTTATCTATGGAAAACTAGATCAATTTTTTGTGCATAAATATCACAAAAAATGATGAATTTTAATCATTTATAAGTATTTTCAATTCACACAAATGAAAGCATTTTGTTAATAATATAGTTTTTTCACATATTTTTATCACAATAAACATTTTTGTTAATCACTATTTAATCTTCTAAAAATAAACGTATATCACATCACTATAACCGAATCGAATAAAATATGAATTTCACTCACTGAAAATATCAAAAACCACTTCATATTTCCCTCCAAATTGTTTTGCCGCTTGGAGGACTGATCTATGACATTCAATTAAAAGGACCTCAGAGTATGTGACACTACATTACCATACCACTTTTATTTATAACGGAGCATCGCGGCATATTAATTATTCTGAAAATTTCTCCTATCCTAACCGGTACGTATATGTAAGTTGTGCATTGGTCAATAGTAAAATTATAAGAGTCCATTTGAAATTCGAACGCGTTCGAACTTAATTTGAATCTGGATGCGTTCGATGTCGCCATAACGCCATGCGACTTGCTCATTATGGCAAGAATCTATAATAGGGATTATAAATTTCCATTATTAGTTAGATAAATAATAATGTGTACTGTGTAGAAGAAAATTTAATACCTATCATTAAAAGAATTAACAAGAGTGTTGGTATTTTGATTGATCAACAAATGAACTCACAGTACCTATACTCCCAAACAGTGTTGTGGAAAAGTCTTGCAAATATTGGTCTTGCATAATATACAAGACACCAAGACTGCAAGTGCAAGACCTAGACCACGAAGCTCGCTAACTGAAATGCAAGCCTAGCGATGTTTTAATTTTTCTTATATGTACTTATACAATTAATTTCAATAAAGATTGTTTTAGCTATTACCAACTGTGCCACAGCGGTCGTTTAATGTGTATTATCATATTGAGTCATATTAAAAATGATTGTATTATTAATGTCCAAATTTATTAGAAAATATCTCACATTCACATTCCAAACCGCAATGTCAGATCAAAACCTACTTTTTCTATGTCACACTGTAAAACTAATCTTAGGAAAAACTTTTTACTAACCGGGCCACCTCCAATTTTAACAACCTGCTCTAAAACATTGACTTCTTTCATACCCAATCTCTACTCTCGTTCAAAATTGCGATAAAGCGCCAACTTTGCACTGATAACATAACTCAAAATTCCACTCTCTAGTATAAACATATGTAATATAGGTATATGTGTCACCGTAATGGTTGCAACACCTTTTTCGTTAATCCTTAAGTACATACGTTAGAATCCCATGTTATGATTCTAGATTATAATCTTCTTTCTACTGTTCCTTGTATGTTCCAGGTATGATCCTATAATTTTGTTTTTCTCATTTGTTTAAAATTGTATGTAGGTATAACTTTAAAAATCACTTGATATGCTGTCCTGTTATTATGTACCGTAGTCTATCATTTACTGTTATTTCCATTGTTCTTAATCTCATACTATGTTATTATATTCTACTGTACTGTTGGATATCCAAAATAAATAAAATAAAAATGAAAAATACTAATCATTCCTTTCGAAAGTGTTTGATGGAATTCCATTTTATTATTAATAAAACATATTGGTTATAGGTTATTCGAAAATAAGCATTGCACGAAATCAGTCGTAGTCTAAATTAAAATGGAATAATTTAATATGGTTTTTTTTAACTATTAAAAATTGTTCAATTTGTACCTTCTACCATTGGTCATGATTGATATTAATATACCTTTTTTTAGTTTTTTCTCGTCATATTTTTCCATTTCCTTGTTATTTTATTGCTATGAACTTTTATTATTATTTTTTACGGCGATGGCCGATTTATTTTAATGATTATAATAACAATTAAGTATACTACAAATATTTACACAATAATTATTATACACTTCCTCAAAAGAATTAGCAGATCAATGCGTAAATTGTAAATTATTTAACAGATCAAAATAAAATGCAACCAACGCATCATCAAGCTTTCAATTGAGTATAATTCACACATCCAGATACATAACATATCAATGGATTAGGCTCTGTGGAGGTAGCTATACTACCTGTCAACCTTAGTGATTCCTTATAATTATTTTTTTATAGTATATTTTTTTATTTCTTGTTTTCGAAACCAATCTTTTTACTGTTTTAATATACCTGGGGGATACTCGTGGCATATTATTAATACGTTTTAATCTTGCCTTCATCTTAAAAATGTAAATCAGCACTCATTCATTATCTTTTCAATGAATCATAAAAAAATGTTAAGCTCAATGTTTAGTATGAAATTATCAATAATTTTTGTATAAATTAATATAATTATTTAATTAATTCACACCTCAAATATTTCTTAAGTTTGAAGCTGATCTAAACCGACTTCACGAGTAGCCCTGCTGTACATTGTTGCCTTACTTTTTAACTTGATGGTTGGAAGAAATTGCCAAATGGCATTAAGTTCGCCAATGTTAGATACTTTGCTGTATTTTGTACAAAAAGTTTTGATAAACAAATAATATTAAATATTATAGATCTTATATTCGTTACAAACGTCAGTTGGGTGGGTATAATCAGTAGGTTCATATAATGGCGCTATTCATTTACAGTTAGCAGACAATAGGTTACAAAATATTTTATCTAATTGCAGTAATAATGCAGTAATGAGGAAGTATCAATTATATTATTATTTGTGCAAAATCAATGATCAAGAAATTCATACAGCTGATTATTCATGTAAAGTTGAACAATTATAGCTATTCGGCTCAACGAGTTTTTACAATTTAATCAACAAATTTATTTATTTATTTATTAAACTTTTGGTACATAATATTAAAAAATATAATGCACACTGGCGGGCTTATTGCCATTAGGCAATTTCTTCCAACCAACCAGATTACAGAGTGACAGAATTATACATGTATATCAACAAAAAATGAAAGCTACAAAAGAACAAATAAAATATACATAACACCAAGATAAATAAAAAACATCATAGCATCAAAAAAGGGATTGGGAAGGAACAAGAAGAGGAAATCGAGATCGGGTGTTTAGGGATAAATAATACGTAGCAAAGGGAAGGAAGGAAACGGAGAGGGATCAGGTATTTTCGGAGAGATAACCCTGCTTTAATCTTTTCTTGAAAATGGAAAGCGAGTTTGACGAAGTTATATCAGGACTCAAATTATTCCAGTCTTGCTAAGCGCACATCAAAGGAAGAGCTGAAAAATTCAGTGTTGTGAATGGGGATAGTTAATGTAGTACGTTCAGCAGATCGAAGCGATAGGCCGTGATTAGATAAGTAGGTGAATTTGGTTTTAAGGTACTGCGGTGAATTAGGATTAAAGAGCGTATTATATAGAAGTGACAAAATATGTTTATTTCGCCATTGTCGTATCTTAGGCCAATGAAGAAAAATTGAATATTATTTGTTGCTTTTTTATTTAATATATTGTTATTTGCTGGACCCGAGCTCATTCATCTAAGTTTATTAATAGATACATTTATTTTTTATTTATAAACGTAAGCATTTACGTAAATATTAGGTATAAACAAAATACAATAAATACAATACTTACAATTAAAAAGAAAGTAATATCAACATATCATTTAACAAAAATAAATAATAATTCTTATAAAATGACATAATATTATACACATAAATATGGGTAAAAGAAAATTATTGATAGACGAGACAATGCAATTGGAGGGTCTAGTAAATCTGTGCCTAAGAATAAATCGCAGTTTGGTGAATCTGTAACTAAGAATAAATCGCAGTTTAGTAAATCTGTGCCTAAGAATAAAATCAGTTTGGTAAATCTGTAACTAAGAATATATCGCAGTTTAGTAAATAGTAAATCGCAGTTTGGTAAATCTGTGCATACTTCGCAGTTTGGTAAATCAGTGCCTAAGAATAAATCACAATTTAGTAAATTTAGTAAAATAATAAATCGCAGTTTGGTATATCTGTGCCTAAAAATAAATCGCAGTTTAGTAAGTATATATGTGCCTAAGAATAAATCACAGTTTAGTAAATCTGTGCTTAAGAATAAATCGGAGTTTAGTAAATCAGTGCCTAAGAATAAAATCAGTTTAGTAAATCTGTGCCTAAGAATAAATCGCAGTTTAGTGAATTGGAAGGTGTTAAAAAAAGAAAATGTATGCCTGATGTCGAACTGTATATCGATTTCAAAACTATGTTATTATATAAATACATCGATAATGGTAAAAAGAATTGCGATTGATATCTTATTTAACGTGTTACGTGAATAGTTGTTGTTATTTTTGTTAAAATTCAATACACGAATGTCAAAATGCTTTCATTCTCATTACTTGCTGTTTGCCAAAATAAAATGCCTGATTATAATATTCAGTTAACGCAATACGAAGCACCATTTCTTCATAGTATTTAATATGAACGTACGTAGGAAGGTACCTACTTTGTGGTCACCAAATTATAGGTAATATTATTAAGTACCAGTTTTTTTATACCCGGCGTTGCTCGAGAACATAAATGTGAAGCAATAGCTAACTCACCAAGAAAATTGTATTTGTAATTTTGAACTGTTTATTCCCCATCCCCCCTAAAACTACCACCAGATACTGCAAGGAAAGATATTTGGCATCCACAATACGGTGGAGATCAGGTCAACCTGTCGGAAAGTTTGGGACCGGGACACCAACTACCCTAACTAACATCGGTGTCACAACTGTCACCATGTGCAAAGAGAACATCCTAAGAGGATGTCTCCTGCAATTGCATCGAGATACACTGACGAAAACCTCCTCATCTGTCGAGATTTGACCCGTAAAGTAAGTAATTGGTAAATTAAGGTTTTTTTAATTAGAAGATTTTATTTTGTAGAATCCCATTATAAGTTTTATATTTTTTTATTTATAATTTTTTGGTGCCTGAGATCTAAGAACTGAGTTTAGATATGCGTAATGTGCTGATTCTAAAACTGGCAGCAGATTTTTTCTATCAGCTCTAGTTTTTGAGATAGAGACTAATTGAATTTAGTTCTAATAAACGACAGTGAATTTGAAGCAGATTTAACAACTCCTCAGTGTTTTAATCAACAAGAACTGAACGATCTCATGAGAGACCTATACCTCTCACAGGAGTGTGCTGAATTACTGGCATCCAGATTAAAAGAAAATATCCTTCTTTATCCAGGCACTTATGTTACATTTTATCGTAAGAGAGAAAAGGATCTCCTTCCTTTTTTCACTCAGGAAAATAAGCTGGTATTCTGTAACGATATAAAAGGAGTCTTAGAAAAAATGGGTTTGCCATATTATACTTCAGACGAGTGGAGCCTTTTCATTGACAGTTCAAAACGTAGTTTAAAATGTGTCCTTTTACATAACGGTAACAAATATCCCTCAATTCCTATTGGACATTCTACTACCATGAAAGAGGAGTATAAAACAATAGCACAAGTTTTGAAACAAATTAAATACGAAGAACATCAGTGGGCAATTTGTGTTAATTTGAGAACGGTGAACTTTCTCCTTGGACAGCAAAGTAGATATACAAAATACCCCTGTTTTGTATGTCTTTGGGACAGCAGAGCTAAAGATCAGCACTGGGTTAAGAGAAATTGGCCTGTGAGAGATACTATGATTCAAGAAAAAATAGTAGAATGTAGTGAATGAACCTTTGGTTACGAGAGAAAAAATCTTACTACCCCCCTTGCATATCAAGTTGGGGCTTATGAAACAGTTTGTGAAAGCGTTAGACTGAGGTGGAAATTGTTTTGGGTACTTACAGAAAAACTAAAAGTTGGTATATTTGATGGTCCTCAAATAAGGCAACTTATTAAAGATCCACAGTTCACCACATCAATGATTGAGACTGAATCTAACGCTTGGGGTTCATTTGTTCAAGTAGTTCAAAATTTTCTTGGAAATCACAAAGCAGAGAATTACATAGAATTAGTGGAAACTATGCTTTCAAATTTTCATAATCTCGGTTGTAACATGAGCATAAAACTTCATTACCTCCACAGCCACCTAGATCGCTTTCCAGAAAATTTAGGTGACTATAGTGAAGAACAGGGAAAAAGATTCCATCAGGATATTAAAACTATAGAAGATCGATATCAAGGACGATGGGATATCCACATGATGGCCGACTACTGTTGGAGCCTTCAGCGAGACTGCCCCAGTAAACTCCATTCTAGAAAGTTGTATAAACGAAAATTTGTAGGTGATAATGACTAATATGTGTATGAATGTATGTTAATCTACTTTTTAAAATAAATATTTAATATACCTATGTGTTTTTTTACTGGCAATACTCATAGTTATAACGTAAAATATATATAGAGGTTAAAAACAGTAAATAATTCCAATTTAAAAACTAGATCTGATAGACAAAATCTGATGGCTATTTCGGAATCTCCACCCAAAAATTACCCAGGAACAGTTAAAAAATCGCCGCCACCAAAATGTGTGTTGGCCTGTGTTATCAATAAGTATTTGAAAAAGAGTGTCCTCAATACAGCCCAAATCAAAAATTCAAATACATCATATTGATATAATTTATTTATAAAGTGTGCACTTTTGCAGTGGAGAGTATAATCCACTTGTTTTTTTTTGTAAGGTTTCATACATTCATACCGTTTCGCCATGTCTAATGGAGTATGCAGTAAGAATAGAATGTCATATTGTTCTATCTTAGTAAGCGTCCATCCCCACGTCATCATCAATTATAATGTTTAATTTTACAAATACCTATATAAAATTGGATAATATAATTAAAATTGCACTTAACTTTCTAAAATAGTAGTTTTCGATTTTGTTGTTTTGATTTGTTTCAATTTCCAGTATTTTCTTTTTTTATTTTTGAATATGTGTTTTGATATATTTGAATCGTCTATAATTCTATATTACTCATTTTTCAATTATTTTCATGTTTTTCTTTTTTTTTTGTTTGAATATGTATTCTGATATGTTTTCTAATTTGAGTATTCTTCTTTTTCATTTATTTTCAACCTTTTTATGATGGTTATTTGATTTTTTTTTTGTTCATGTATGATTTGATTTAATTACTTTTACTTTTATGTTGACTTTGCTTTGTATTGATATTTTATTTTGTTATAAGTGCTTCCCTCATCAAGCACAAGATTGTAATCTTTTTGATGAGGTACTGCAGGGAAAATATGTAAGAATATTATTACTAGTGAATTTATATATTGATTTGTATTATAAAATATATTAAAAATAAAATAAAATAAATAATAAATAATAATACGCTTAGATAAGGAACAAACAATGAACCTTCATAGTTTTTTACAAGTAAAATAATTATTAAGAATTTCGATATAAAACAATACAATTAACTTCATTATGATATTGCTATACATCTACATAAAACTAACATTCATAATAGTTATAGAAGTGAATGGATTGATTGTCTGTGCAGTCACAGAAGTGCTGAAATCTAATTGATTATACCTATTATGTATTTATCAATAATTGCTTCTCTGACGCTGTGTTTTGAAAATAGAAAACTATGAACTTCTTTTCGTAGGAACTCCGAACATCAACATGATCAGATACGAAATATGTAAATAACAACGACTTCCAATATACCAAATTGGAAGGAAGGCCTAGTTTTACATAGCGGATAACCTAATTTTACAAAAAAAAACTAGAATATTCCTTATTAAAAATAATTTGTAAAAAATC
The DNA here is from genome assembly GCA_963576475.1 of Molanna angustata. Classification (NCBI taxonomy): domain Eukaryota; kingdom Metazoa; phylum Arthropoda; class Insecta; order Trichoptera; family Molannidae; genus Molanna; species Molanna angustata. The sequence continues at coordinate 2,448,378 of OY754982.1, read as the reverse complement.
TCCGCCATGTTTATTGTGGAATAATGTATAACTTAGGTTATCCTTGTTGGGATGGAGCAAGGAAATGTGTATATATGCATATTATGTAAAAGATTGATTAGAAAAATTGACAGTTTATTATATTATATTGTTGAAGTATCGATGCATTATAAGCAGACGGATTTACAATAATTAGCTAACTAACGTAAAATACAGAAGTTGTTCTTCTTTCCGTGTTTAATTTAAGACTAAAGAATACGGAGATTATGTAATGATGTAGGTACCCTCCTCGATATCCGAGTGAAACGCTCTTCCAGTCTATGAAAGTCTTGACCATCTTTGTCTTGAGCTTTTCATCAGGAACGCTTTGAGACATTTTTGGGATGATTCATCGAAAACAAAAACTCAAAATAATATACAAACACGGGCAGCACTTTTGTGCAATTACAATATTCCCAATAATTATAAAACAAAATTTGCGCAAAGAAGCTATACCTATATAGCACATAAAGTCTTCAAAATCCTGAATCCCTTTGTCAAGACAATAGGAAAATACTTTTTTGCAAATTTGTCTCTACGACATAGGTCGGAAAAGGACGGAGAAGATTCTTTATAACGAATATTTGCCACATACATACATGATGTAACGAACTCAGGGATTGTATGGCGTTGGCGGACTAACGTGTTTTCTTTTGTAGTTTTTTCATGCCTTGGTTGTTCTAAACTGTCCTTAAGTTTGATTTTTTTTTGTTTAATATGTTCTTATTCTACTTCTTGGATAGGCATTAGTTTTTTTTAATATTTGTAATTATGTTTTATTTCTACTTTTTTCTATAATCTGTTCTTTTTCATGTTCTTAATGCAAGGGCATATTCATTGTTTTAAGGGAAAAGATTATATTGATGGGTTTATTTATGCCGTATTATGTTTTACTTTTCTAATTTTGTAATTTATTATGTTAATACCTATTATAGCTTCATGATTTCAAATTTGTAATGCATTTTTGTGTGTGTTAATTTCTAATGTTATTTCTAATTTTGTAATTTGTTATCTCTAATTTGTAATGCCATTTTTGTGTATGTTTTGTTAGTTGGCATTCACTGTTAAAAGTATCATTATTTCAAAATGTTTTAGCCCCGGCACAGGTTTTTTGCCTATAGTGGATCATTGCTGTTACGAATATTATTTGTCAATTATATATATGTACCTATGTATAAATAAATAAATAAACAAAATGTATAAACTCCGATTAAGCCAGTCTTGATCTCTAAAAACCTGGGTGTTAACGAAAGTTCTATAGAGATCCATTGCAGCATTCGAGATAAGGATCTTCAGAACAATCAACGGTCTATGAGAGAAACTGATGCATCGTCGGTATCGTCGATGCAACAGAGATCTATAAAAGAAGCTCCTAGCTTAATGGTTTTCAAGAACCTTCTGAAGTCACACTTTTTATCCTCATACCTATATTCTTTCCTTCGCATCCCATCCATTTTCCAGTTTATGACATTTTAAATTGTTTTTTGACAAATTTCTAACATCTCAATTGAGACAAAGTTGGAATATCATAGGAGAACCAGGAACTCAAGGCACCTTCAGGGTTTATGGCCTATCATTGGCTGGTTTACGTGATCAATTTATGCGCTTGCGCAACTTTCACAAATTATGCCTTCTTATTGAGATACCTTATCAATGCAATTTTAAATGTTCTTTATATTTTGATAATGAGAAACTGATTGTTTGAAAATAAGCTGTTTTTACCATCGCTATCTATAAATTAAAGAAGAAACCTTTTTGTAACGCCATCTATTGAGAAATGGTATTTTTTGTAAGAAATGAAAGCAACAGTCCTTATACATGAGGTAAAAGTGTTTTCACACAGATGACACCCCTTAACTGCGCCTGAAATATTATTTCATTTTACGTAGGTAGGTACATGCAACTATAAAAACTTGCGTACATTCAGCTTTTGTACCTACACGTGTTTGTATATTAATAAAATAAATAAATAATAAACGCTGATATAGGTGCTAGGCTGGTGATTTAACACTTGAGCATGTGAATGGTATGGACATATGTAGAAGACAAGGCCACACTTTCTTCCTCAGCAAGTATGGTATACGTACGTCCATATCTGATCTGAAATCTTCCATCGAAATGGATAGATGCCATCGCAGTCAGTACCTTGACAATGTCCTCTAAACATTATTCATGGAAATCGAAAGTTTATTAGAAATATTCAAATGGAAACGTCCACTTTATTTTCTAATATTTGAACCGATGAAATATTATCAATGAAAGATAATATTGGATGGAAGAAAAGACTGATGGAGTGGAGACCATGATACGATAAGGACGGCCACCTGACAGATGGGGATAGACGAGATCAAAACATTCATTGGACGACAATGGATGGGAATTGCACAGAAAAGGGAAGGTGTATGTATGTCTTGCATTCGACTAGCACGAGTTGAAAATGACGGATACATTTTTTTTTTAATAAAAAAAATATGTTCTTGTTAAACAAGTGCATATACATCTTCCTACATTCCCTAAAATAAGCATAAATGCTTGTGCTATAGGTGAACGAAATCGGTCGAGACAGGATTCGATCTGGCGACCACTGGATTACTAGCCCAGCGCGCTAACCGCCCTGCCATCTACCCATCTTTTTTTTTTAACATGTCTACGTAGGGGACACCAGCTATTAGGATTTGGGTCCATTTTGCTCTTCCGAAGAAACGCACTACGTAGCGTTGGGAGGGGTTTGCAGTCTAGAAAAGAGTTTATTGATTCGGATTTTAAAAAGACCCGGGTTGTACGAAGGCGGAAACACAGAATTCGGAAGATCGTTCCACAGTCGGGCTGCTGTATTAATTAATGAGTTCGAGAAGCGACTAGTTCGTATATGTTGAAGGTCCACTGTGAATGGGTGCTGCGATTGAGTAAAGCGAGTGACTCTGTTGCGAGTGGATGGAGGAGGGACCAAAGATGCAAGTTCTTCTGAGCAATACCCGTGGTAGTATCTATAAAATAAACTTAAAACACCGATTTTACGTCTGTGTTCTAGTGATTGCAATCCATCAGTCAGTGATGGATCATCTAAATTTAAATTTAAAAACATTATTAATCGCCTTTATATATTTGTAAAATAATAAAACATTATATAGTGAATGATGCTGTGTGGATGGACGCGTGCTAAGATAGAACAATCTCTGATTACTCCATCAGACATGGCGAAAATGTATGGAACATTACAAAAAAATGAGTGGATTATTGTGCTCAACATAATAAACTCCACTACAAAAATGCACACTTCATAAATAACACTGTAAAAAAATAAAGAAATAGTGAAGTTAATAAGTGTTTGGAAGAGAAGTTATAGAAAATGGTTTAATAATAAGTGTTTGGAAGAGTTTGATCGGGAAGGCAACAATCGCGGATACGATACGACATACGTGAATGAAGAGTAGGTACTAATAAGAAGACGAATATTATCTATATTTTAAGGTGCATAATGAATAGAAAACAAAAGTGATATCGACAAAAAGAACCACTACATTTGACTCTATATAATTAGAGTGGTTCGACTAATACTACCGCTATACAACTACATTACCTATAAGACAGTAATTGTCAGTAATATCACGCAACAGGCGATGTTGATGTGTGCACAAGAATGTCATCACTTTTACTTCGACTTTGCAACGGAGATGGCACGCACTTCTGCGTCATACATCAACACTTCTTCCATTTATATCGTCGTTACTTTTTTATTCATCGGTTCATTGAACAAAGAATCGGCATCAAATATAATATCCAGATTGCTTCCTATATTCACATATTTCCCAGCGCGATCCAATTTATGTAGGTATATTCGCACTCAGTTCGTCTAAATCAAATAGTAATAACTCTTTGAAAGTTACAAAAAGTCAACAAGGCTTCGGTGTGCGTAGTCCTAACTTCTTCTCCTTCTTCTTAGCCATCTCTTCACTGCTGCAGGACCTACTCATGAAAATGATTAAGTTTAGATTCAGAATTTAGAAATCTTTTAGGTTGAAATGAATTAATTAGTTTCATTAATTTATACAAAAATTAAAGACAATTTCATATAAAACTTTGATCTCAAGAGTCTATTGTAAGCTAAATAATAGTTAATTTTGAAAATCTTTTCCCCAGTACCTACCCTCAAAAGACAAGTCTTTGAAATAATGAACTATTTATATCAACATCTTTATTCTATTGCGTAATTTTTTTCTGAAATTTGTATTTGTCTAATAATTATCCTGTAAAATTAGTTTTTCAAAAAAAACGTTGTAAGTAGCTTCGTAAGTAAAAAGTCTATCAGTAGATTTATACTTCAATCGAAACAGAATATGAAAATCTACCGGCAGAGTTTTTCACAATGATAAATTTTCATTACATACCATTTTCACTATTTAAAAAATATTGTATACCACAAATTTGGTGATGTTGAATAAACAGATTTGGTGATATGGTATTCATACAATAGAAGTTCGTATGCCCAAGGTAAGTATTATAGAAGTACCAGGAACTCAAGGTACCTACAGGGCTTACGACCTGTGATCGGCAGGTTTACGTGACCACTTTATGCGCTTGTGCAACGTTCACCAATCATACCTTCTTATTGAGTTCCCTTATCTATGTAATTTTTGAAAATTTTATATATATACTTACTTACTTACTTTACGTGTCCGGGTTAGATTCTGCCACTCCAGTAAGCCGCGACTTTCATCGCTTTGTCATTGGCCATAATCAGGTCCCTAGGTGTACAGCCTCCCCTCATCAGTGGACACATCAGTAGGTGGCTGTCATCCTGGGTTTCGCCACAATCACAACAAACATCATCATCTGCAGGCAGGTACCCCCACCTCTTGAGGTTCTTCTTGCATCGAGTGACACCAGCTCTCAGCCTATTGAGGGAAGTCCAAATAGAGTATGGGAGATGTTCGCCCAATCGTGCACCCTCTTGTAAGTCAGTCTGTGACGTCGCTCCAAAATCCAGCTTCCAAAGCTCTTCTCTCCGTTGCTGTGAGGTCTCAACAGGGGAGGTAGTTTTGATAAAACTATTTCTAGACTTGAGACGCGACGTAACTGGCTGATGGTGATGCAGTGTTACACATTATTCATATATATATATATATATATATATATATATATATATATATATATATATATATATATATATATATATATATATATATATATATATATATATATATATATATATATATATATATATATATATATATATATATATATATATATATATATATATATATATATATATATATATATATGAATAATGTGTAACACTTAATTCACCTGAAAATAAGAAATTATACTATTGCCGTCTAAATAAATTACAATTAATAAATTATATCAACATTGTCGTGGCTCAGTTGGTTGGGTATCTGACTGCTGATCCAAGGGTCCTGGGTTCGATTCCCGGTGGAGACACAGTTTTTAATTGTGTTTTCAGTCTGGATCTGTGAGACGATACATATCGTAAGTCTGTAGAATGTGTCAACTTGTTATTTAACTTCACTTGTCTGTCTTTCGGGGAATTTTACAATCGATTTTTAACTAACTTCAAATTGGATAGGCCATGTGTTGCGACACGAGGATCTCCTACATACATATATATCATCTTGGAGGGAATGGTTGAGGGTACAACTAGCAGAGGGCGTCCCCGCCGTGAGTATTTAGAACAGGTGTGCCGCGACATGCAGTGTACCTCTTACACGGAGATGAAAAGAGTCGTTGAAGACCGAGCGGAGTGGAGGAGATGCATCATCAATTTAATGCTGCCAACCAATCTTCAAGATTGAAACAAAAGAAGAAGAACTAACTTCCCGACCAGTAACAGCTCTGAAATTTTCAGATTTTTTAAATAATAATAATAAAACCAAACCCACGTCCAGTTAAAAACATCTAGAACTACGTGAGGGGCGGGGAGCTACACAACTACATCGAGTAGCTTGCCAACGGGTAAAGGGTACAAACACACAACACATACATGGATCACACAAAAAACACAAGCCTCGGACAAACACCGCTACCTGGGGAGCGCCAGGGCACGTCCGGAGTTAGCGCTGGGCGTAGCAGCATGAAAGCCGCTAATGACATGCTGTCGAACAGGCGGACACATGCCGGGACACCCGAAGAAACAACAGCCGAAACCCAACACACCCGACCTGCTGAAAGTGCTTTGCCGGCAAGTCAACCGACAACCACCAAAGCGGGAAAACCACGACAACGCATGAAATGGACAGATGACATGAACATAAACCTCATGCGTTGCTACTACACTATCACACAAGGAGACACACAAATAATTGGATACAGACAGGAGCTACATACACAATTCACCACAATCTATCCAGAACTCTCACACATCACAGAACAGCGACTGGCGGACCAGAAAAGAGTTATAATAAACAACAAAAGAATACAACTATCAATACTTGATCAAATAAAACAAGACGCAATCAGAATGAGTAATCAAAATAGAATAAGTACATTAACACAAGACAACAAATACGCAAATAAACCACAACAATCCACAGGAAATATCAATAATACCACGGCAAAATAACACTGAACAACCAAATATAAACATAACTAACGAATCCACCAATATGAAAAATAATACAACAATAAGCCCTAACAACAATGACGAGACCAACGGAAGAACAGAACACAACCCAGACACAAAAACACAAATCACAAACACACTAGAACACACAATCGAAATATATAAAGATAGCGACCCCACAACAAGACCACACCTACCAAAGCTCAAAATCAACAAACAAACCATTAACATGATCAATATTATCAACACAATTCTACATAACATGATTAACACTGAAACAACACTCGAAAAATTACATCTATTAGTTTACTGTAGTGCATACACCATTATTACACTAAACAAACAAAATATAAACAATAAAACAGAAAACTCCCATAGAACACACAGAAGCACTATACCAGCATGGCAACACAGAATACAAATCAAAATCAACTCATTAAGAAATGAAATAGGCAAAGTAACACAAAAAATTAAAGATAATCTAAAAAATCCAAGAAAAATACGGGAAATTGAAACGATTAAAGACAAATACAATGATCAATTTAGTGTTAGGTATAAATAAATTCCTTGTCTGCTGGGAATTTAATCCAGGACGCTGGGCATTGAGGCCGAACGGCTTTATCACTTAAGCCAAGGTGGTCGAAATAAAGTAATATTTTTTAATTGTTCAATTTGAATAGGTAGTAAATTGAATGCTTTAGCTTTGGGTGTAATAATTAAAATAATCGTCATTTTTATAATCGTCATTTTTTTTTGTCACACGATGCAGGGTGAACATCGTAAAATGGGAGTAGGTATCTGAAGATGACACCCGATATGACTGCAGCGCAACCCAGGATGAGAGTCAAATTTTGATATGCCCGCTGATGGGGGGAGAATGCTCCCCTGGGGACTTGATCATGGCAAGGCGATGATAGTCGTCGCATATTGGAATGGCAGGGTTTAAATTTTAAACCAGTCAAGCCATGTAAACTAAGTAAATAACTATCGCCATTTTGTATTAACAGAAACCACGTGGACATTCATTCTTTATTCGTCGAACGGATTCCAACTTTCTTTACATTTGGTATTCACATTATAAACCACCAAAATTAGAACCAATACTCGAATTGTATCTATGTATACATACTTAATAAATAAATTATAGAGAAGTTACGCAAGCAGGATGATTTCACTCACAACAATTTGTAAATAATTATAAAATACTTACATGTTTACAATCATAAATATGTATGTATTAAGTAGCAGTATACCTACTTTACTTTTTATTTTACATAGTAAAGTAAATGTACAATTATAGTCATATTGTAAAGCATTGATAAACATTTTTTTTCAAATATAGACATTTTTTTATTTTTTATTTTTAGTTTCAATACCGGCAATCCGACGTTTATTATTCTAAAATATTATATAGTATACAATCCAATTTTTCGATACCTCTGAGACCGTTCACTTACAGTATTCCTGTTTAAATATATTATCCGATGCTAGCTACTACAATTATGGTTCTGAAAATTATTTGATAAAAATAAAAAACAATAAGAAGAAGAAAAAATAAAACCACAATAATGAACAGAAAATATAAAAAAAACTAATATAAGTACCTAACAAAAAATTTTTTTGCATAAATTTTTTAACAAAAAATATTACATGAATTTTTCCTCTATCATATTTTTTTTTAACGTAACATGTTTTATATATTTTTAACATTTTTGTGACAAGATATTTTACATAGAATTAGATACAATATTTAATGACATAATTACATTTTTTTTTTTTTTTTAATATATTTTATAATACAAATCAATATATAAATTCACTAGTAATAATATTTTTACATATTTTTCCCTGCAGTACCTCATCAAAAAGATTACAATCTTGTGCTTGATGAGGGAAGCACTTATAACAAAATAAAAAATATCAATACAAAGCAAAGTCAACATAAAAGTAAAAGTAATTAAATCAAATCATACATGAACAAAAAAAAATCAAATAAACATCATAAAAAGGTTGAAAATAAATGAAAAAGAAGAACACTCAAATTAGAAAACATATCAGAATACATATTCAAACAAAAAAAAAAGAAAAACATGAAAATAATTGAAAAATGAGTAATATAGAATTGTAGACGATTCAAATATATCAAAACACATATTCAAAAATAAAAAAAGAAAATACTGGAAATTGAAATATTTATTTTTTACATATAAATATTTTACTACAACACTGAAATTCGATTATTATTCTTTGAATTTCGATTTACGCTGCATGCTGTGGACAAGTCTTGGGTCAAAATACGGAAAAATTAAATTAGACGCCATACCAAGCTTCTTCACATTACATACCATATTGCTTGTCTCAAATGGCAGTGGGCAAGTCACATGAAAAGGCAGGAAGTTGACAGATGGGCACCACGAATTCTAAAATAGAGACCTCGGGAAAACAAAAGAGGAGTAGTTCGAATCCAGAAAAGATGGGCTGACGATATAATTACGAAAAATGTGGTACAGGGAGACCCAGGATAGAGAAAGGTGGAAAAATTTGAAGGAGGCCGACATCCAACAGTGGAGAGATGGCTGAGAAGAAAAACAAGAAGACTTAGTACCTACCCAGTTCAGATAATTGCTACCTAAAGTCAGTATAAAAAATGAAGAATTTTATGAATATCAAAGTATAACTTCCGATGCCCCAACGCCTTTAAAAATTTGACGATTGAGTAAAAGCAGTGAAAACTTTTTTTTATAATTTTGATTAGTACAAAGGTACCTACTACATTGTGGAAAAGTTGCTTCAGCTTTAAATTGTGAACTGAAAATATTTTTGGGTAAAAAAATAGAAATTTTACTTAGTTCAATTTCGTCTCACCTAAATAAAATTCTGAATGGGTGGTGAACTTCATTGCTGAACTAAATAAAAATAATAATAAATTTTATTTAGATGTAAAAACATATATAAAAATTAATACATATAGTATAAACAAAAAATATTATATAATAAGAGTATGACAATTAATTATAAAAACATATGGAAAATTAGTAGTTTTTAATTATGTATTCAGCACCTATCCTACGAAAGGTGACAAGACTTGTGGTTTCTTTTATGTTTGGTGGCAAAATACTATATATTTTGAGACCTTTATGGTATAAACTATTTTGTGTACTTATTAATCTCGTTTTTGAAAGTCTTAAATCCTGTGAGACGTTATTTTGCTTCTCGTATCTTCGATTACCAAAATTGCAAAAAATTATTGTATTTAATAAAAAATTGATTATACAAAATTTCAACGAAACTCAGAGCAAACAATATCTACGAGCTACCTGTTGCAGATTAAAAATATAATAACAAATACTTAATTTGCAAATTACATAATATCATAGAAGTGGACGGAAAAAACATATTAAACTAACGTCCAAATCTAAACTCTATGTCGAATCAATCCACGGCTATTAAATTATCCATTTCATAATTCTCCTTCGATTTAGCACGTCCTTCTCGCATATAAGAATAGACACACAGTTAGAAAGCAAAAAAATATACATAAATTTTCGATACTTTTTGTCGTTTCGCAATTTTTTAAATTCATGGTCACAGTCGGAATTTCACAACACTCTTCATATTAATAATAAATTAATTGAGAACGATTTGGGGTGACCATAATTTTATTGCTGGTCGATTTAAAGTATAAATTTTTAAGTGTATGTCTTGATTAAAACTTTGTATAATTACTATACAATTTTAATCGTCACAATCATTAGGGACTCTAATTGATTGCTTATTCAGTGTTCGGTGGGGAGCACGGTTTATATTGTAAGATCATACAAAATTTATACTACTTATACTTTAGTCATAGTATAAATGCTGATATTTTTCTGTAAAAGGATACCACAGCAGGTAACAACGATTGAATAATATAATTTATATTTTAAGACGTCAGTAAAAGTATGAAATATAAAGCGTGATTTATTTTATATTCTCTACAGAATACTATTATAAATCACGCTTTCCATTGACAGACAATTTGGTTGGTGGAAACCCCCCGACAGACACCTTTGAAATTTAATAAATTGGTTTGTCCCTGACGTGTTAAAATAGCAATTTTCAACACTTTGAAGACTGTTATCTGACTATTATCGAAAGCCACCACTAATCAGGGTTTATATTATACAATCATGGTTACCTGCTGTAGTATCATATTGCAAAAAAATCAGCTATGTAGTACTATGACAAAAATTTGCTGTCGCTGGCTCTTGGTCTATTTGCACTGTGACCTAAATTTTGAAAATTGTTGAAAATAAAATCTGCTATATCTATTGCATACATATATGAAATCAGGCGCACAGTATTAACGCGATATATGTAAATATTTTTTCCAAAATTAGTAGTTGGTAATGAATATTCTGAAATGTATAATATAGTGTAGTTAGTCGAGAGCGCAGCGGCTCTACTTCCATTTGTCAGGAAACACAAAAGTTACTTTCATCACAGCGTTCAATGGACCGTCACCATCTCAGTCAATCAATGCTGTTTTTATCAACTAAATATCATGTCGTCTTGTGCAACTCTATACAGAGAAATCTGACATTTCTTCATGGTGGATTAGCGAACAGTAAAACCGTCGGACCTTTATACAATCTGGTTATTGCAGTCAAACTATCGGTCGAGTGACATGTTCCTTCGTGTGTCGCCATGACTGTCATAGGCCCCTGTCTGGGGGCGCTCGCCTGCCTCCTCGTCGTGGCAGTAGCCGCGCAGACAGATCCAGAGATACCCCCTCCGGTGGCCCGCCACAAGAGGACCTTCGGGGACGTCGTCTTCAGAGGGCTCGCGGACGCCCTGGGATATCAGGTCGTCAGGAAGCCAGCCCTAGTGCTGCAGCTGACGGCCACGGCGGCCGCTCCGCCTCCGCCACCCCCGCCGCCCCCTCCCAGCAAGCCGGCGCCCCCCGCACCTCCGCCGCCGTTGCCCCTCATTCCAGTCATGCCGGGAATCAATCTACCGGCTGTGGCATCGCCACCTCCGTCTGGACCGCCCATCAAACCAGCCATCCCCAGCGAAACAGTCGTAACCAACTTTTCCTTGAATTTCAACTGGAACAAGAATACTCCAGCGCCACTCGCGCCAGCTGTTGCATCCAGTAGAGGACCACTTCCTCCACCACCGCCGCCACCATCGTCCAAACTACCGCCACCTCCTCCACCTCCTCCACCACCGCCACCTCCTCCGCCACCACCTCCTCCCCCTCCACCGCCGTCTCGTCTCCCTGGATCCAACGGAGTAGCCAAGTCACAACTCCCCAAAATCTACATCGACGCTTTCTACGATCACGGAGGAGGTGTCACACAACGCCTCGCTGCAGCAGACGCCGACGACTACAGCCCGACGAACACAGACTATACCAGAAACCAACAGTTTGATGAAGATTACCAATCACCTAAACCCACTCAACGCTACAATCAAGAGTATGACGAATATGAAGATGAAAGAAGAAACCAACCAGAATATGTCACATATGATGACAGTCCCAACGGCCGTAATAGACATTCAGATTCAGAACCGGACAGAAGCAAACAAATTGTTCTCAATACAAAGTTTGACGAAGCAATCGATGCCTTTTGGAAGAGTTCTATCAAACCTCCACAGTACACTATGGTAGTGACGCATCCCCCTAAGCCTTACGTAGGGCTCAACCGCGGTCCCCCAGCTCACATATTTGCCGACTTCAACCATGAACCTGTGCGAGCTCGTTACGAATCCAGACCGATGGTTCGAACTCACAAAGGAAGAAGATCCCAGAGCCTATCTCTCCGAGAACCAGATTATCCCATTAACAAGATACCCGACTCAGATAAACGGAAATACAACGACGCCGAAAAGTTTGAATTTGGCATCAGCGAATTGGAAAACAGAAAACCTTCCGCAGAGAAGACTACCACCACGGAGAATCCAGACAAGAGACTCGTTCCAAAGATATTGCCCCCGACTGAGAAAAACCCAAACAACATAGACACAATTTCAGTACAAGTGCCACCGATACGCAGAGTACAAAAACCCAAACGAATCCATCAACAATCTGAGGAATTAAAACATCTTAAGCCTTGGCCAGCACCTTTCGATCATGTCTACGATGAAAGTGAAAAACATCACAAAGGAGTACCCAAATATCCACGAGAAGTGTTTTATATCAGTGATGAATACGGTGAAAAAGTTTTGAAAAAAAACAAGAAAAAAGTTACACCGGATTTGGATTTTGAGAATCCTGAAGACGATCCAACGTATGATTTTTTTGGAAAGAAATATATGAAATCTGATGAGGAGTTAGAAATCAGCAAACAGTTAGGTCCAGTCCAGACACCGTACCCAGAATTGGAAAGATTGGAAAGTCCAGAAAAGTGGATCGAGGCAGACGACGAAGCTTTAAGTAAGAATGCTAAAATATTAACAAAGGAATATAAGAATAATTTTGCGACAGCTAAAACTCTTCAAGTTGAGGATCCAAACTATGACGGAGAAAAGGATAGCAAAAAAAACAACTCGAAAAAAGGACGAAGATTTAAAAATGAAAGAAATCTTAATAAAAAATCTTAAAATAAAAAAATACTTCTGTAAATTGTGTACAAAAAGTTAATCATAGTAAAACTGTTAAGTTTTTCTTCATTGTAAAAATAATTATTTATTTGTCTATTATAAAATGTTTATAAAATTATAATAATACAGAAAAAAATGTTTATATTTTTTTTGTTCTTTTGAAAATGCGGTGTTGTTAATAAATTAATACTTTTTGAATAATTTTGTTGTTTATGAAAAAATCCCGTTACATGGAAACCCATATTCAGATGGTAACCCACGTTATAATGTGGCGAAATTATTTTAATACAGAAAATTTTAAAATTCGAAAATCTAAACCGAGGGTTTATATTCCGCCGTTTGACCGGACTTGCCCCCCCCCCCTGAATTAAAAGGTCAGTGATATTTGAAAATTTAAATAATCCTTTAATATTTTAAATGACAGAAATTAAATTATTTTATAGCTGTTGTATCCAATAAAATAAATAAATAAAAAAAAAAAATATTTCTTGAATAGACAAAAAATATCTATTTAATTTCTAAAAATATTATTAGTTCTTGATGTTTCTGAGACAGACAGAGTGGTTAGTGCGCTGGGTTAGTAATCCAGTGGTCACGAGTTCAAATCCTGCCTCAAGCAATTTCATTCACCTATTACATAAATATAGTATGTATGAGGATGTATATAATATGTATATTGCTTCTTGGGCAACTAACAGGTACTATGTCTAATATTAATTTAACACGCACCCAATAACAAGTTGCCGCATTCTGGAGACTTACGATATTAATCGTCTCACAGATCCAGACTGAAAACACGATTTAAAACTGTGTTTCCACCGGGAATCAAACCCGGGACCTTGGATCAGCAGTCAGATACCAAACCAACTGAACCACGAAGGCTGACTAATATACTCTCTTTAATTGAAGATAGTTATTTATGTGGAGCTGACTGTTCCATTGGATACAAATATTCCAATGACCACCAATACAAGCTATACAAGTACAAGGAACTGTTAAATAAAACAGTTCAAAATGGCTTAAGCACAAATATATATCCTTTAGAGGTGGGGGGCGAGAGGCCTGCCCGCAAAATCTTTATATTCTTACTTTAAGGACCTAGGTCTGCCTAGAGGTAAATAAAAGAACTTTTGGATAGGGTGGTAAAAGCAGTGTTATCCACGTCCTATTGGATTTGGTTGCGCAGGGGAGTGCAGTATCATTCGGAGATTGGTGAGTGTGACTTGAATCATTAAGGGGCCCCTTAATCCCGCATAAATGGTTATGAGCCAATGTGACTCGCCTGTTCTGGCTGGTACTCTGGTCACCTGTGCTCGTGGGCCTGGATTCGTGAATCCAGTGAAACCACGATTGCCTTTCTCTTTTGTATCTAATGACAGACTTGTTTTTGTTATATAACCTTTTTTATCACAGTTCATAATCATACTTTTTTGTATAAATATCTTATTGCATTTGTTTTCCAATGCATTCAACAATGCAATTCAAAGATCGTTTCCTACAATCTATGGTAAATAACTATGAAATGATTTACAACTTAAATGTTACTTTCATTCACCATAGATTTATAATTTTCTTGATAGCATCTTTCAAAATAGATAGATTGATCGACTTTGTAAGGGTGAGCAGCTCTGGAACAAGCCATTTGATTACTCGGCACATTAAATTAGACTAATCCAAAATCATATAATATTAAATAAATTTTTAATGTCAAGCAGTGTTGTGCATTGAAGAAATTGGACACGCTTTTATGAAACATATTACCAAAATATCCGTTTGAATAATTGACAAGTACAAGAAATACAAGAAATATGTTGAATATCGACCACTGTGACGTAGTGGAAAATCGTTTTATGTCTTTATAGTGGTATTCTGGGTTTATTAAAAATAATTTCTGAAGCAATTCTCGCCTCTTTGGACTGAAGTCAAAGAGGCGAGAATTGCAACAAGGTAATAAATTAACCACTTGTATAGGGTGTTTATAATATAATGACACAACCACATAATGATTATTATAAAATGGATAACATTTGAAAAGTTGTTTTGATCAATATTACCAATTTCTTATGTTTTTACTTTGTTATATCGAAAAATGTTGAAAAATATTATTTGCTGAAGAACTCGATGTATTATTGTTGAATATTGAGCGAACATGAAACAATTGCTTAAATCAGCTGAATACCAGTTGATAAAGCCCTTTAGAAGGAATTTCTGATGTACTGGAATTAAATCTCCTACACCTTTTCATCTGTGTTGGAATAAAATTAAAATATCTAATGAGTTGATTAAATAAATAAAATAAGGCAAAGGTATAGAATAATGAACTACGGGAGAACTAAAATGTATCAAATGTTCGACATTGTAGTGTAAAAGGACATAATTTATATAATTGTTATATATATTTTTCTTTCCTTTTTCACAAAAAATCTTAATTGTTTTATAAATCTTGTGCTGTCTTGATTTGATCTGAAACTCAACTGAATAAAGATATGATTGACGGATCACACCTATGCTCTGTCAGTTCAGTATTCCCAAGAGATACTATTTCAGATTATTTGTGCAATTAACAAATAAAAATTACAAGATACCTACATACACAATATGTATATATGCATATCATGATGACTCCAATTCCATTTTTTAAACTATGAACAATAGTTAAGTTTATATTGTTTAGATACTTTTTAAAAATGCAAATAGGTACAACCTATATGTCTCCTGTGAAATATAATAAAATATACACTGCTAGCCCTAGAACAGGTATACCTAATTGGGCAGCAGTTATCTATTTTTAACGAAGATTATTTAAATGGTGTGATAAAGAAATAATTCAATAAAATAAATGCTACCAATATTTTCTATTATTATCGTTTTCGGGTGTCCCGTAAGAACCGGGTAAATGAAAATACAACAGGCAACAATAGCATCTCACAAAGTTTAGCAATGAGGTTCACCATCCATTCTAAATGTAGTGCCATTTTAGGTAAGAAGAAACTAGTGTGTGGGCATACACGTATGTCTCATGCTTCCTTTTCTAAGGTATTACACACCTGTCACTGTCACATTGTGAGATATGCCACAATGGTATAATATGTAATAAAAATCTATTTATAATATTTTTTGTAGAAAATATATATTTCAAATTTAAACATATTAAATAATATAAAAATATATATAATGACATCTTTTGTTCTTTGACACATAATAAAAAAAAATATTCCCTCATATACTGTGTAGTTAAGTTGTTATAAATAAGTACATATAATATTATGCATGTTGAGACACAAATATTTTATTGCCTTTCAAACGTCACGTTAAAAAGTGTAAATAGTCAATATAAATATTATTATATGATATGTTTGAATCAATATAATATAAATCAAATATTACATACATCATAAAAATGACAATGTGCATAGTAGTAACCAGTATAAATTATTGATAATTACAAGCAAACTATATGTATTAGATAAATTGCATAGAGTGCTGATTTAATAAATGCAGTGTTTCAACTTAACAAACTAAAATACTCACGGAAAGCAGTTTAAAGTCAAAATTAATCTTTGTAGTTTAAAGAACTTTTCTGGTTAAATAAATGCAAGAGTAAAAGTGGCAGGTTATTGCATAATAGTAAACATAAATATTTATTGGTAACATTTTTCATCAACTAAAAAAAACCTCTTAAACTAATTGATCAACAAATAATATAAACAAATAACCATATTGCTAATACTATCACAAAGTTGTTTTTAAATGTACTTACCTACTAAACACCACAGAATACCAACTGACTAAGAAAAATTGTCAAAAAAGCAGCTAACTTTTTACATAACTTGTTTCATATAATATTCATTTTGTCAGATACAAATGCAATGTAATTACAACAAAGAAAGATATTTTTAAATGAACACATTTATTTCTTATGCAATGGAATGTAAGTAATGATTTATAAAAATCTTTTTTTTATTAAGTATATATTTTTTATTTTAATACCTTCACGATTTTTTCCAATATTCTTTAAGACATTTTGGGTCAAAATTTGAAGTAAATCTCCTTCATATTATAAACAAAGTGAAATATTATAAAATAAAAATTATAATGACGCCACAAAGTTACTTCCGTGAAAATAAAACTGAATTATAATAAACAAAATTATAATAAAACAGTGTAAACTCAATGTTTAAAAAAAAACAATTTAGAGTAAAAGTTTATCAAGTTGATGATAATTTAAGATTAAAAAAAACATATGCAGATCATATAAAGATAACAATACAATAATTCAACAAAAACAATATGATTAAAATAAATGACAATATGCATATTTTAATATCATAACATTTTCACTAAAATATAGATCTAAAAATTTATACAAAAAACAACAATCAAATAAAGATATGAACGACTTCCTCGAGGGCTTTAAAAAATATATGACACATCCCTGATGTTTTGTACATAATATATATTGTGTTTTTTTATGTTTACCTACAAATTTTATATAACTGTCTGTTCCCAGAATGAAATATAATAAATAAATATTTTAATTCCTTTTTCATACATTTCCATAAAATGGAAAATAAGGAATGGACTTAATATATTATTTACATTTTCTCAGTTTCACATTTTTTCTTAGGCTTCTTAGGCATTTTTTCTTATAAATGTGAATACAAAGATTTTTAACAGTAAAACAAGCTGTTATTTTAAAAAACGATTGACTGTTCTCACACCCTCCCCCCACCCGTTCTGCTTATGGGGACCAATAATGCCCCCTTGCAAAACTCAATAAAACAATAGACTACAAAATATATATTAAAATATTTCTTTTGTATTGCTTCTCGAATGTCGAAAATTAATTTAACACGCACCCAATAACAAGTTGCCACATTCTGGAGACTTGTGATATTAATCGTGTCACCAAATCCAGACTAAAAATACATTGAAAAAGTGTGTCTCTGATGAGAATGAAACAGGAGTCAGATATTTATCTAACAGAGTCACGAGACCCTACATTATATATATTTTTCCAGTTTATCCACTTATTTTCGTCTTAAAATGGACGGTTTTGCCGACGATTCGATAAAGGCCGCATACCATCAGCCATTATCAAGACTGACCACACTCACAATTACATAATAATATTACATAATCCAACTTCTTCTCTATTGAGATACAAAGTTTTTTAAAAATATATTAAATACTTTGTAATCTGGTCGTTTGGAAGAAATTGCCTAATGACAATAAGCCCGCCAGGGTGCATTATATTTTTTTTATATTATGTACATGAAACAATTATTAATCATGTATTTTATAACTGTAAAAACAATTCCAATTTCAAAAGTATAAACAGATTACCCATCAATCTCCACTTAATATTCAACAGATTACCCATCAATCTCCACTTAATATTCAACAGATTACCCATCAATCTCCACTTAATATTCAACAGATTACCCATCAATCTCCACTTAATATTCAACAGATTACCCATCAATCTCCACTTAATATTCAACAGATTACCCATCAATCTCCACTTAATATTCAATATCTTTTGTCCCTCCAAAATTCTCGTGTATTGTCTGTCATTTCAAAATTTATATTATTAAATAATCTAAACATATTATTATCAAAAATAACTTTCCTTATAAACAGTAAACATTAAATTGACACAAAGCACTCTTTTCAGGGTAAATTGCCTAGTATAAAAAAAAGAAGATAAATAAATAAATATGTTTTTATGAATAAGATAATGTCAACAATTGGATATGTATTTTATAACAGGTACAAAATTATATTTAATGTTACAGATTTATTGTCAAAATTACACAAAATTAAATTTAATGTTACAGTTTTATTGTCAAAATTACACAAAATTACATTTAATGTTACATATTTACTGTCAAAATTACATTTGATGTTACAGATTTATTGTCAAAATTACATTTAATGTTACAGTTTTACTGTCAAAATTACATTAAATGTTACAGATTAATTGTAAAGATAACAATATATAAATAAATATGGACATAATATTCAAAAACAAATTGATATATCTCAGAGGAGTCAACATATGCATTGTAAATAAATACAATTAACAAAGAAATTGCAATTTTTACATTTATCTACAATCTTATCACAGCAATATGAATGTCATTTTTTACCGTTTTCCTATACTTAGATATACTATTCATATTCATTAATTATCATATATTTTTCATATAACCGAACAAATTGAATATTCTTAACCTCTAAGTTAGTATGGCCGTACCCGTACGGCGGGAAATGTCATTGCAAATCGAAGTATGGCCGTACCGGTATGGCTGTGGTCATACAGACATTATTCGTAAGTAAACATCAGAAATGGATAAACCAACGGCAACCAATAGTTGAAGACACTTGATATAATCATACGATTTTTCAATAAAAAATGGTAAATTTTTTTTTATTTTTTTTTTACCCGATTTACTCGGGAGTCATCAAACGTAATACTTTTTATTTTAAATTTTTATATTTAATATAACTCACTCCGTATAGGTATGTACATCATACCAAAACTCACCATCATAGAGGTTAAGGCACTGATACTTAAAATATGGAACAATTTGAAATGGAATATATAAATTGAAAAACAGATTTACAATTAGCACATTTTCAAACTCATGATACACACAGTTGTGCTGTGTCTCTAATGAAATATACAGAAAAAACGGAGTGCCACACATTCCGACACAGGCATTCATTTTATCAAAAAAATTCATATACTGATGCTTTCATTGTTTACAAATCAATTTCTTAATAGACAACGTTGCAAAAAAAAGTTTCTTTGTCACTCCATAGATGGCGATTGTGTTTCACCTTATTTTCAAACGAACAGACTATCATGAACAAATTATATAGAATTTTCAAAAATTAGATTGATAGGAATCTCAATAAGAAGGCATAATTTGTGAACGTTGCATAAACGCATAAAATGATCACGTAAACCAGCCGATGACAGGCCGTAAGCCCTGTAGGTGCCTTGAGTTCCTGGTTTTCTAATAATATTCCAACTTCGTCTGTATTGAGATGTTAAAAATCTGTTAAAATATATCTACTTAGCTTTTTTTAACATGAATATATATTTTCGGTTGGTTGGAAGAAATTGCCTAATCGCAATAAGCACTATATTTTTTTTATATCATACAATACAAAAAGGAGAATAAGTAAATATTTCTCACTTGAAAATTCCTTGTTATTCAATCAACCTAAATATTTTCTGTAAATCACTCATCCTTTAATTTGAATGTGGCTGAACCACTTTAGTTTACGGATTTCATTTAGTTTGAGTGGTTCAGTATCAGAAGACCACTAGTGACAAGGTTTTAAGGATTTAAACTTAATATTATTGCCACAGTCGTATTATATTATTACATTGCATCTTTATTTTACTAAATACAATTCAAATTTGAATTAAAAATTGACAGTATAATAAATTCTTGACATTTCTCCAAAACAATCTCAGTGGGCAAAAATTATTTTTGATAGGTAACGATCTGCTCGTTTATTTTTTAGATATATTTTATGCATCCATTAAGTATACACCACACTAATGTGTACCATGGTCTTAAAATTGTACATCTGGCTTTATAGCTATATTTGATTGGTCTTAATTACTATTTGCAATTTGCGTTTAAACTGATACTTACCCAGTTTTTTGTACGGCCGAAACTGACTTAGCATCGAATTAAACTCCTATTTTAAATAGTAAGTAAGGCCCGTTATGTTTAAAATTGGTCATATCCTTATAAAATTGCAAAAATTCACAATAACATACATAAATATTTATACTATAAAAATATTATTTATATTTTAAAAATATAAACTCTGAATATAAATAAAGTAGACCTCGTACATAATATTTCAGACGGTACATTCAGAATTGTCAATATTTTTATCGGTTAAAAGATGATATCACTAAATTTAGTTTATAATAATTCTTGATAGTACTCCGTATTATAACTAAAATGAAAATAAAATTACATAGTTTTGATTGATTTAGTTTGATTATTGACATTTTGTGGAAGGCAGATACACCATCAGAGTTATTAATATCAGACAGACTGATAAACTGATATGTACATTGTTAACACGGTTGGTATATTGCAAGAAGTCCAGCTATCAGGACTAGCAACACCACCAACAACTATCACTCTTTCCTACCATACAGAGAGTCATACAAGTTCCTAAAGGAGTTATCATCCATTGGTGAGTCAACAACTCTGTTGAACTAACAATGTGTTTCCAGGCGATCGGCTTTAACTTATTGCTACAGAATTATTCTAATAGTGTGCCTTACACGAAATGTGTCAATAATCAAACTTAACCAAGTACTTTAATTTTTATTTAAGTAATAAAAGATGACGATATATTCAATTGCAGACAAGGAATGTTAATTGAAGCGTTCTTCCAAAAATTTGTAGGCGTATTCATAGACAACCAACATGATGGCTCCTCCTGGACCCAACCTTAAAACTTTTGGCAGAAGTCCCTTGTAAAGAGCGGCAAAACTAAAAAAAAAAAAAATATTTAGGTACAATTATAAATTCATTAAAATAAAAATCTTTATCTGTACTTGATCTTTATACAGGTGTGCGAGGACACGAAGTGTACCTACTACACAGAGTTGAAGAGATTCGCTGAAGAGGAAAGATGCACTTTGCTGTCAAACAATCCCCGAGATTAAAGCCAAAGAAGAAGTTGTTAACCACAAACTAATGTTGCCAACTAAAATAATAGACTATCGTAAATTTAATCTTTGAGCGTCTAGTTAAAAAAAGATATAATTGAGATAGTAAGAAAAGTGTTAAAAAGGCATTTCAAATGAAAAAAAAAAACATTTTAAATACCCATTTTGCATTTCCGTTTGAAATGGATTTATTTTAAAAAAAGCACATCTATGTCCATTATTACATATATAAATTGTGATTTAAATACTAATAATATTATAAGTACCGCCTTTCCCTTTATCGTCAATTACACACCCACTATGAAATCCCCCCCATACCACTATGTACTAGGAACTGGCCATTAAATTTATTTGTCACCTCTGAGAATGATGGTGTAACCTCAGAATCATTATAACTACATACATACATACCATCACGCCATGTCCCTTACGGGGTAGGCAGAGAGAACCGATCGCCACTTACTTCTATCTTGACATACATTCATCGCCTCGACAACATTCATACATCGTCTTATACATGTTCGTCTGTTGTTCACGCTTCTAACATTTCCGTCTTTCAAAATACCATTCACATGGACGTGCCATCCCTTCCTTGGGCGGCCCCGACCTCTCATTCCATTCCTGTCCGCAATGTATATTTTCTTCGTCAGGTGTTCCTCATTCATTCTCCCCATGTGGCCAAACAATCTCAATGTGTTCACTTTAATTCTATTTATAACATCTTTCTTTATCTACATTCTTTCCTTATGTCCTTATTTCTGACCCTGTCATACATCGTTCTATTACAGATTGTTCTTAGCGATCTCATTTCAACAGCATTTATTCTACTTTCGTGCGACTTCTGCCATGTCCAGGTTTCACTTGCATACGTCAAGGTTGGCACTAAGATAGCATTATGAATGGCAACTTTAGCATCCTTAGAAATGTTGCGGTCATTCATAACTGGTTTCAGTGCTCCATTCACTCTGTTTCCTGCCATAACTCTTCTTTCGATCTCTTTATCAATCCGTCCATTCCGTTGAAACATGCTTCCCAGATAGACATATTCGTCTACTTGCTCGAGCCATTCGTTCTCTACTTTTATTTGGCACGCTGTTCTGCTTTCATTATAACTCATACATGGATTAAAAGTGTGTTAATACTTGTAATAATAAGTTGTGATTTTTAGTATCGCACATTGTGTCGGTCCTTATCAGATCTTAAGAGACATTGCATTGCATGTCGGGTACTGGCTAGTAAAAATAAATATATATTTACCCTTCCTCTTTGTAAACAATGGCAACGGATCTCAAGGTTCCACGATATTTGATCTCCCCGGGAACTGGTTGTGGTCCTTGAATTCTACTCTTTGCCACGTCGAAGGGAATATTGAAGCAGGAAGCCATCGTACCAGATACAAAACCGATCGTTACTTTCCGGAAGAATTCTTTGATGTGATCCTTGAATACAACAAATAAATTAAAAAAAGAAAATAAATTAGGTTCCAGGGCACATATAACGGAACTCTTCAATTTTTATGACCACTTAAATTATACTCGGGCAAATCTCTTTGGGTAGTTAGGATATATATTGAAAGCATTTTTTAAGGTAGGTTTTCATTTTATTTTGTTTTTTATCACTTCTCGTGCGACTAACAGGTACTAGTCAAATATTAATTTAACATGCACCCAATAAGATTTTCTCGAGACTTACGATATTTACAATGCTACAAAAACTGCTATGCGGTTTGGCAGGAAAGTATAATTGTAATTCTTTTTTTTATTAAAATAAATAAAATACTTTAAAACTTTGTCTCCACTGGGAATCTAACCCAGGACTTGCAATCAACCTCAGCATTCAGGTATCTAACCAACTGAGCCTTGAAGGTAAGTAATAATCTTGTTTTTCTTTCAATCAACCTCACTTGAAGGACTTGCAATCAACCTCAGCATTCAGGTATCTAACCAACTGAGCCTTGAAGGTAAGTAATAATTTTCTTTTTCTTTCATTTTGTAACTAAAATGTAAGCCACATTATCCCATTATATTTTTGATTACATAAGTATTTTATTATTTATTTTATTGTATTTGTTACATCAAGTAGGTTTCTGTACATCAAGTAGTAGCACAAAAACAGGTTTATTACCATTGAACAATCTCTTCCAACCAACACAAACAATGTGAAGTCTCCAAAGTAAATTAGTTACAATAACATTTAATACGTAAGAAAGAAAAAAATAAAACATTAAACATACTGATCATAGCAATAAAGTAAGGAAAAAAGGAATTGAATATAAATTATGTAATATAATCACCTCATATTCTGGCATATAGAAGAAATTGAATACAAATTAATGATGTAACATAATCACCTCATATTCTGGTATATAGAAGAAATTGAATATAAATGATGTAACATAATCACCTCATATTCTTACATATAAAAGAAATTAATTACAAATGATGTAATATAATCACCTCATATTCTGGTATATAGAAGAAATTGAATACAAATGATGTAACATAATCACCTCATATTCTTACATATAAAATAAATTAATTATAAATGACGTAATATAATCACCTCATATTCCGGCATGTAACCCTTAACGCTGTGGTAGAAACCAAAATAGATCATATTGAAAGATCCATTCCTGGCGATGGTTGCTGTAACACCTTTATTCAGCCCCTTGAAACCAATCCCCTGTGTTCTCACAATCTCCTTTGTCACCGCCCATGTGCTGGGCATCTTGGCTGCCAATGTTTTGTCTGACTGGAGCCGCACTTTCACCACTTCAAAGGGATTCACAAGAATCGCTTCCGTTACTCCCGCTCCCAGACCAGCTAGTGAGAATGTCTGAAATTAAAGAAATAAATTAAAATAAGAATAATAATAAAAGAAGTTGGATAATATGCTGCCTTACTGTCTACTGCAAAGTCGATCCAAATATCAATTATTTGCTAAGATCCTACCTTTTTAACTAAGAATAATGCCGTAGCTAAGTATGTTTTAATCGTAAAACTAGATAATTTGAATGTACCCAGGCGACACGTAGGTAAGTTCTAAACAAAAGTTCGAAATTGGGATCGGATTCGAGTATCAAGAGAAAGTCTACTGGTCTTTGATGAAAATAATATTTCAAAGAGTATGACAACAGAGCTCTAAAAAGTATTTGCTCATGTTTGTACAAAAATGTTAATATTTTGTCTAGTCCACAAGATAATATTTTAGTGAGTAATACATATGTACATATATGTATATATATTTATGTAAAGATTAATGACTTTATTTGTTTATTTTATTCATTCACTTTTACACCAAGTTGACGTCACCTACTAAATACTTGCATTCGATTTATAAAAACGAGTGGGATATGTCCAACGCTTATATTTAATTACATTTTAATCCATTTCCTATATTCCAATCTTGCTTAAATTTAGCATGCACACTTACTTCTGATGACGATTTATTAAAACGAGTGGGTTGTGTCCATTATTTGAAACTGAAAGGACAGGAAGGACTGAAAGGAAGGGACGGGATAGATTAAAGGACGGATGGAACTGATTCTTTAAAAACTTAGCTATCCAACTGATGATTTGTTTGTGAGAATTCAATTCTCTGATCATAATATCAACATAGATTCAACCCAAGATCTGCAAGATTTTGTATGGCCAGATCTACATTAATCATGTTTTTTTTCAACTTTGAAATCAAAAAACACCAACTTAGAGACTTCGAAGCATATATTTTTATTTATTTTATTTTACATTACTTCTTGGGCAACTAACAGGTAAATTAATATGTCAAATATTAATTTAACACGCACCCAATAACAAGTTGCCACATTCGGGAGACTTACTTACAATATTAATTGTCTAACAGATCCAGATTGAAAACACAATGTAGGTAGGTAGGAAACTGTATACCTACATACAATACTTGTTATATTATGTACTTCCTATGCATAACTGTTATGCGCAGAAATATATGCCTGTGTCTGTGCTCAATTAAATAAAATAAAAGGGAAGATTGAGGGCCGTAGAGGGGTCGGCAGGAAGCAGCTATCCTGGCTCCGTACATTCGGGAGTGGACCGGAGTAAGGCGTGTGGAGGACTTGTTCCGCACCGCACAGGACAGCGAAAGGTTCTCCCGAGTGATCGTCAACGTCGGAGGGATCCGACATGACACATAGAGAAGTAGAAGATCTACTTGTATAAAAAACCGATAAAATATTAAAAGGTAAATGTTTTGAAATACTGGCTATAACAAAGTAATTTGTATTTTTTAAAAGACTTTTTTAAAAACGTACCACAAGGTAAATTCTGAAAACATTAATAATATGTTGATTGACTCACCATTTTGTCATTGCAGTTGAAAACTGCTTGTAGTAATTTGAATTAAATAACACAGTCACGAGTAAACTACATATTCAAGGCAATTCTATAAATAGGTATATCTAATGTACGTCAGCAAAGGATTATTATCAAAATAAACTTAAATGTCACAGTTTTAGTATGTCTGATTTCAATAAATATTTCATCTGTAACATTTTTCTACATTAAGATCATGAAAATGCATCTAAAAAGAATGACGCTCTACTGAGCTATACTTATTTTTCATCATAAATTATATCCTCTCTGACATACAACAAAT
Organism: Molanna angustata; assembly: GCA_963576475.1. NCBI lineage: Eukaryota > Metazoa > Arthropoda > Insecta > Trichoptera > Molannidae > Molanna > Molanna angustata. The sequence continues at coordinate 2,421,847 of OY754982.1, read as the reverse complement.
AATGTTATGTTATATATTAATTCACACACACCCACTATAACAAGTTGCCATATTTTGGTGAAGACTAGTGAATGCGATAATAAAAAATACTTATGTAAAATATGACTTTATATTTTTTATTTGACAAACTTTATATCTCGACAGAGACGGAGTTGGAATATATATTTTTATAGGAGAACCAGCTTACAACCTGCCGTCGGCTGGTTTAAATGATCACTTTAAGTGCTTGCGAACCATTCTCAAATTATGACTTTTTGTAGACTTTTCTAATCAATCCAAATTTTTAAATTCTGCATATTAAGCCATAAAGCCGTAAATTGTAATAAAAAAATATATTATATATATAATATATTGAATGGCATTATTCAAACACTTGAAAATAAACTGAAATTACCATCGCTATCTATGGAATGACAAAGAAACTTTTTCTGTAACGCCATCTATTGAGAAATTGATTTTCAAAAATAAAAAGTAGGGAAAAATCTAATGTTGGCATATGTACAGGATGTCCCAAAAAAATAGGAAGTCTTGAGGTAGAGCACCCTGGGGATATCCAAATGCCCATATACATATATGTTTCATGATTTTTTGCAAATTTCGAGTAATGATCTTATTTCATATTTCTTTAAATATTTTTTTAATTGTATATACATTGGTACAAGTAGTTAAACAAGCCAAAACTGAAATAATATTTCTGGCGCAGTTCAGGGGTGACATCTGTGCGAGACACCATCATCTCATTTATAAGGACTGTTGCTTTCATTGTTTACAAATAAACTAATTTCTTAATTTCTCAATAGATGGCGTTACAAAGGCTTTTCCGATACTGCATAGATGGCAATAGTATAGTTCCTTATTTTCAGGTGAAATGTTACACACTATTCAAATATATAGAACTTTCAAAAATTACATTGATAAGGGAACTCAACAAGAAGGCATAATTGGTGAACGTTGCGCAAGCGCATAAAGTGATCACGTAAACCAGCCGATGACAGATCGTAAGCCCTGTAGGTGCCTCGACTTCCTGGTTCTTCTACAATATCCCAACTTCTTCTCTATTGAGATGTTAAAAAAAATGTTTGGCAATAAAAATTTCATATTTCTTTGTCAAACCATGATTAACAAGACATAATTGGTCACCGAGATATGAATTATTGAGATAAATGCTAGATTTTTTTTCTTAATAGGCAAATATTAAAACCTCTCACACACAAAAACGATTGTGGGCCGATCTGATACCATCGCGCCATGAAAAAATGTTGAATCTCAAAATTAGTTACAATTCAAAATATTTAAAAATTAAGAGGACGATTTAGTGAAAATATTTACTTAAAATTTAAATAATAAAATTTAAATTCCTTTTTTATAACTTTTTCAAAAACTTGCCAATTTCATCAACTATTTATCGTTTAAATTCCTTTTTTATAACTTTTTCAAAAACTTGTCAATTTCATCAACTATTTATTGTGTAAATTTCTTTTTTATAACTTTTTCAAAAACTTGCCAATTTCATCAACTATTTATCGTTTAAATTCCTTTTTTATAACTTTTTCAAAAACTTGTCAATTTCATCAACTATTTATTGTGTAAATTTCTTTTTTATAACTTTTTCAAAAACTTGCCAATTTCACCAACTATTTATTGTGTAAACTTCATTGAGCTATATCTTTTATAACTTTCTCAAAAACTTGCCAATTTCATCAACTATTTATCTTGCAAACTTCATTGAGCTATATCTTTTATAACTTTTTCAAAAACTTGCCAATTTAACTATTTATCCTGTAAATTTCTTTCAGCTATATTTACTGCTTCATACTTAAAATTAAAATTTTGATGAAGGTCCATACAAAATGTACGAGGAGAAGATTTAAAAATTTCACAAATTAAGATGCCTACTTTTTTTATATTTGCATTTGATTACACGAATATGAAAATTCATGAATATTAATAATAAATACATTATTATGGAGTTCTATCAAGAAGTTCGACAGTATCAAATATTAAAAAAATTGTAGATTTAAACATACCAGAGGCGTTGGTGTTGGTGAGCCAAAGAGAAATAGTTTCTTGTATTGTTCAAAGCAGAAAAATTTTACGGCTCTCTTGGGGGTTTCAGCAAGGATCGGCGGAAGAATTCCTTTCCAAAATGAAAACAGCCCCTCGTGACGGTACATCTTCTTCATGCAGTCTATGATTCCCGTATAATAGTGAGGATCTGATCTAAACAAAGTATTGTAATATTAATTAATCAATTACTTTATTTCACAACTTACAAAGTGACAGTATATTTTAAATGAAAATAAACAAATAAGTATGTTAGCCGACCGCCGAGTTGGTAATTCGTTTGGTTTCTGACCGGGAGTCCTGGGTTCGATCCTCAGCAGAGGAGAAATTTATTTAAATTCATTTCTCACACAATTCTGTTAGAGGGAGGTATTTATGATTTTTTTCTGTATGTTTTTATTCTAAATTTGCTGTATTTGGAATAGATATTTCAATTGAGTGGATTTGTTTTGTATTTTTCTCAATAAGTTTTATATCGGGTCTATTGTGCAGGTTGGTTTTATCATTCTGTAATATCTATATTCCAATAAAGTTTATGTGTGTTGACTTTAATAACTGCCAATGGGGAGTATTGGAACCATGGTGGTGGAGAATCTATTAAATTATCGAATATTATTTTTAATTGCATATAAGCAAAAATTGGATTTTTTCCCTCTCGGTAGTCAAATGATATTAATTTTGACAAACTTTTTAACATCTCAATAGAGACAAAGTAGGAATATTATAGAAGAACCAGGAACTCAAGGCACCTACAGGGCTTACGACCTGTTCGGCTGGTTTACGTGATCACTTTATGTGCTTGCGCAACGTTCAGCAATTATGCCTTTTTACTGAGTTCCCTTATCAACGTAATTTTTTGAAAGTTCTATATAATATTTGAATAATGAGTAACAGACCACCTGAAAATAGGACATTATTACTATTGCCATCTATGAAATAACGAAGAAACCTTTTTTGTAACGCCATCTATTGAGAAATTGGTTTATTTGTAAACAATGAAAGCAACAGTCCTTATAAATGAGGTGACGGTGATCTCGTACAGATGTCACCCCTGAAGTGCACCAGAAATATTATTTCATTTTTGGCTTGTTTACCTACTTGTACCAATGTGTATGTAATGAATATTTTTTTAATTGCATAAATACAAACATTGGATCTGTTATTCAGTATTCAAATATGAACTTTCTAAAAATTACATTGATAAGAAAACTCAATAAGAAGGCATAATTGGTGATTAAATGCAATTACTCCCAGATGCCAATATTTCAATGTACAATTAAATGCTTGATTGTCGATTTTCTCTATGGTTTTCGGCATGTCTATGGTTAACCGGAGTTTGGCGTTATTTCATTACAAAATCAACGTTGATCGTCAATTACAAACAGCCAGAAATTGATTGGCCGTTTTTCGGCAATCAAGCGAGTTAATTGTGTTTTTTGTTAGCAAAGAACTGTCAATTGTGAACATAACCTTTGTACGTTTTGTGTTTTTTTATTATCTATATTGTATTAAATAAATAAATGGTTGTTTCAAAACAATATGTTATTTTATTATAACAGTTAAGATTTCAAAAAACCTTTTCAGCGTGTTTCACTGAAACCAAAGCTGCACAATCATACGAATTTTTCAGGGTCCTAAAGGTAAATGAAAAGAAACATTCTATTAAGCATCTAATTACATTGAATTAAAAATTGGGATAGTGGACATTTTACAAATTGAGATAATACGAATTCTGTATCAGTGACCAACTAACTGTATAGTTTGCTTAACATTTTATTTTATACATGAATTACAAAAAATTAAAATAAACATTAGTAACATCTGTATATTGACGGGCCGGCCATGACGTAATAAATATTTCACAAAAAAACATTTTAAAAATTGAGATAAGACAAATTCTATATTACAATACATAGATTAATTATTATCTTTGTAAATTTATGTGATTGTAAAACAGAAAAAAAAAAAAAAATTCTGACAAATATGTCGACTATTATGTTAGCGTCCCGCAGTTGTCACAACACGAAATAATGGATGCAAACAGCTGTAAACCATGCTGTAAACAACGAATACCATAGAGCATAAGACGGTATTACAAGTGTTAAAAACATTGATCGACGATTAGTTGATTTTTTCTTAATCGTGTATTGAAATAACCAATTTTCTAAATTGGCAATTACGAATCTAATCGACGATCAGTTGATTGACAATTAACTCCATTTTTTATTGTCCATTGAAATATCGGCCATTAACTTTTTTCATACCTATATTCAATAAGAAAGAAGATATCAAAAAACCAGCCATACATCAACAATATTTTTTATGTTGCCATCTCTTATACTTAAAGGAAATATACTACATAAGACTGCATTAGACGATTGCCAACATTAAAAAATCAAAATACTTTTTATTTTTAAAATATAGTGAAGAGTTTAAATATGATATAAGCAAGCAAAAAAAATCTGTATATAGTTTTCGCCAAATACCTTGAACCAGGCTTTCGGATGTGCGGACTGCAAATTTGTGTCTTTGTTTTGTTGGTATACTTGCAAATCACCCCCCTTTACGGTGAAATGGCTCAAGATATTTGACGACAACTATACCAATTGAATTTTATATTTTTCACACTGAAATAAAACTTTACACTATTGCCTTGAGTTAAATATGTACATACTTGTTGGCAACTTTATTGGATTGTATTTGCAATCGCGTCTTTATTAGATCCAGAGGATGCATAATGCAGACTTCCACAAATCCAGCACTGCCACCTGCACCAATCTGCATGGCAGCTTGCTTCATCAGTTTTTGAGCCTCAGACATTTTCTGAAAATCAGATATTTCTTTTTATTGTTTTTTCATCATTTACTCTTTATTCTTTCAATGTGACTGAACTGAAATACCTACCTTCATAGACATGTATATGAATTCCAAAAAACATATATATGCAGTGTAAGATTCAATCAAATTACCCCTTAATTTAGTTTTAATAGTAAATTAATATCTAAATGTATGAATTGCAATAAAAATATGTAAGAAAATTGTTTCAATGGCATGATTTTAGACATACCTATTTTAGGACAATGACAATAGTTGTATAGCTACATTTTTTGACATTTATTATTATATTTATTTTAAAAAAAGTTTTAAGAAACCAAAGCACATAATTTTAATTACTTTTTAAAAACTAAATGAAGAAAACATGTGAATTTGAAAACTTCAACTTCGAATGAAGGTCACACTTTTAGTAGGTTAAAATATAAAAAAATAAGAAAATATATGATACTTACCTAATAATTAACAATTGAAAGTAGATGTCGAAATCCAGAATAAAGTGTCTTATCACTGCTATACGACGCGACAATATTATCTGATAAGAAAATATGTATACTAAGTTAAACTTGCCAGTGTGTATGATTGATGAATTAAAACATGTTTGGTACTGTGATAGAGTCACGCATAGTATATAGTATGTATGAATGGTGTTAGCAATAAAAATTCTGTTATGATCAACCTTGAAATTAATTTAAGTAAACCAAAAAATTATACATGACGACAGGTCACAGACACAAACAACAAATTCGATATCTATTTTTTTTTCAATAACAATAATATCCAAGTAATCGTCTGTTAAATATTAAAAATACTAGTCATAATAAAAACATATCCGCACTCGACATAATTTTGAGTACTTTAGAAATAGAATTAAGTAGTGAGTAAACTTGCAGTTCTGCGACGAGCAGCTGATCGCGCGGTAACGCGATTTTTGAAAAACGAATAATTATGAAACTGGGGAAAACTGTCCTTGTCCTGTCGATACGGAAGATTTGCGCAGTTCCCGATTTTATCGCAATGTCATTGCAGTAGTGAAAGTTGTGAAAAGTCAGAAAATTGCGTGAGAACCTTTTATTAGATGACAATTGTTTACTTCCTTGTAAAATGGGTCAAGATGTCAAAACAATGATAGAATTATGCAAAATATCGCTTTATGAAATCGAATTATGTTACAGTTAGTTAGTGTGTTCTATGGTTACAGTCGAATAGTGATAGCGGCGACGATGCAGCACGGTCATTTTTACTATATAAGCGAAATCTGAGTATTGCAAAAGGACCCATGCGACAGCTGTGTTGTGTTGTGTGTTGATTATCATCGTTTCCAAAATGGCAGAAATGGTACCGTTCGTAGTGTGTGATTGTTGTACAAAATATTCGTGATAATCGTGAGTGATTCGGAATGTGCAAAAAGAGGTGTAGTTGTGAAATTTGTGGGGTGTATTTTTAGCCAGGATGGGATCCCAAACGTTGGAGATCCTGAGGCAGGGAGTTTGGGCTTCGATTACTGGAGGGTGGTTTTACGATCCCCATCAGAATATATTCTGCAACACAGTCCATCTTTACATATGGCTCTTTCTTCTGTGTTTACCCTTCACCATATATCTTGTAAGTTATAATTGCGTTCATTTTACTCCGATCACAATATACTCACTATAATGTGTCAAAATGTTAGGTTAGGACTTGTGGTGATGTCATGACATTTTGGTTAAAATATTCGGGTCAGAGTAGTTTATTTTGCAAACATCTTATTCTTTGCGATTCCGTCAATATTTGCATGTATAGATTTGTTTGTTTAACATGTTTTTGTGTTCAATAAAATGCGTTGCAGAATTTTTTTGTGCAATGATATTTCACATACATTTTTACATTGTATATGAAGAATTTCGTCCCCTTCATTGATATAAAAAGTTAATTTGATTTTCATTATTACCAGTTATATTGATATTGAAAGAAAATAGAAAATAACTTACAATATTTATTTTAAATAACTACCCAAAGGTTGACATGTGACATTTGACATATTTTTCTCCTATGTTAAAATCAATAATTTATAAATTCCCTATAAAATTAGTCATTAAACAAAGGCAAAAATGCATCGGAATAAAATATCCCCTGATTTTTTCTATATAAATGTATTATAAACCATTTATAAACATTGTTAGAAAGTTTGTAACTACAACAAAAAAAACATTGATATAAACAAAAAATATATGATGGGATGCAATATTTTTTTTACATTTTATGCATTTTGTTTGTTTATAATTGTCATATTTCACAAAAGAGTTATAGGAAAATACTGTGCAGTGTTTTTAATTGTATGTATACTCTACATACTCAGATCTGTATACTTTACAAAGCGCAAATACATCCAATTATTGAATATGGCAGTCACCTCTGGAGTGGCGCCCCCCAATACCTACTGAATACCCTCGACGCTATCCAAAGGTGTGCTATAGGTCTGATTGATGATCCATCACAGACGCAAAGTCGGTATTTTAAGCTTATTTTATAGATACTACCACGGGAATTGCTCAGAAGAACTTGCATCTTTGGTCCCTCCTCCACCCACTCGCAACAGAGTCACTCGCTTCACTCAATCGCAGCACCCATTCACAGTGGACCTTCAACATATACGAACAAGTCGCTTCTCGAACTCCATTATTAATACAGCAGCCCGACTGTGGAACGATCTTCCGAATTCTGTGTTTCCACCTTCGTACAACCCGGGTCTTTTTAAAATCCGAATTAATAAACTCTTTTCTAGATTGCAAACTCCTTCCAACGCTACGTAGTGCGCTTCTTCGGAAGAGTAAAATGGACCCAAATCCTAATAGCTGGTGTCCCCTACGTAGACATGTTAAAAAAAAATGTCGAGATGAAAGTGGAGATTGGCTCTAGCTCAATATATGAGCGGTATATAAGACTTTCCTAGAGAGCTGAAAATTTCCCATACGAAATTTGAATACTTTGTGGAGTGACATGGTAGTGAGGAGTTTAGCGTTGGCCACAACCCACTCGTTTTAACGTGTAAGGGATACCGACTATTTGAATTGGGCCATTCCTACTCAGAAACACACTATGTAGCATTGAGGAGGGTTTACAATCTGTTAAAGAAAATATTTATTCGGATCTTAAAAAGACCCGAGTTGTAAGAAGGCGGAAACACAATGTTTGTAAGATAATAAAGGAGTTTGAGAAGTGGCTATTTCGTTTATATTGAAGGTTTACTAGAAGGTTATAAAATAAAAAGTACGTATCAGAATAATGAAAAGGGTCTATTCAAACACTGTAACATGTTAGCTATATATCATAAAGTAAAAATTGCCATCTTAAAAGACGAACATGATAATATTACTCAGTTAAAAGTAAACTCACGTAGAAAAAACCTTTGACAGTTAAACAACTTAAAGAAATATATTTTACCTGTGTACAATAATGTATATGGCATGAGAACATGGGAATATCTACTGCCAATAATACTAAGTGATATGAATGATGAGCTCTTGCATATATACACTACATGCCCTAAATATTTTACCCACTTAAAAAGGTACATGATGAGGTCCGATGACGACAGCTATGTGCTCTAAGATCATGCTCTTTGAGTTGCTAGGCTGACTTAGGTTGGAACCTGCATCGTATTATGTATACTAAAACTAACAAATTCTGAACTCGTCAACCTCAGATAAACCCTGAGGGTTTTCGATGGTTGACTATGTGCTATATTTAAAATGTTATTATATGGGTGATTCTCATATAAGAGGCAAATCGTTGTATGGAGAGGCGGCACAAGACTTTTTGTTGAAATTTTATTTTTTCTTAGTATATTTCTATCTAAGCACCTATTTTGTATATGTCTGTAACACGGCCAGTCATTAAGTCTTTTTTTTTCTCATTTTAAAAGCGACCAGGGAAGATATGTACCTACTGTACTGCATCCAGGGGAGAGACATCACATATAGGGTAGAGGAAATTATCAACTGGGGAAAGACATTAGGTATGTGCAATGTTGGTTACAATATATATCAACTGGACTGGACAGTCATGAGTGTTGATTTACATATTATAAGAGAAACACTGGTATCTTTTATAAATCACTATAATTATAATTCGTCCTGTATCGTCACAAATTTTACAGAAGTTCACTTGAACTTTGTCTTCTTCTTCAACACCAGTGTACATTGGAACGTAACGATATTCTGTTTCTATGTGTAAAATTCTAACCAACACAAAATCGCCATTTCTCAGAAATCTTTTCCCATATTATGTTGAGGCTAAAGGTTGTTCATCTTCATGTAATGCACCAGAAGCCTGCGGTATATATTGGGACTCTACAATTCGGCTAGCCATTATTGACACCAGTGTTTCATCGTCAGAATCAGATATTGACCCAAATACATCCTCAACATCAAGTAGAGGTTTTGGATTAATGGCTGGATAATCCTCACTTCCTAATATAAAAAGACTGCAATCTTCCACATCACAGAAGCAACTTAAAGCCTTCATCACTAGGTGATTAGGACGAAACACACTTGGTGGACCTACAGAGTGCCTGTAAAGGATTTTTAGATTTGCAGCTGATCCAAGTTATGATTCTTTGATTAAGATTTCTGCATCATCAATGGCCAAAACTTTGATGTTTGGGCAACTTTTCTGAAGAGCACTGGTCAAGTCTTCCAACGATGAAATATCAGTGCCACTAGCAACTAATCTGTCTGCAGTCCTTTTGCATGTTGCACCCACTCCATCGGGAGCTCCCATGCTGTGGCCAGCTTCGTGGTAATTCCACGTAAAGTTTTGAAATATTGTGTGTACATTATATATGTACATACAATATTTCTATTGTATCGCAATACTTGCATTATGAAAATAAATAATAAATTAATTTAAGTAAGCCATAACTTAAGCCATATTATATTCTAAACTGTTGTGTTTGTCTTTACCCTGGACGCTTGTCTCTACCCTGGCGTCTTAAAATGCAGGGGAAAGATGGCAGGGGAGGGACTTTTTCATTGAATAATCAATATAAGTTTATAACTATAAATCGTACAACAATAACAAAGAAACACGTTAAAATAAACACATATTCCAGTAAATATTTGTAATAAGCTACATATTTACATAAATAAATACAAAATTGAACTCACCAGAGTAGAGACAGGACTCACCGTAACAAAAGCGCGCGACACAAAACCAAACTGAACGTCTATAAGATCGCCCGGATGGCTCACTCAACACTAGTCACTAACTTCATACGAATTCCGTGACATTGAAAGTTTCGAATTCGTAACAACCAAATAATAATTTAATATTTTGAAGGATTATAAAAACCCAGGGGAAGGGATGCAAAATCTGAGGGACAAAATCTGTTATGATTTTTTTAAATGAAAAATACAATGTTTGATAATTTTAATAATTTGAATACGTTTATTAACTATTCTGGTTCATTTAATTAAAGGCAATATACTTTTTTAATATATTTAGATGTGTTAAAAGTTGTTGACCAATTGAAAATCTGGTTAAGGGACAGGCCAGGGTAGGGATATTTTGCGTGTTTAAGATACAATTATAACTAAACTAAGTAAACTACAGTAATGATAATGAGTGACCCATAAACTACCCGTTTTGTTTTACTATAATAATACGCTATTTGTAACATATATTAAAAAAATGTGTGTTTTTTTAATCGAGACACCGAAATGACCTCTTATATGAGAATCACCCATATATAAAAATGAAAAAAAAAAACTGAGTAAAGTGAGTGACTCTTTTGCGAATGGGTGGAATAGGAACCAAAGATGCAAGTCCTCTAGCATTTCCCATAGTATTTATCTATAGGATATAATTACTTAGAATACCAACTTTGCGTCTGTATTCTGGTTATTGCAATCCATCAGTCAATGATGGGTAGTCAATCAGACATTTAGTACTACTTTGAACAGCATCGAGGGTATTCTGTAGGTACTGGATGGCGCCACTCCAGAAGTGACAACATAACTACTACAGCATGCCTATCTCTTACCAGCAATTGCGTGATAAATCATTTTCAATTAACTGCTTTCCTGCTGAATCGAACTCGAGACATCGGCATAGAATTCAAATGACTCACCACTAAGCTACGCAGTCTGTTTCATCAGTTGCAATATTTCACATAAAATGTCATTCAATTTCTTATATCTACCCATTGTGTTTGTGTGCAAATAAACTTTATGTATCTCCAACTCAATGCCAAACTCCATTAGTAAGTACATAATATATAGGTAATGTAATGAGTAATTTAGATTAACTATCTACTGTCATACAGTACATAATTACCTTCATATATCTAAATACTAAGTTTGTTTGATAAACAATGAAATGTTTTATATTTCCAAGGATTATTTACTTATAATACTAAACACTCATTTAATTACACAAAAATATTAATATCTTATTTACTCCTTTTATTAATCTTATTGATATCTGCACTGCACCAAGTACCTACTTTTATCTATTATTACTCCTCACTAACCCAAGGGGATATAGTGAGGAGTTATGATCTCGCAATTTTTTTTATTGCAGACTATCAACTAGTATCATGCTTATATTGTATTCTGAAAGTTTCATCACAATGTATATATGTGTGTGTGTGCTATGTACTATGTACTGTGTGTTTATTTACTTATCTACTCATTTGATTATTTTCTAATCTTGCAAATATGTATATCTAATACTCGCTTAGACCCCATTAGATTTTGAAAGATATCTAAATAGTGCTTCTCAATTTTTTTACTGTCAAATATTTCAAAGTGACCCCAGGCTCAGGAAACTTAAAATTGTAAATTTTTATTTTCATAAAATGGCATTGAATAATTATCAAGTTTTTACTAGTTGCATGTAACACATGAGATCCAACTGTGGATAGCGATAGTATGTATAGTTGAAGAATAAGTACCAAACTATAAACCCATAAATACAAATTATTTAATATTTTAACATACTTATTTTAATTAAAACTATGAAAATTTTTTTATATTTAATTTTATCATACTTATTTTGTTTTCTATACAACACATGTAGGTATGTATGTCAAGATAGGATAGTATGGAAGTCAGTCCTTTTTTCCTACCCAGAATATAAACACAGCATGATGGTATGTATGTTTGGAGATGAAGTATCAAACTATTAAGTCTTCTTAAATATTCTGTATAGGCGGCTGCCATACAAATTGTATGAAGCGATGTCGTCACTAAATTCAATTTTTATAAAAATTGTTAAAAAAAATTTGAGATGTGCTAATACAATGTTAATATTTTTTATAGAAAATTAAATTATCTATTTGGGGTGTGTAGTGAACATTGTAGTATTTACATTTCAAAAATTTTTTAACAATTTTTATAAAAATTGAATTTAGTGAGGACATATTTTCTTACAATTTGTAAGGCAGTAAACACTACTTAATATCTCACTCAATAGTTTGATACCTACTTAATCTACAAACATACATCATGCTGTTTTCATATTCTGGGTAGGAAAACAGACTGACCTCCATACTATCCTATCCTGACATACATATCTACATGTTTTATATAGAAAACAAAATATCTTAAAATATTTATTAATTTGTGTTTATAGTTTGGTACATATTCTTCAATTATGCATACTATCGCCATTAACAGTTGGATCTCATGTGTTACATGCAACTAGTAATATATTTAAATAAAAATATAATTGAACAAACTCATTTCATGAAACTGCTGAAAATTTTCCATACAGAATTTGAATACTTTATGGAGTGACTTTTTAGTGAGGAGTTTAGTGTTGGCCACAACCTACTCGTTTTCTTCTAGAAATTAAAATGCCAGTCCAACAAAACAATTACTGCTTTCAAGTTGTTGTGGTCACATAAACCAGTCAAGTCATAAATCTTATAAGTATCCATGTCAATAACTGTGTTGTTATTTTGTACTGTTGCTGAATCTATTATTATGATTATTAATCAGTTATATTGCTATGAACATCACTTTCAATATAAAATGCATCAATCAAATTTTAGATGGGTGGTGGCAGAGCAGTTAGCGCGCTGGGTTAGTAATCCAATGGTCACGAGTTCGAATCCTGCCACAACCGATTTCGTTCATCTATAGCTCAAGCATTTATGCTTAATTTAGCTTACTGGAAGAAGTCATTAAGTTCCTATTTTGGCAAAAATAGGGCACTTAATTTTGATTTAACAATACTATCACCATCTCCAAAACCCCCTTTACATCTGGAATAAAAATCATGTTCACATAAGGTCCCGTTGTGGAGATTTTTGGGAAAAATTTTCATTAACTGCATTTTTTTTTAATTATGTCATCTGGAAAAAGTCATAATCATTATAATGAAGTACCTACCTAATTTTTTTTTACAATTTTTTGTATTTAACTGCCATGCAGTTATTAATTTTAAAAAAAGGGGAATTAAAATTCATAGAATTATTAATTATAAAAAAAGGGATTAATATTCCTACAGTTTTTATCTATAAAAAAAGGAGAATTAAAATTCGTACATACCATCACGCCATGTCCCTTGCGGAGTAGGAAGATAGAACCGAACGCCACATTATTCTATCTTGGCACATATTCATCGCCTCGTCAACATTCATACATCATCTTATACATGTTTGTCTGTAGTTCACGCTTTTTAAATTTCTACTTTTCAGAATATCGTTAACATGGTCGTGCCATCATTTTCTTGGGCCTCGACCTCTTCTTTCATTTCTGTCCTTGTATATTTTCTTCATCAGACGATCCTCATTCATTCTTTCCAAGTGGCCAAACCATCTCAAAGTGTTATATTTCATTCTATTAATTACATCTTTTTTCATCTTTTTTCCTTGTGTCCTCATTTCATACCCTGTCATACATCGTTCTATTACAAATTTATCTTAGTGATCTCATTTCAACTGCATTTATTCTGCTTTTGTGCGCCTTCTGCCAAATCCAGTTTTCACTTGCATACCTCAAGGTTGACACAACAATTTCGTTATGAATGGCAACTTTGGAATTCGTAGGGTAATTATAAAAAAGGGGAATTAAAATTCGTAGATTTCTGAATATATTTAAAGAAAGATCAGATTAATTTAAAGATAAATTTTACCCAAGTAAATATAGATTTGTTCAATCTTAACACTATCTCAATCTCTAATATAAAAAGTATCAATTTATCTTGATGGATTGTGTTAATATGTACTACAAAGACATTTGTATTTTGATTCTTAATTAATGATTAATTATGATATTCCAGTACTTTCCTCCCTGCATCGGTGGATGGTGTGTCTACTGCAGTCTGGTTAGCATCCTATTTGGTGTTGTTAAACTGTTGAACCATGCCCTACATCACATGTACGACACCTGCGAGTGTATTGTTGTCGTACCACAGGACTATATAGCACCAGCCGAGAAACGAAGGTTGCAGATCAAACAGATCAAACACAAGTATGTCTTTACTGTCTTTATTATGGCACAGAATAATACAGATCAAACACAAATATGTATTTATTATGACACAGAATAAAACAGATCAAACATAAATATGTCTTTATTGCGACAGTGAATAAAACAGATCAAACACAAGTATGTCTTTACTGTCTTTATTATGACATAGAATAAAACAAATCAAACACAAGTATGTATTTACTGTCTACATTATGACATAGATTAATACAGATCAAACACAAATATGTCTTTACTGTCTACATTATGACACAGAATAAAAGAGATCAACCCAAATATGTCTTTATTGCGACAGGGAATAAAACAGATCAAACACAAGTATTTCTTTACTATCTTTATTATGACACAGAATAAAACAGATCAACCCAAATATGTCTTTACTGTGACAGGGAATAAAACAGATCAAACACAAGTATGTCTTTACTGTCTTTATTATGACATAGAATAAAACAAATCAAACACAAGTATGTCTCTACAGTCTTTATTATGACATAGAATAAAACAAATCAAACACAAGTAAGTCTTTACTGTCTTAATTATGACAGAATAAAACAGATCAACCTAAATATGTCTTTATTGCGACAGGGAATAAAATAGATCAAACACAAGTATGTCTTTACTGTCTTTATTATGACATAGAATAAAACAAATCAAACACAAGTATGTCTTAATTATGACACAGAATAAAACAGATCAAACATAAATATGTCTTTATTGCGACAGGAAATAAAACAAATCATACACAAGTATATCATTACTGTCTTTATTATGACATAAAGACCGGATCATTTGCAACTTAAAATGGTTGAATTATGTGTCATAATCCTGCCTGATAATGTGTTTATCTAGCTTCAAACTCTGGATGACCTGAAAGAGTAAGCTTGAATCCCTGAAGCATTTCTGTTCCAACCTAGTTGTAAGTGCATGGAACGGTTTTCCCAAGATATTAATGTGTTCTAATGGCTTGGCAGACTGAACAAGTGAATACTGTTGTATGAACAGCATAACTGTCTATATGATAACACTTATAAATTATTTAAATTTCAAACTAATAATGGAATATGATATTTTAGGGAGGATGAAGATTTTGAGCTTCAGGTAATGAGCGGACCTCGTACAGCCACTACGCAACAGAGTGACAATGATTCGGTCAACTCCAAAGAATATCGCAAACCAACTAACAGCACTATTGGTAAATATACACTATTTTTTTACAAGTAACGCGGAAACAATTTTTAGTTTGTAAACCCAAGCCTGCTTAATTTTTTCCATGAGGAACCCTAACAAATTGCTAGTGTCTTTCAACGGAAACACCCTACCTAACAGCAAATCTATCGACCTGCTTGGAGTATCTATAACGAACCAACTACACTCAGGGGCTCCATTGAAGCTAAAGTGAAACTCTCATTCAAAAAATTGAGCGTATTGTATAGGGTGCATAGGTATTTTTCAAAAACTTGGTAGTCACCTCTAAAGTGCCGCCCCTCAATAGCCTCGATGCTGTACAAAAGCGTGCTGTGTGTCTGATTGACTACCCATCATTGACTGATGGATTACAATCACTAGACCACAGACGCAAGGTCAGTCATAAGTTTATTCTATAGATACTACCACGGGAGACCACAGTTAACCCTCCCCAGCGCTTCGTAGTGCGCTTCTTCGGAAGAGTATAATGGACCCAAATCCTGATAGCTGGAGTCTCCATAGAAGAATTAACAAATGTTATATCTTATGATATATTGAATTTGAAAAATATAAATAGCTTTCAAAAATACAAATTCAACAATTTTGCTATTTTTTCAGACCTCAAAGTGGATGTTCATCGCAAGAACAGCTCTGAATCCAGCACAGAGGAGACTGGTGCCGTGGGAGGGTCAGCTCCTCCAACGAGGACAGGAGGGAGGGGGGCACGAGGGGGAGGAGCGAGACGTCGCTGGTCTAAACATCGGGCACCTCCCCCTCACTCACACTCGCATTCCCTAGACCATGGCTCGCAAGAGGCACTCCGCATGGAGATATGCTCCAAGACTGAAGACGCAGTGGCCGTCAACATAGATCAGGACACAGAGGACTGTCCCACGCCTGGACATCCATCACCTTCACCCACTACTGCCGCCTCTCAGGCCCGCAACACTTTTCCCAATGCCGAACAGTATCTTTCCAAGTTCGCCAGACAACTCAGTTCAGATTCCAGGGACAGCTCGGAACTTAACATTGCCAACGGCTATCAGGGACAGAGGAGGTACTTCAGTGTCTATCCTGCCGAGAGCTGCACCAAGTCTGCCATCGCTCTCACACAACCGTCATCGCAGAGCGGACATTCCTCCGCCGGTATGAGGAGAAACTCCAACTCCACAATGTCCACCATACAACTTCCATTGGTCAGCTCCACCGCACAACTAGTTTCGCATGTCAGAAGACACTCCAATGCCGACAATTCCAGTCTGGGATTCCTTCCGACTGGCAGTGTGGAACTGGGTGCTTATATGATGGAAAAGGGCAACAAGGATACGGCGGGAGGAAAGGGCAACACCGGCTCGGAGACTCGAACGCCGGGTGTCAGAAGAATCAAAAGTGCAGCTCTGGAGATCGGATGTCCTCCTCCCAGCGTCTCCAACCTCTCTCCGCATCCCAACAGTGTGGAGACCATCGGTGGTCAGGTCCTCAAAAATCCCAAGAGCGCCATCATCCCTCCCCCGAGTAAGAGCCTAATAAGGAACCCTCACCTCAACCTCTGGCCTAAGCCTAACAGCTCCATGGAAGGAAACGGACTCCCCTATATGAACTACGGGTCGGAAATAGTCTACCCGATCGCCGAGATCTCTGATGAAATGCAGACCTCCCAATGCCAGGAGAGCGATCTGGAGTCGCTGAGTAGTCGATGTGACACAGACTATGAAGACGATAACGGCATCAGCATGAAGAATCAACTTCGCGGTTTCGATTCAGATTTCAACAGACCCTTACAGACTAACTCGTCCGACTCCGAATTTGAAAATAACGGATCCAGGTCTCCCTTGCTAGATCGCAACGACTGTCTCAATGATGTCAAGATCGTGAAAGCAAAGTCAGAAAAATCCGAACTGGACAAGAAACAAACCAACAGTGGATGCAAAGGACTCCTCAAAAATAATTCCTTCTCTGTAGATACCAAAATGAGTGATAAACTCAAATGTGATAGAAACGTCAGGCTGTTGAAGAACAATTCCTTCAATGCCACCCCCTCTGCCGTTGTGGAGGAAGACAATAGTGTAAATAGAAAGTGCAGTGATGATGTAAATAATAAACAATACGACTGCAGAATCGGCGACTGCAGGGAAATTACTCCCGTTAAGAGTTGCAAACAAAAAACCAACAAACCAAAAGTGTTAGACACGGGTGATTACTTCGATCAAACCAGCGCAAGTTCCAAAGACTTTTTATTAGAAAAATCTAGTGTAGATTCAAACGAGTGTTTGTTAAATAATTTTGAAAGACATAAACAAAAGTTAGAAATGGATGTTGAAGAATTGAAAAAACCCCCTGACAGGGAAACTTCCAATTCAAGCGGTAGTTTAGAAATGCAAGACGCGAGGCAAGAAGTTGCCACTGAAATTAGTGATATAAGTGATCAAAAGACACTGTCCGATACTCGCTCTAAAGACATATCTCCCCCTCCCATTAAGGAGGAAACTGAAACTAAATTACAAAGTGATGAAAATAGCCTTTATGGAATTACTTGGCTGTTCGATGAATCCATCCATTGTCAAGATGATGGTAAAAATAATATAGAGGAAGAGGATGCGGCTGCATCTATAGATAGCGCTTCCAAAACACCCAAACCGTCTTGTTCCAGCGCAGACTCAAACACTAGTAATCAAAGAAATCTCGGTGCAATACCCAAACAGATCAAAAACCTCACAAGAACTAGACATTCTTCTCTGAAGGAAAACAAGAAAAAGGAAAAGAGTAGATCTTCCGAAGGTCCAACCCAAGAAGAGTTGGACACCGTCGAGGCTCACTCAGCACTAGTTCAGGGCTTAGAGTGTTTGTTTGCAGCTACAAATGCCAACACTGTCGTGATGCCACCTCTCAACCGAGAGGAGAGGCTTCGAAGTCAACGACAGTCCGATCAACAACACAGAAGGGACAGTCAGAAACCTAGAAAAAAGTCCATCGAAGAAATGGCTCAAACATCTACCAATACCATATTACCCACCTCCATGCCTCTGCTGGCTGCTTTTCTCAATTCTCGAGTAGATTATCCCCATGTACCCATTTATTTGCCGGGCGACACGGACCCTTGTTTGACCCTTTTAGAGAATGGCACGGCTACTGACGGAACATACTACGAGCTTCAGAGGACCAGACCCCTCATGGACCGTAACCACAGAAATAGAATAAGAAAAATTAAGAGATCGACTAGACAAAGAAACACCGAACAAAACCAGTCTATGAACAACGATAAAGTCAAAGCCAAAGAAGAAAATAAAGGTGATTCTGGTAACCCTTCGAGTACCTCGTCCAGCAACGTTCACTTTGCAACGTCTTTCGAGGACACCACAGATGGTGCAATACACTGTTTCATGGACGAATACGGAAACTGGATGTCGTATACTTTTGACAAGAACAGCTCGGGCCATGCCAAGGAAACGGCCAAAAATAACCAAGCCAAGACTGAATCTGCAGAACCGACTCAAACTACGCAAGAACCAACAGCATTAGATGGAAGTTGCGTCTCTATAACTTCCGACTTAACCGGCGAAATAGAAGTTTGGAATAAGTCCAAGCAGGGAGACAGCATAGAACAACCAGCAACAAATGGAAGTATATACAATTCTTCTTCCAATCAGGGCAGCAATAATCCATTGCTGTCAAGCAATAACAACTCCACTTCCATGTTACCAGTTTCACAAGCAAATAACAGATCCAAATCCATTTATGTCATGGAACCGGCAGTTCAGCCGACCCAACGAAGATCCCCAGTGGCTATACTCACGGACAGTATTCTAGAAAGAGCAGAAGTACAAAGAATGCTGCCACCGAACACCCAGTTGAATTTCCTCTTCAACAGCACCATGCCAACCGATCATACGGCACAAATACTCATGAACATTCCTATCTCAAATTCAATGGTAGAGAACTGCATGGACAGGATGGATGTATCCAGGAAGAGGTTCAGAATCATCGACTCAATAGAAAATGCTGAAGACCCCCAACCAACTTCGTATTACAAGTTTAAAATATTCAAGTGTTGGAAAGTCAAAGTGACCATGGACAGGCTCAAACTGATGGCGTTATTCGACAGAAACTTGACCCTCAAAGAAACTATTCTGTCCATATTTCTCGGTATCATGGTATCCATTCTGGGTGCATTTATCCTTCATCTGGGATTCTACAAAGACATTTGTGCTTTTTGGTTTTGTTTCGTGATAGCCGGTAGTCAATATTCTCTCTTGAAAAGTGTACAACCGGACTCCGCATCTCCCGTCCACGGATTTAACAGAATGGTGGCCTTTTCTAGACCCGTTTATTTTTGTCTGTGCGCCACTATTCTGTGTATAGTGCATTATTCTCTGGAACAGTATGACGCACCTCACAACAGTCATCGAAGTAAGAGGGCAATCGACGACAGTGGAGACAAATTCACTCTTTATGGAATCCATTTTGATTCCCGGGAGATATTGGGAGTGACTGAACAAGTGATATCTAATTTATTATTGTTTTTTCCGTTGGCCTTTAGCTTGGGACTTTTCCCCCAAGTCAACACCTTTGCGATGTATTTATTTGAACAAATCGACATGCACATATTTGGGGGCAACGCCACGGCTAGTCTGAGTGCCTCGGTCTATTGCGTGTTCAGATCTCTATTGGCCGTAGCTGTTCTGTACGGCTTTGCATACGGCGGTCTTACAGAGTCCAAAGGTTCTCAGCACATTCTGTTCTCTATGTTCTGCGGTCTCGTAGTGCCCATATCTTATCACTTGAGCAGGTGCGCCAGCGATTACACGATGGTTTGGAACCTGATAAAAAACCACTTGATACCGGCTGACATTTACAACATTCACAGTTCGGAGAATTCAAATCTCGAACTGGAAAAACAAAACACGGAAGTGCCCAACGAAAGGACTAGTAGTAAAAACAAACAAAACTCCGAAAGTAATATATCCAAACAGCAGTCAATAGATAGTTCTACGTCTAAAGTTAATTTCAGCTCAGACACAAACGTTTCCAAGAGTCAAAAGAGATCGCAGACGAGTGTCAATTCCAGTGTCAATTCTTTGAAAGTGGATTCCACACTCGGGGCTACGGTCAACTCGAGCGGTTCCATCAAGACGGAGAATGTCACAGACGAAGGGAAGAGTTCCAAGTTGAAGTCTGCCAGTGATGACCAGACAGAAGGAGAAATGGAGGATCCCCTACCAAAGAAGTTGCAGGAGACTGTGAACGCGAGGTTCAAAAATGACATTATTGTGTGCACAGTTATGGCGCTCTTTATTTTTGGAATCCACTGCACGACCGTCTTTTCAACGCTTCAACCGGAATTAAACCCTGTATGTATTTATTTCTGTGTCAATAACATTTAATGATATTTTGTTTTATCTTCGACTCTTATCTCTGAGAACTGTAATTAAGGATCTTTCAAAATTCATTCAAAATTATTGTAATAGCGAAAAAAAAATTTAATATAAGTAGTAAATTTGTTGCAAAATTTACTAAAATTAACTAATCTAATAAATGACTGTTTCCTCAGGCTCATATAGTTTGTCAATAATTTATCACAAATAGTTTCAGCAAAATACTTACCAAATGATTTAAAACCGGCATTTTATACTGACAATAACCTAGGTAAAACTAGGGCCCGAAGTATAGATTCGTTCTCAAGCTTGAGACTGGTCTTGAGCACACATTCTCAACCAAAATAGTATTAAAGTTACAAAAGTCACTGAGCGTGATCCCAAGACCGGTCTTGAAATGCATAGAAGAATGGAGATTGCTTCGAGACAGCTATCCCGCTGTCTTGAGCACGGTCTCAAATAGAAGGAAAGAGACAACGCTTTATACGAAAAAGAGACGCTTTTCATTAATTACTATTATGACCTATACATTGTTAACGGTTCTAAAATGAATGGAGCATCTTATTTAGAACCTTCCGCGAGTAATTTTAATACAATAATTCATAAACTTTCAATTTCTAAACAAAGATTTCATAGAATTTGTGTTACATCCTGCAGATCATCATATTGTATCATATTTTGAAATGGCTGACTTTCCAGGACGTATTGACTGTAGGTACACACATTCCTATAATATTACATATACTATATGCAACTAAAATAAATACAACTATGTAAATGAAGTATTTGAAATGAAAGTATTTTATTTTCCTCCCCCGAATAAAATGTTCGACATTTTCGCTATTTAATTAGGTTTAGTATAATATTGCATAAATTTCTCTACACTTTCGAAGATTACCATAAATTGTCAAAATATCTATAAATAGCTTTTATAACTCAGTGCTACCAACAAAACAGCTCTGAAATTATTGCCATTTACAAGAAAAAGTACTTTTTTATAGTGATACATGATTCACATTTTTTTCGAGTACGCTTTCTCGAATGAGACGGCGTACATATTTTATTTTTAATACGGATTTTCGAGCATGATCTCAAGATGATCTTGAGAATTATTCTATAATTTGGTCCTAGGTGTCACACTGTAACATGCTTAAAGCTGTCGTGCGAATAACAGTTGATAAACTCCATGTTATTCTGTTATATATTTACATATTTAGTGGTACTCAGTATGTCTCATATTTTTTTTACAGATTAGTGTGTTTATTTTTGTAGGTATGTTATATTTTAATACATGACAAACTTTAATGATAAATCAAATATTTTTATGATCGCATATATTATTTTTGCAAATATTAGATTTTGACGAGGCGATGAATGTATGTCATGATAGAAGTAAGTGGGGTTTGGTTCTCTCTGCCTACCCCGTGAGGGACATGGCGTGATGGTATATATGTATGTATGTATTAGATTTTGTCCCTGCCGGGAGTCAATGGAATGACAATATCTCAATAGAGACAAAGCGGGACCAACCAATTTCTCAATAGGTGGCGCTAGAAAATAGTTTCATTGTCATTCGATAGATGGCGATTGTCTTCCCAGCTTATTTTCAAACGGTTAGATAGCATATTAGATTGATAAGGGAAGTCAATTAAAACCAGCCGATGACAAGTTGTAGGTGCCTTATTTTCCAGATCAGCGGTGACTGATTTTTTGATTATATCTTTTGATTTAAATTTATAATAATTTCCAGGTTGTTTGGTGGATATGTGGTCTGCTGGGCTGGGTACTGCACTATCTGACTCCTCAGCTACGAAAGCAGCTGCCCTGGTTGTGGCTCTCCTCCCCGGCCCTCAAAGCTCGGGAGCATGCGCAGTTTGAAGTCAGGGAGCCAGCCAGAGTCATGTGGTTCGAAAAGGTAATCTTAGGTCAACTATTTTGGATTAGTCATTAACAGATTCAACATTAAATATAAAAAATCACACAATAAACAAAAGACGTATTACCCTTAGTTCAAAATGAAATGAAATAGTTGATTACAATAATAATAATTTATTTATACAACAATTGATTTATAATTCATCTTTTCAGAAGTATTTAAAATATAAATGTACAACTATTGTTCTAACCGGATTGTAATGTTGATTGTGATAAGTTACTGCAAGCGCATATTCTAAGATTTGTCATACAATTAATTACTGCAAGTGAATGCTCTAATAAGACTTGTGCATTTGTTTTTAATAAATCATTAAAGTGTTCTAATCAAATTAGTGTACTTGTTTTTGATTAAGTTATTGCGAGTGAATATTATAATAATAAGATTTATATAGTTGTTTTTGATAAGTTTACTATGAATGAATATTTTAATAAATCAACGTCTACATCTATTATTCAATAGGCAATATTGTTTCAGGCTTATGTGTATCTGTGCTTTCTGGAACGTAACATCCTGTATCCGGTACTGTTCATATCTGCTGTAACACAAGACTCTCCGGGGATTATGGTCAAGTTTGGACCAGGACTCGGTTCTCTCATCGTCTGCATCTGTGCACTTAAAGGTATCATTGTTAATATCTGATGTTCGTTGGCTTTCCAAAAAGTAGCATCAATTGATCAAACAATCATCAGCTCGAGGTGCAATTTTGAAGGAATATAATTATAATAATAACTAATTTAAAAAGCGCCATTTCATGATACAAGATCACTCCAAGGGGGCTGTAGCTTATTTGTTTGCTCACAGAAATATACCAGTCTTAAGTAGCTCCACGTATGTCAAGGGGCAATTTCTTCCACTTTAAAGGCCTGTAATCTGTCTGTCAAATTCTTTCAAAGAAATGGTACTCTATGATCCAGATGATCTCTATGTAAGCTGTCTTCCTGGTGGAAATTTTTTTTGACACAAGTTTTGGAGCCAAGTCCTTCAGAGCCTTTAACACCATCAGGCATACCTTATAAAGACCTGAAAAAGACGTTGAAAGAAGAGTTATGGCAGGTAATAGAATAAACTTAGCTCTCAGACCAGTAATGTCCGATCCAAGCATCTCAAAGGAAGCCAAAATTGCCGTACATAATGTACTTGTAGTGCCCACTTTGATGTATGCCAGTGAAACATGGACGTGGCAAAAGATGCATGAAAGTAGAATAAATGCTGTGGAAATGAGATCACTAAGAAGAGTATGTAATAGAACGATATATGATAGAATAAAAAATGAGGACATAAGGGATGAAGAAATGCAAGATGAAGAAGAGTATTATAAGTAAAATGAAAGTGAATTCCTTGAGGTGGTTTGGACATATTGAATGAATGATGAACGACTAAAAAAATATACATGTGTATAAGAGATGGAGTGAATAGCAGGGGCCGCCCCAGAAAGAGATGGCATGACCATGTGAATGATATTTCGAAAGAAGGAAATATAAGAAGCTTGAATAATCGACGAGCATGTATGAGACGATGCATGGATGTAAAGGAAGCTAGGAATGTGTGCAAAAATAGAGGAATATGGCGCTCGGTTCTCTACTTACCCCGTAAGGGATATGGTGTGATGGTATGTATGCATACCTTATAGTATACTCGTTCTGGACATTTCAACAAGTGTAGTTGGTTATGAAGAGGTATTGTGTGACATATTTTGTCAGCTCCATATATCAAACTCACAGAGCTGCGTTGAATACTAATACTTGGGCAAACCCAGGGCCCGCAAGCCTCGAACAAATAATTTACGCCAGATAGACTGAGATAGACTGTCTGTCTGTCTTTTTTTTCCACTTTTTAGTGAGGACCGCACTTCTCAGACGGCGCCACCGGCGGCACTCATCGTTGATACCATTAGAAAAATTTTTTTTTAAAAAGTTACGCATGTTATTTATGTTATTATAATTTTTTATAGTTTGGTATTAAAAAAACATATTTTTTTACTTTCGAAATAGTTTTTAAATAAAAAAATGAATACTTCTGTGTTTTATGAATATTAAAAAGCATCAAATCATTTGTTATATTAAAATTTTACTTATGCATTATGGGAACAGATTTTCCTACATGGCAATATTTTCAACGCGTTGAAAACAGTTGGAAATGAATCGCCATTTTTGTTTGACCTTCGTTGTCATTGCTGTTGTCGTTAAATTTTATCGAATTGTGTTAAAAAATGGAAAACTTGAAGAAAAAATCCCAATCCCATTGCTATTAAAGTGTTGGTTCGTGTAACTCAAAGGATTTGACACAAACAATTCCGTTTTTCGTCCATTCGCGATCAAGGACATTGTTACGATGGATGGATCATTTTATGTTGAAATGAAGAACTGCGTCACGCTGAAGTAAATAAAATAAGTGTGTTATTTGTTATGTAAAAAAGACAATGGAAAATTTGAAGAAAGAATCCCATTACTATTGCAGTGTCGGTTCGTGTAACTCAAAGGATTTGACATAGAAACAACTCCGTTTTCCGTTCATTCGCGATCTAAACACATTGTTACGATGGATGGATTTTTATTTAATAACAATAGTGAAAGTGTTTGAAATTGAGCTAATTAATTATATTTTCTATTTTCACTACACAACTTATTATTGTATTAGTATATTTGTGTATTTCGTCATATGTATATTGTTTTTATTACTAATAAAAAATAAAAATAAAGTTTTTTTACTTAAATAATTTTACCTAAATTAATTATTCATTGCTCCTTTGTGTATTGTTCTTCATAATGCTTGAATAACTTGAAAAAAATATGTTATTCAAACATTATGGAGGATGAATATGCAAAGGAGTAATGTAATACAACAAATAAATAAATAAAATATTCCGCCTGGGTGGTCCCGCCTTTCCAAAGCTTTTACACCGCAAGTATAGATGACAGTAATGTGTATTGGCGTACAAAGTATGTATGGTGGCTTGTGTTCTTTAGTTAGTGTGTTCTATGGGCAAACCAACATCCAGCCTTAACACAACAAATGAAGATGATAGAGACGAGACATCCATAACAAAGATTTCCTATTGTCCATTTCATTTATTAATTCCTTTTCTTCTTGTGTCATATCAGGTCCCCCCGACGTTGACGACCACCATAGAGAAAGCCTCCCTGTCCTGTGCAGTGCGAAACAGCTCCTCCACAGTTCTTATACCAGTCCATTCGCGGATGTTTCGCAGCCAGGAAAGCTGTTTTCTTCCGACCCCTCTACGACCCTCAATCTTCCCCTTCATGACATTTTTATATTTTCATATTTATAAGCTCGGTATTGATGAACTATGTGAACCTGAGTTATTTGTGTATGCTGACCCGAGCTATACGGGGAGCAAAGTCACACCCCTCCCGTCTCATCTGTCATCTCTCCGGGCCTTGTTTGATCTGTACAGAGCACATACACATTGTGATGAAACTTTCAGAATACAATCTCAGTATGATACTAGTTGATAATCTGCAATAAAAAAAGTTGCTATTTCATAACTCCCCACTACCTATATCCCCTTGGGGTAGTGAGGAGTAAAAACTACTAAAATTTATCTAACTAAGGGTTATGTACATGTTGCCACATCTGGCCAAGTGTAGTTTTTTACATCTGACAACACTAATACAAAATTTATAAGGGAATTATTAACTGAAACAGACAGTAAATACATATATTATAACAAAGTGTCAATAATGGTTAAAAGATATCCAGTGATAAAATACATCACCTCATATGGTACATACATACATACCATCATGCCATGTCCCTCGCAGGGTAGGCAGAGAGTACCAAACGCTACTTATTTCTATCTTGACATACATTCATCGCCTTGTCGACATTCATACATCATCTTATACATGTTCGTCTGTTATTCATGCTTCTGACATTTCCGTCTTTCAAAATACCGTTCACATGGACGTGCCATCCCTTCCTTGGGCGGCCTCGACCTCTTATTCCATTCCTGATATGGTGGATACCTTTTTTTTAAAAAGAATTCCTTGTATACTATTTCTTCTTTATGGAGTAATCTTTGATTGAAGAAAATATAAAGAGATGTGTCTAACATCTAAGGATGAGTTGTTTCAAAGAAGAATTAAAAACAGAGGAATATAACTATATATGCACTATTACAATCAATTTTTTCAACAAATAATTTATTTTTACAATTTTTGTTGTGTGTTAATGACTCATAATGAAATATTGTGTTTGGAAAGAGAGAAAGAAGGATGCATACGCTTGAATGCATAGCGTATGTATGTACATTTACTTATATGTAAGCGTATCTATAAATAAGCAACGCAATAGACAACAATATAAAACTAGCTCACCTTAGCACAGGCTATGCCTAGTGAGGGGGCTAGTAACAAAGATACAAACAAACAGAGATAGCTCTAACTATGTAAGCAATGGTGAAATAATGAAATTATATTTATTGCAATGAAATAACTTATATTTACTTTGTATGTCGACTATGTATGAATAAGCTTATATTACCTTTAAATTATTTTGTATCTTATATCTACTCTATGTTTTTGGATAGAAATAAATAAAAATAAATAAATAAATAAGAATTTATTTCAAATAATTGATGTTGTCTTTACAAAAATTGGATGTCAAGAGGGGAGAGTGTTGTGTATATTTATGTATGTATGTTTATTTTTTCTTTAGGTTTAAGGAATGCCTACTCAGATCCTGATAGTCAATATTTGATTCTTGTGTTTGCTGTTCTCCTATTCCGCCTTGACTATCATTGGGCCAGTGAGAGCTTCCTCATTGACTACTTTATCATGGCTGTCATATTCAGCAAGATGTATGAATTTCTATTAAAGGTAAATATCTTATTGTATTTAATCTTAATTTTATTAACATATGGGCCAACACTAAACTTTCCACTTCATTAATTACTCTACATTTCATAAATAGTATTTATGTGAAGTATCCAGTTATGCCTTTTTCTAAAGTTGTCAATCTCTGGACCATAGATTTTTATTATATGATTTTTTTTTATGATGTAGTACTCCGTGCAAAAGTGAGTCATGGAATATCGCGCGTTTGACGTTTTGGTTGGCAACATATTTTAGTTTTCCTTATATTTCAACACTTCCTGTTCTCTAAACCCTAATGAACAAATTGTTTTTTTCGACAAATAAATCCGAAAACAATTCACATTAGTCGTTATTCTCTATAGAAAACGATGTGGTCTGCCAACCAAAACGTCAAAAATCCCCCGAAAAAGGCCTCACTTGGATTCATACAAAATTTGCTAACTATGACATCTAGTATTTTATAATAAAAATCTATGCTCTGGGCATACTTCTATGGAACTTATTTCTATTGTATACATTCTTTTTAAAACTCAATTTAAAAATTCAACTATCCTCAACATGAAAGCATTATTGAATCTGTTAACATATGTAATCATAGATAAGAAATAAAGTGTCATCTATGGAAAATGAATTAGCTCTATGTTTTATAAGATAGAAAAAATATAACTGATGGGCTATTCATGACACAGGATTGGATCAAAACATCCTCCCTAGACAACGTGCCATTTAGCTTAAGAAAGAAACCAGAAAATATAACTCAATGTAATATTTGTTTCTTGTAATATTTTGTCATAATTAATCGTTGTATTTGTTGCAGATTCAATTTGTGGTGACTTACATAGCTCCATGGCAGATAACATGGGGCAGCGCTTTCCACGCCTTTGCTCAACCCTTCAGTGTACCACACTCTGCCATGCTGTTTCTCCAGGCGGCTATCTCTGCCATACTCTCTACTCCGCTCAATCCAATTCTTGGTAATTTACCTTATTCAGTTTATGTACATTCCATCATTCAAATATATATCAGAGAGATTAAAATTACAGAAGTTATATTAGGTACTGTATCAGAGCCAATTTATATTAGGTACTGTATCAGAGCCAATTTACAGAAGTTATATTAGGTACTGTATCAGAGCCAATTTACAGAAGTTATATTAGGTACTGTATCAGAGCCAATTTACAGAAGTTATATTAGGTACTGTATCAGAGCCAATTTACAACACTTAACAATTATTTTGACGTTGAACCATTATTTTCTTTAATGTCAAGATAAGATACAATAGAGAAAGGCAATTGTGGTTTCACTGGATTCACAAATCCAGGCCCACGAGCACAAGCGACCAGAGTACCACTCAGAATAGGCGAGCCACACGGGCTTGCGATCATGTATGCGGGCTTAGGGGGCCCCTTTGTGACTCGAGTCACACTCACCACTCAATAACCTCCGACTGATACTCTCCTGCGCAACCAAATCCAACCATACCCTATCCAGAAGTTCTTTAATTTTATCCCCAAGGAGACCTAGGTCCTTAAAGTAGGAATATAAAGACTGCAGGCAGGCCTCTCGCCCCCACCTCTACAGGATTTATATTAATTTGTACTAAAGCCATTTTGAACTATTTTATCTACCAGTTCCCTGTACTTGTTTAGCTTGTATCGGTGGTCTTTTGGAATATTTGTGTCCTATGGAACATTCTGCTTCATATAAATAACTCTTTTCAATGAAAGAGAGTATATTGTCAAGTCAGGTCTAAGAGATAAGATGCAGGTCTTCTTTATCATTGACATCTTGAGAACCGTACTTTTGAATTTTACCAAAACAAAGCAATATTTGTAACGTTACAGGAAGTGCAATATTTATGAGCTCTTACGTTAGACCCGTGAAGTTCTGGGAGAGAGATTATAACACCAAAAGGGTGGACCAGAGCAACACCAGACTATCATCACAGCTTGAGAGGAATCTTGGATCAGGTAAAAAGAGTTTATCGATTCAATTTCTTTCATTTGATTATTTTTTTGATTTACCACAAGAAAAAAATTTATCTTTGCTTCCAGTTAACGGCGAGCCAGCTGTTTTCCTTATAAGCTCTCACTTTAAATGCAGTCAGTGTAGAGTTCTCCAGACTCTGCTTATGTTTTTAGTTTTGCAAGGGGCCTTATTAGTCCCCATAAACAAAATGGGTGGTGGTGAGGGGAGAAAAAGAAGCATTTGAAACAATATTTTATTAATATAATCTAGTAAATGGACCTTATCAAAATATGTCATCCGTTGCTATATTGAAATATTATTTGAATTGCTTTCAGATGACAACAACTTGAACTCCATTTTCTATGAACATCTAAGTCGGTCACTACAGCACTATCTGTGTGGTGATCTCATACTTGGAAGGTGGGGACAAGTGCAACAAGGAGATTGCTTTGGTACGTCAACTAATATATTTATAACTAATAATTCATAAGTATTCTTCGCTTACTTTTTTAGAGCAGAAGAAATCCCATTACTGATTATACATTTGATTCAATGATTATCATGAATCTTGGTAGCAGTGGCGACTGGTCGATTGTATTTTTGATCATTTTTGGTAGTGCAATTTTTTCCTGAATTAATAATAAATTAATAGGTATTTAAACCATAAATACAATATAGGATATTTAAAAAAATGTATTAAAGTCACAGTATTTGTTTTCAAATAATTTGAAACCGCGCCAGCGTTCTCTTTTATAAGTGATAATGCCCCCAAGTCAAATTGAAAACGCTGTTCGTTTTCGCCAAGCGCTAATTTTTTTTGTATGGGATTTGACGTTTGTTGTAGAAATTTTTTCTACAATAACAAACAACAAACGTCAAATCCCATACAAAAAAAATTAGCGCTTGGCGAAAACGAACAGCGTTTTCAATTTGACTTGGGGCCATTGTTATTTTACAATATTGTTTCACTGATTTATCAACAGATGTCGTGAAGACAAATGTATGGGAGTATTATTCATACAAGTAATTAGGTCTAAAGTTGTGTGTCAATATGTGACACTCGTATTTTAGTCGCAGAATCGGCTGTATGTCATGTATACGTGGCACTCATCTCTTTCAATACGAATGGCTAATGAATTAGAAAGCGAGATAGATGTATACATACCTACTAATTACATCTAAGATATGATAAGCTCAGTGCAGCGCACGAGCCTGCACGAGTCTGCCTTATGAATTCAGTACAAGTATCGCTATTTCATCTGCCAGGGGACTATCTCTTTCTCTTCATACATACGCTGTATTAAAAGGAAATCAATTTTGGTGCAATATGGATATCGCACGACATACATTATGTACATAATGATAATATTTGTATTGCGGTAGATTTCATTATAATATGATATCGATTGCGAGGGTATATATAATAATCAATTGGTTTAGAAAAATAACAGTAATAAATTAAAGCGTAAAAATATATTAAAAACATATTTTAATATTAGTTTTTAGAATATACCATTTAAAAATTGGTAGTACAATTGATCCAACGCACTTCATATAGAGTCGCCGCTGCTTGGTAGATAACAGTAGAGGCATAAAAATATAATAATTAGTTTTTTTTAAACTCTGTTCCTCGGGGGGTAGGCATAGAGAACTGATTTAACCCTTTGAACGCGTTAAGCTTAAAATAAAATTTGATCTGAAAAATGCAAATTTTCAATTAAAAATTAAGTAATTTTTTTAAATCAATCTTGATTTAATACACCAAAAAATAGTCATCACGTTATAATTTTTTTTTAATATTTTTTTCGCATCCAAAGTTAACGTTTTTTACAAGCCATGGACTATAATCAAATTATGCATCGAAAGGGGAAAAAAAATTGGGCGACTTTAGTCGATTTATGCCTTCAAAGGGTTAAATAGAATAACTAATTTAAATAGAAATTAAAATTAAATACAATTTTTTTCATAATTCTAGTTGGTAGAGAACTCAATTCTAAATTTTTATACCTTGACATTCATGCTTCGTCACATACACGTTCATCTTTTTGTTTACCAGAAGGGACTGTACATGTTTGTACGTCTCCCACCTGGTTTCGGTTTTATCAACTTCTTCTCTACTTTAGTTTCAATCTTGGAGATTGGTTGGCAGCCAAGCGATCCATCTCTTCCTGCACTCTGCTCGGTCTTCAGCGACAACTCTGTGTAGGAGGTATGGTTTGTGTCGTGGCACACCTGTTCTAGATACTCCCAGCAGGATCGCCTCCCACCAGTTGTTTCCTCAGCCATTCCCTCCAAGACATATAGGAGATCCACGTGTCTCAACACATGGCCTCTCCAGTTTGTACGCCTTTTTGATATGGTTTTTAACATATGCCTGTTTTTTTCAGTTTTGCTGAGAATGTAATATGGTCCCTCCAAGATATGCTGAGTATTCGTCATTTTAAGAAACAAAAACTAGATTTAAATGTGTTTAAATATCTGTTTTGTTTTACGCAGTGTTGGCCTCAGATTACCTCAACTGTTTAGTGCATATAGTTGAAATGGGCAACGGTCTCGTGTCGTTTCAACTGAGGGGTTTGGAGTTCCGTGGCACATACTGTCAACAGAGAGAAGTTGAAGCCATCTCAGAAGGACCAGAAGACAATGACGGTTAGTTCATTATCTCTCTAACTTCTTGTGAACTCTTGTGAATACCTTTCCTTGGATCACCTCTAAAGAATCATGATTCAATAACATTAGCTGTTGTGAAACAAAAAGTGAATTATCAAAGAAGAAAAAACTCATTTATTCAAATAATTTCAAATATCTTTTAATTATATATATTTATATTATTTTGAATTGTATTTTTTTTTCTTGTTTTGTGATAATTTGCATATTTTGGTTATTTAAAAATAAATATAATTATTTATAATGATAATTAAAAACAGAGTTTTCCACAAATGAGTATGAATTTAATGAGCCTTAGAGCTTTCGCCAAACACGTCTGGCATTCTCTGAGGCAATAATCAATAAAAATTGTTACAAGTATATGACTCAGTTTTAATCCACGTTATAATGAACATGAGCGCTTTCTATGTAACCATCGAAAGCGCTCATGCTAATTATAACTCATACGTGAATTGAAACTGTGTATACTTGTAATAATTTCATTGTTTCCACTCTGTGAAGGATGTTTGTTGGCTGTGGATAAATCCTTACTCTATTAATTTAATGCATGTATTTAGGATGCTGTTGTTGCGCTGTGGGTCACCTACCCAGGATGTTGTCTGTGAACGCCATGTTCTCTCTCCGCTGGTTGGCCTGGCAAGTCACCACGGCCAGATACGTCCTCGAGGGATATTCCATATCAGACAACAGTGCCGTCTCCATGCTGCAAGTATTTGACTTCAGAAAGGTCCTCATCACATATTATGTTAAGGTAATCAATCAAACTTACATTATATTATATTATCTATGTATTATATTTGGATTTTTCCATTTATACTTGACAATGTGATATTTAATATTGTCGTACTGACTTTGACATATGCATGTGAGACATGGACATACCAGAAAAAGCATAAAAGTAGCATAGATGCCATGAGATTGCTTAGAAAGCTTTAAAAAAACGATATATGGCAGAAGAACAAAGATGTTAGAACTGAGTGTTATTTAAATAGGGATATTCTAAAACAGAATGAAAGTAAACCATAGATTTTCATTATAATATACTAGATAACGTAGTTAGCAAATTTTGTATGAATCGAAGTGAGGCATTTTTAACGTTTTGGTTGGCAGACCACATTGTTTTTCTATAGAGAATAACGACTAATGTGAATTTATTTGTCTAAAAAATCACTTTGTTCATTAAGATACAGAGAACAGTTATCTAGGATGTGTTGAAATGTAAGGAAAACTGAAATATGTTGCCAACCAAAACGTCAAATGTGCGATATTCCATGACTCACATTTTGCACGGAGTACTACATCTAGTATATTATAATAAAAATCTATGAAGTAAACACACATCTATGGTTTGATGAAGTAAAAAGAATGACAGATAGAACTATTTTGTCTCAGAGCTGATTAGTTTTCCATAAATAAAGACATACTTCTTCTTTATGATTTGTCTATCAAAACTTTCATAAAATATCTGTTTTGTACACTACCATACCATTTTTATAATTTCCATTTAATATAGTAAATATTAATAATTGTGTTACTTTATTTTTCAGAGTATAATATTCTACACGATCCAGTCACCAAAGTTGGAAGAATGGTTGTCATCAGCTAGTATACTGGAAGCTTTGAAACCAACGCTCGACAGAAACTTTATAGATCTCGATCCCATCTTCAATTTGAATCTGGACGAAGACTACGACTTTAGATCGTCGGGGATCACCAGGGCTTCTTTTTGTTCTGTGTACCATGAATGGGTGTCGTACTGTGGCATGAGACGGGAAGATCTGTACAAGCAGAAGGGAGATAAAATGGTAGCCAAAGACTCGGCTCTGGTTTCTCTCTGCTTTGGTCTCAGTCTGGTGGGAAGAAGAAGTCTAGGAGCAGCCAGCCACAATACAGTTTCCAGGTGTGTTTTATTTTTTTTTCGTTTTGGCAATCTTTATTTTAGAATTACAGTGTGTAATTTATTAAGTAAGAATATATAAATAACTAGCGGATACTACAGATGTCCTGCCCTAACTTTGGCTTGCTGCTATTAGCTAGTTCAGCAAACATAAAAATAACCACATACCATTACAGCATATCGCACAATGTGGGGTAACCAGCGATAGGTGTGTAGGGATACATTACCTTATAAAAGGAAGCATGACACATGCGTGTTTCCTACGCATCAGTCTCGTCTCACCTAAAAATGGAAACATTCAGAATGATTGGTGAACTATGTAGGATATCATTTTGCTTGTTGTATTTTCGATTACCTGACTTTTACGGGACACCAGAAAAAAATAATAGAAAATTTTCATCAAAATCATTCCAACGGTTTAGGAGTTCAGTGACATACACACGTACAGAATAATTATATATGTATAAAGATATTGATGAAACTCCTGTAGGTATATCTCAAAAGTTATACTGGCCCTGAGTCAAATTGAAAACGCTGTTCGTTATCGCCAAGCGCTATTTTTTTTTTGTATGTGATTTGACTTTTGTTGTAGAAATTTTTTCTACAATAACAAACAACAAACGTCAAATCCCATACAAAAAAAAATTAGCGCTTGGCGATAACGAACAGCGTTTTCAATTTGACTTGGGGGCATTGTCTGCATAATATCATGCATTCTTTTGTGAATCTATACCATCCAGGGCCTCACTCAAACACACAATAAAAAAGTTTCATCGAAAGCAGCCCAGCCATTTCAGAGGAGTTCAGTGACATACACATCTGCAGAAGAACTATATATATAAAGATATCAAATTTATATAAACAAAGCCTGAATTTTTATTGACAATAACATCTTAATAGAGACGAAGTTGGGATATTGTAGAAGAACCAGGAACTCGAGGCACCTACAGGGCTTACGACCTGTGGCGGGTTCGGCTGGTTTACGTGATCACTTTATTCACTTGCGCAACGTTCACCAATTATGCCTTCTTATTGAGTTCCCTTATCAATGTAATTTTTGAAAGTTCTATATATTTGAATAGTGTGTAACAATTCACCTGAAAATAAGGAACTATACTATTGCCATCTATGAAGTAACGGAAAAGAGTTCCTGGTTCTTCTACAATATCCCAACTTCGTCTCTATTGAGATGTTAAAAAAAACAAATAAATAAATAAAAGAAAAATTTTGTCAATAAATCAAATTTACCTATAAAATAGAGTTTTCATTGACATACATTGCTAAATAACAATTCTTTCCAGTATTTCCAGAATTGAACCTCAACCACTGCACAGATTTCAAATGACTTGGCTTTACCATTCCACTCGTGTTTGTCTCTTTTTTCAATTTATATTTTTGTTTGTTGGATTTTCAAATATGTGTTTTGCTCTCATACTTAGTGTGGAGTTCTTCCTGTATGGCCTTCACGCTCTCTTCAAAGGGGACTTCAGGATAACCTGTGTGAGAGATGAGTGGGTCTTCTCCGATATGTCTCTACTGCACTCTGTCCTGGCACCGGCCGTCAGGATGGCTCTAAAACTACATCAGGTAATTTCAACATTGAACATTATCAGTATCAACATAATAAATTACAAAGGTTGATGTATGAAACTGACAAGCAATGTCACATACCACCTTTTCTTGCTGAATTTTCTAGTACAAGTAGACTATAAAGTAGGCTCGGTGGCTTTTAAGGCTCTGAATGACTTGGTTCTACATTTTTCTTCGTCGGCCTTCCTTTGTCCAGGAATGGACACAGGCGTCCCCCTGAGACCTCCACAGCTCTCACTGCATAACATTCAAGAACTGTATCAAATGAATGTGTCGAGGAGACACCTTACATTGAGATTGTCAGGATCACCAATTTTTCAAAGGAATAGGACTAAGTAAACAAGATGGCTTCCTATGATTGCAGTTTCAGTGTGAACGGGCCTTTAAAGTGGAATAAATTGTCCTGTAACATACATTGAACTCGGAGCATTTTGACACTTTCAGTAAATGATAATAATTACTTATGACGGCTCGGCAGGTGGACTCAGTGATGGCTACCATTTCGTGACGGATATTTTCTTTCAAATGTGTCAGGGAAGTCGGTTTACTGGCGTAAACTTTAGATTTAAGATAACCCCATAGGAAAAAGTCCATAGGGATTAAATCAGAAGTGCGTGGAGACCAATTTATGTCACCTCTCCTGGAGATCAATTTGCCTGGGAAAATTTCACGAACTCGTGGCAGATGTGTATTGGACGGTGTGACATTGCTCTGTCCTGCTGGAACCATGTTCTTTGGTTATAGTCAGGAAAGTTTTGCAGTTCAGGCACCAAGAAGTCGTTTAACATTTTTTTTTTTGAGACATCTTGTATAATATTCATTTAATAATTTGGAAAGGATCAGCCGCTCTAGACAACGTGTCATTTATATCATTGTAGCACAAGAAAAGAAACAAGATAAAAGATAACTCAATATATGGAAGTGACAGTTGCCTGTCACTTCCATATATTGAGTTATATTTTATCTCTTCTTGTCCTAAATGACACATTGTCTAGGTACCCAGGTCCATGGGCATATTCTACATATATGTTCAGGAGCCACACTAGACAGGAATAATGAATTGTTTTGTTACCAGCAGTGAGTACATGTAACATGAAATCAAAGGTGGGCTGATTAAGTAGCAATTACTTGTTATTCTTATTTATTATATTGTTAATTTTTTATTTTTGTACACTACCCATTTTTATAATATATAAAAAAAATTTAAGACTTCTTTGTTTCTGTGAGCCAATAATTAATCTGACATTTCTAAACGGCTCTTAATAGGTTTTTTTTATCTCAATAGAGACGAAGTTGGAATATTTATTGTAGGAGAACCAGGAAATCAAGGCACCTACAGGGCTTACGACCTGTCATCGGCTGGTTTACGTGATCACTTTATGCGCTTGCGCAACTTTCACCAATTATGCCTTTTTTAATGAGATCCCTATCAATTCAATTTTTGAAACTTCTATATATTGTAATACTGAAATTCTTTTCGCTTGCGAAAGAAAAAAGAAAAGAATTTCAGTATTACACAAGCGAAAGAATTTCAGTATTACAATATATAGAAGTTTCAAAAATTGAATTGATAGGGATCTCATTAAAAAAGGCATAATTGGTGAACGTTGCGCAAGCGCATAAAGTGATCACGTAAACCAGCCGATGACAGGTCGTAAGCCCTGTAGGTGCCTTGATTTCCCGGTTCTCCTACAATAAATATTCCAACTTCGTCTCTATTGAGATAATTAAAAATCTGTTAAAAAATATCTTTGACTCCCGACAGGGAAAAAAATCCAATGTTTGCGCATATGCAATAATAAAAATATTCGGTTTTTTAATGTATTAAATATTATTTTAGAGTATATTTTTGTGTGTAGGACCACTTCATGTCACCTGAAGAGTATTGCAGTTGTCCCGCTTTGTACTCCGCCATCTGCTGTCATACAGCCTGTCTGGTCATCTGCCACGAAGCGTCTCCCACCTGGAGAAACAATGTTCTTAGAGGCGCACCACACCTCCTTGCGCTCAGGTTGGTTCCATTGACTCTAAGAATCCAAAGAGCAAAGTAAAAATAATTATATTAAAAATCAATGTAATCATATTTCAAAACAAATGAGAGCATTTTGAAAATGTTGACAGATGAAATCATAGAAAAGAAATTAAACATTGTCTATGGAAACTAACCAGCTCAAGTGAATGCACTTTACACATATGATATCAATATGAAGTCAATTGAAATTGTAGTTTTGGCGATACAGGGAATACAAAATTACATAATATTCTATATGCGATACTCACAAACACATCACAACTAAACTCTATGTATATGGTGTCCCAAAAGGTACAGTCAAGCGGAAGTCTAGGGGTAGAGTACCTCTAGAGGTACCCGAACACCACTGTGATTTTTGCAATTTTTTGTGAATTTTGAGTTATTATTTTTTTTGTCAAACTTGACTTACAACCTGTCACTGAGACGTGAATTACTGACATACTTGCAAGATATTTTTTCGAAATAGGTGAATAGTTTACCTTATAGACACAAAAACCAATCTGATACCATTGCGCCATTAAAAAATGTTGAATCTTAAAATTAGTTTCAATCCCAAATAAAATTTCCCAAAAAAAATCCCAAAATTTTTTTTTTCAACTTTCATCAAATATCTTGTAAAATCATACTTCGGTCGGTATTTTAAGTTAATTCTATAGATACTACCACGGGAATTGCTCAGAAGAACTTGCATCTTTGGTCCCTCCCCCACCCACTCGCAACAGAGTCACTCGCTTCACTCAATCGCAGCACCCATTCACAGTGGACCTTCAACATATACGAACAAGTCGCTTCTCGAACTCCTTTATTAATACAGCAGCCCAACTGTGGAACGATCTTCCGAATTCTGTGTTTCCACCTTCGTACAACCCGGGTCTTTTTAAAATCCGAATTAACAAACTCTTTTCTAGATTGCAAACTCCTCCCAACGCTACGTAGTGCGCTTCTTCGGAAGAGTAAAATGGACCCAAATCCTAATAGCTGGTGTCCCCTACGTGGACATGTTAAAAAAAACTTCGCACTTCCCCTAGGAGAGGATGTCAGGATTTCAGACTTCAAAATCGAGATTAATATGTACACAAAATAGTTTATACAATAAATATTGTTTCAAAATGTAACAACCAAACATAAAAGATACCACAAGTATTGTCACCTTTCATAGTCTAGGTGCTGAATACATAATTAAAAACTATTAATGTTCTCCATAGTTTAAGATGAAGTTGAATTTAATGTCATTTTCTTACTATCATTATTTGTTTCAAAAAGTTTTATTTTTATATTTTTTGTTTAAACATCTAAATAAATGTTACTACTAATACTACTTAAAAATTGTTCCAAAACACAAAAGAAACCCGAAACTCCATACAAAATTTATGAGGAGAAATTTTCACAAACCATTTCACAAATTTAGACAGGTAGGTACCTACTGTAAATTGGGATCGGATTTGAATATTAAAAGTAAAACTACACTGGTCATTCATTACTTTTGTTACATTCTCGTTTTTTGAAATGCAACTATTTTTATTTGTTATTAATTTTGTTCCTTTGTTACTTGTCCCAAATCATTGGTATACTTGTATACTTTTTTTGTCAGACGGTCATCACTCATTCTTTCTATGTGGCCGAACCACCTTAGGGCATTTATTTTCATCTTACTTACGATATTTCTTTCAATCATACATTCTCGTCTAATATCCTCATTTCTTATTCTATCATACATCGTTTTACCACACATTCGTCTTAGTGACCTCATTTCAACCGCGTTAATTCTATTTTCATGCGTCTTCTGCCATGTCCATGTCTCACTAGCATACATTAGAGTCGGTGCGACGATACCATTGTGTACCGCGAGCTTTGCTTGCCTCGAAATAATTGGGTCAGCCATTACCGGTCTTAATGCACCATTCACTCTATTACCTGCCGTTACTCTCCTTTCAATATCTTTTTCCAATCTTCCATCACGCTGAAACATGCTTCCTAAGTATAAATATTCATCCACTTGTTCTAATTGTACATTCTCCACTCGTATCTCGCATTTTGTTTGTCTTTCGCTCTTCTCAAATACCATCACTTTAGATTTAGTTACATTCATTCTCAATCCATTTTGCATGCATCCATCGAATACTATTTTAACCAAACATTCCAAGTCTTCCACGCTTTCAGCCATTAATACTTTGTCATCCGCATACATTAGATCACATACAGTCACACCTTACAGTTTCAGCCCAATGTTCTCATTCTTTAGTGCTCTCACACAGTAGTCAATGTATAGATTAAAGAGCCACGGTGATAGTACGCACCCTTGCTTCACTCCCATATTAATGGAGAACCATCCTGTGAGAGAGTTTTCAATTCTCACACAGGCTTGGCTTTCCTCATATAGAGATGATATTGCCCCTATCAGCCTGCTACCCGCTCCATACACTGATAGCACGTTCCAGAGTTTTTCACGGTCTATTTTGTCATAGGCCTTTTCCAGGTCTATGAAAGCGCAGAAAAGCTTCTGGTTTTTTGCCAGAACCTTTTCAGTCGCCATTCGAAGGGAAAAAATTTGGTCGGTGCATCCTCTACCTCCAACAAACGCTCCTTGTGCATCCCATACCTTGCTTGCTGTAGCCTTTCTCAACTATTGATCTAGTATCCTAGCATACAA
The DNA here is from genome assembly GCA_963576475.1 of Molanna angustata. Lineage (NCBI taxonomy): Eukaryota > Metazoa > Arthropoda > Insecta > Trichoptera > Molannidae > Molanna > Molanna angustata. Next base: position 2,381,343 of record OY754982.1, on the reverse strand, counting down.
TTTTCCAACTGAACTCAGCAGACTGATAGCTCGGTAGTTCTTGCAGTCTAATTTTGACCCTTTTTTAAAGAGGGGCACAATCACTGCGTTTCTCCAATCTGACGGAGTATGTCCTGTCTCCCAACATTTGTTGAAGAGGCAATGACACCATTCCATCGTCTTTTCGCCACCATATTTGATGAATTCAGTTGGTATGCAATCAAATCCCGCAGCCTTTCCTGTACGTGCATGCTTCACTGCCTCTCTGACCTCTTCTATTGAAATTTTCTCGCTATCATTCTCACATTCATTTATCGGTATTCTGTTGTTTGTCAGACTTTCGCACTATGTACTTTCATATATTCCTTCAAAATATTCCTTCCATCTTTCCTTGACTTTTTCCTCGTCTATAACCATACATCCATCTTTATCATGTATACATTTTGATCCTCGCACTACTCCTTGTTTTCGTCGATTTACTCTTTTCCAGAACATTTTTGTGTTCCCAGAAAAATCATTCACAATTTTCACGCTTTCCTTTTCTCTCAATGCATTCTTTTCTTCTTTTACTGTTACTTTTGTTTTCCTCTTGCACTCATTATATATATTTTTAGCTCTTTCTTCCTTCTCGTTTCCAGATCCTTTATATGCCAGCCATTCCTTCCACGCTTTTCGTTTTTCTTCCACTACTTTCTTTACTCTTTCATTCCACCAGGCATCTCCTTTCATTCGACCTCTTTTTGCTTCGCCACACACACTTTTAGCCACACTGAGTACAGTGTTTTTGAGTACACTCCATATGTCACTTATATCCATCTCTGTCACTGCGTGGGGACTTAAAGCACACTCGATCTTTCTTTCAAATTCTTGTCTAACACTTTCCTCTTGCAGCTTCTCTACTTTGATACGCGGTGGCAGGCTTCCACGATTGGTTTTAGAGCGCCAACCAGTGAACAGGCGTATTTTTGTGACAACCAAAAAATGGTCTGTCTCTAGCTCGGCACCTCTGTAGACCCTCGTATCAACTGTCACTTTTCTCAAAGCAGAGTCCACACATACAAAATCTATCATGGATCTTTCATTTTCTCTTTCCCATGTATACATATGGATCCTTTTGTGGTCAAAAACTGTATTTGACACAAAAAGGTCCATTTCCACACATACATCTAACAATCTTTTACCGTTATCGTTCACTCTGCTGTCACTGTAAGGATCGAGAGTTGATTCGAAATCTTTCCTCCGGATTCCTACCCAGCCATTCAAATCGCCTGCCAGAATCATTTTTTCATTGTCTTTTTTCTTGTTCATTTCCTCTCTTACACTTGCCCAAAACTCATCTTTTTCATTCTCCAAGCTAGAGTTCACAGGTGCGTATCCTATAAGCAGAAACACCCCTGTAATTCCCATCTTAAATCTGATCCACATGAGTCTTGAGCTTACTAGCTTATACTCTTTCATACACTCTACCATTCTCTCATCTAAAACCGCCCCTACTCCCTCGCATGCAAAATTATCTTCATTTCTCCAAGACAACCTTCTAAATATTTATTTTATTTTATTTATTTATTATTACGAAAAAAAAACATATTACACAAGAAAATTACATTAACAAAAAGAAATTAAAACACTTTACAATATAACTTCCTTCAAAAAGAGATGAAATCGTGCTTTGAAGGGATTGTAATATTGGTATTGTAACAAAACAATTGTTTGTTTTTGTGTTTTAGGCACATAATGGATGACGGAAGTGACGATTACAAGATAATAATGTTGAACAAGCGTCAGCTGAGTTTCCGTGTTATCAAATTGAACAGAGAGTGCGTACGTGGTCTGTGGGCAGGACAACAACAGGAACTTGTATATCTACGCAACAGGAATCCAGAAAGGGGGAGCATACAAAATGCTAAACAGGTCATTTGCATACAAAAGACACTCATTTACAAAAAGCTAACACCATACAGTATATATTTGAAAGTAAAAAAGTTATGTTAAAATTCTGTTTTGTTTTCTCACGATTCTTCTATTCTGGGCTAGAAATACTAATTAGTTGGACCAAATTTATTTATTTTTTAAATTTGAAATTTAATATTTACTAACTAGTATCACATAGACCCAAATTCACAGTCCTAGGTAACTAAATACTAACTCCTAACCTCACTGAAGTATTTAGTATTCTTAAGTAAGCAATGCGTTGCAGAGACATCACTAACTAAATACTACGAAAAACTTAAGGTCGATGGCGTAGCATTTCGCATTATTGCGTACAAAGAAAAGAGATAGATAGTTTTCTATGGGTTTAGAGTGACGTTAAAAATGTTTTTTTTTTTTGTCGTAACACAAACTCATGTAACCAAGCTCACACTGACAGCTCAATGTGACAATTTTTCTGAAATTCCAGCAAATTTTCGGCATCTCGTATAGATCGCTGAAAAATCTGTTTGGTATTTGATTTGACAAAATTACCAAATGCATATTTGACGAAGTTGCTAAAATCATCATCCATTGAAAACATCTTGTATTTTTTTATTAAACCACTCGTAAGGTTCCTCGCGATCAACCTTACTTTTTGACAGTTCGTAAATATTAGTTTACGCCAACGCGCATGTGCTAAGTATTAAGATATGTCTCTGCAATGCAATTCTCATACAAAAACTTCGTAGCATCCACGAGTTAGGAAACCACATGATTTCCTTACTTAAGTGAGCGACTGTGCAATGAAAACATGGTTAATACATATTTAGTATTTAGGTAGGACTCTGCATTTGGACCATAATCTCCAACCTTACTAGTACTACACCTCTTTCGAGGTTGGCGATTTAACACAATTAATGCGACATTATTCACAAATATACATGTTGCAGGTAAACACAGTCGGATACCTCTCACCTATTCAGCAACAATAATATTGTCACTGCACAAATGCAAGGCACCCATCCAGTGTATTACCTACCTGGGAGGTTATTGGCTTTTGACAATAAACTCACCACTTGCACAGGGTGCAATGAATGTTCAAAGTAAATAAATAATACTAATCACTCTCTTGCACTTTGTACAAGTGGCGAGGTTATTGCCAAATGAAAATTACTTTCATGAGACCAGTGTTTTTAGCTTAGAGAAGAATTAGTTAAATTTAATTTTTCTACCGATAGTTCTCAATGTAATTCCATTTCAAAATTTTTATAACATATTAAAAATATTTTTTTTAGTTATTCCCTATTTATTTACAAGTTTATTAATTTATGACTACAACGGATTTGCACGAAAATGGTTGTAGGTTGTAGTCTTAAAATAAATTGTGGAATAATTATTATTCAATATTTTTAAAAATTAGTTCAAGTCTTTGACAGTTCGAATTTGTACCTGGTAGTAATTTTCAGAATATTTTGTCTTTTTTTAAATGAATCACTTATTAATTAGTAATTATGTTCATGTTATAGGCTCTGCGTAACATAATTAATTCATCTTGCGACCAGCCCATCGGATATCCAATCTACGTCTCCCCTCTGACCACATCATATGCAGAGACCAACCAACAGGTGACCAGCCTTATCGGTGGCTCCCTGACTCTCAGTATCATCAAGAAACATGCCTTGGGACTTTGGAGGAAGTTAGTACATCATCTTTTATTTGAATTCAATAAAATAATTTGTTCAAATTATACTACTTTATCCTCTTTTGATCGGAATAAAACACAGTTAATCCTTTCAAACCTGCTCAAATGAAAGATATGTCAAAATTTTTCCTTAACAATCACATTCAATATTTATCTTCTTCTTAGGCCTCTTCTAGATATTTCCACTCGTCTCTTCTTTAGGGTTTTTGCACCGTAGCACTACCAGCGACAGGGACAATATCATCAGCCAATCTTCTCTGAAACTAGCCTATTCCCATTTACATATCTCGTAGTCTCTAGGCACTGCAGAACTCTAGCAGTGTTAATTATAAAAAATCGTGGTTTAATTGAACCCGGCTCAAAGTCTTTATTCCACAACCACAGTTCAGTTGAACTCAATATTGACATATTTTGTACGATAGCACCGAATTTAGTTTTGTTTAGTTGATTATCATGACCACATAACAGTGTGATAGTTCTGTCAAACTTTAGCTATTGCACTTTTTGACATTCAATATTTTGTTTTAATTCAACACAAATCAATAAGTTTAATAGATTAAATTGGTTTTTTATGTTTTTCTCACATCTCATGCTAAAAAAAACATATCGTAATTATTTAAACGGATCATAACTACTTCAAAAATGTGGAATGTCAAGTTGAACCAGTCACAAACTACCCCCGTCGCCGGTTTAATTTGACATTTGAGTTGAGTTCAACTCGTGATCCATGTTTATAAGAAAAGTGATCAAATTTGGGTTCAACCTGTGAGCGAAAGTAAGGTTTTAGACCAGACAGAAACAGAAACACATCTATCATTGGATATCCAATCTACGTCTCCCTCTGACCACAACATAGGCATTGAAGAATTAACAAGTTTTCATAATAAAATATTTAGATTGAAAATAATTTAACAAATTCATTTCATGAAAATGCTGAATTAGCTGTGAGGCACCGGCTTAGTATAGTGCTTCCACTCTTTTCTATTATTGTTTTCGAGTGTCCCGTAAGAGCCGGGTAATCGAAAATACAACAGGCAACAATAACATCTTACATAGTTCAGCAATGAGGTTCACCACCCATTCTGAATATAGTGCCTTTTTAGGTGAGACGAGACTGGTGTGTGGGTATACACAGATATGTTGTGCTCCCTTTTATAAGGCAATGCACACCCGCACACCTTTCGCTGGTTACCCCACATTGTGGGATATGCCGTGATGGTATGAATGAATGAATGAATGAAAAATGCTGAAAATTTTCCATACAAAATTTGAATACTTTGTGGAGTGACTTGGTAGCGAGGAGTATAGCATTGGCCACATTCCACTCTTTTTTTATGCTCTTCAGATATTTTATTGGATGTCTCGTGTTTTTTTTTTTTATCAGAATGAGACGACGTTGTGGCGAGGGGTGTTCCAGTGGTAGTGGGAACACAGGACTTGAATGTGGTCTCAGTACAGGAACTCCACATCCTAATCAGACACCACATCACACCCTGGACCTATCCAGAACATCTCTTGGTAATTATATAACATTTTACTGTTGAAAATCCATTGTTTTGTTGTGTGTGAAATTAGTTCATTGTTGTTTTTATTTCAAATTTAATCAGTATTGTTACACAACCTTTTAACACCCGTGTAGGTAAAAACATTACTAATAAACGCTGTGTAGCAGATCATTTGGTTAACAACTATGTATCTCTCATACAAATATTACACACTTGCATGCCTTATTTCTGTTGTACATCTGTTGAAACTACCAATCGTTATACACTGTTTATTAGTAACATTTTTAAATAATAGCTGCACGGCCTTTACACGGTGTGTAACTAAAACACTGGTCAATGGGTGTGCAGTAGAGTTTTCCTAGGTACCTAAATACTAACTCCTTACCTAATTGGAGTATTTAGTATTCTTAAGATAGCAATTGCGTTGCAGAGTCATCACTAACTAAATACTTAATACTACGCCGAACTTAAGGTCGATGGCGTAGCGTTTCCAAGCGTTTCACATTATTGCATACGAAGAAAAGAGATAGATAGTTTTCTATGGGTTTAGACCATAGATTTTTATTATAATATACTACGTAGTTGGCAAATTATGTATGAATCGAAGTGAGTCTTTTTTCCGGGGGATTTTTGACGTACCTATTAGTTACAGACCACATCGTTTTGCTACAGAGAATAACGACTAATGTGAATTGTTTTCGGATTTATTTGTCTAAAAAACATTTTAATTATTAAGGTTTAGAGAATAACAGTTATCTAGGATGTATTGAAATATGTTGGAACCAAAACGTCAAACGCGCGATATTCCATGACTCACTTTTTGCACAGAGTACCTACTACATCTATTATATTATAATAAAAATCTATGGTTCACAACACCAAAACATACAACCAAATTCACACTGATAGCTCCATGTCGCGATTTTTCTGAAATTCAAGCGAATTTTCGGCATCTCGTATAGATCGCTGTATACTCTGTTTTGTATTTGATTTGACAAAATTACTAAGTACATATTTGACGAAGTTGTTAAAATCATCATGCATCGAAAACATCTCGTATTTTATTATTAAAACACTCGTAAGGTTACTCGCGATCAAACTTAGTTTTTGAAAATTTTGACAAAAAGTTAGTTTACGCCGACGCGCATGCGCTAAGTATTTAGATATGTCTCTACAATACAAAAACATCGTAGCATCCTCCAATTAGGAAGCCACGTGATCTAACTTAAGTAAGTGACTGTGCAATGAAAACATGGTTAGTATTTAGAATTTAGTATTTAGGTCGGACTCTGCATTCAGACCTATGTATTTATTTATTTATAAAAAACTAAGGATTTTTACAAAAAAAGGTTTGACAACTTAAATAAAGATTTAAATTAAAACTCAGTTCAACAGACAATGGAAGATACACATACACACCAACAGCATACATTTTTTTTCTTCTTCCTTTTTGACTTTATGACTGAGGATGGCGACTACGTTCAATTGATCGATAAATGATCCGCTTCCATGTAGGTCCATCTTGGGTAAATGGAAGGGCTTAGGTGATTAAAGATCCTGTAGCAGACTTTACAAGGTCACTATCGGATCAGTGAGAAACTTCTAGATCTTCTACCCTCCTCGTTCCCATTACGACAAGCTTCTCTAGAATATCAGGGCCAAAAAAGTCTATGACAATAGGTCCAAATTACTGAAGGCCCTCTATCTGTATTTTATTTTTTTAAATTATTCCAATTTACATCATAAATAATTCCAGCCGGCACCCGCGGAAGCTTGGCCAGTGTAGGCAAACCAGGTAGCTCCACGTTGGCCTCTCTGGCTGGACTTCTCGGCTCCAGGGAACAGCAGAGTACACTTCCAGGAGACATGCCCATCACCAGCGCTGCTAGATTATTCCTGGAGAGGCAGGAGGCTGAAGGTATTGACATTTTACACTTCACAAATTTTAGAAAATAGTCTAATTTATATTTTTAACGCATTACAGAAGCTTGATTCTCTAAAAGCAGCAACAAATGTAAACACCATATAAAGGGTGTTTTTTCAACTTCATATTTTGTTTTATTTGAGCCAGTTGCTTTGCAAAACACCTTTAACATGTTTTTTATGAGCAAAAACACCTCCTTGGTGTTAATAAGTATAATAATAAAATTTGTATATTTTGGCTTATTGCCATTCAGGCATTTTCTACCAGTCAACCTCACTTATTAATCGAGCTTCAGTGATACAGTGCTTGCAACATTCTTCTTTTTGTAAATCATCGAGGGAGATCACGATCCACTTCCACGCCGGCGACGCTATAGAACCCATTGGCCCTGTTCACCACCGGACGCAGCCGCAACATCGGACAAACACAAAATATCCACCATCCATCGGGTTCAACCACTGCCCCCGAGAATCCAACCTCACACGTCAGGGCCTCCGATTGGTCTCAAAATTGGCCGCTATGTACACTCCGTTTCAAGTCGGAGGGGCTTGTACCCCGACCCCTTGGTCCTCGTGTTGGCGTCCGAAGGTTCCGCGGGCTAACACCAGGGGCATCCGACGCAATCATCACCTGTCAGATTTGACGTCTAGTTGTCAACACAGGATGTCTGACCCGACGTCTGCGCCGGCGGTGTGCCCGAACTACACAACAATATTCGCCACAGTTTGACGAGTCACTGCCGAGCGAGACTGAAGACGTTCGTCCTGCTCTTCTCTAAGTACAGAATTGACGAGGGCACAACAGCGTCGGCCGCCCACCCCCGCCTTTACTGCCTAGGCCCTTAGAGCCTCAACCTAGACCCAAAATTTTTTTTTTTTTAAATCAGTATAATCATAAGGAAATGCTGTTTAACCCAGTTAAGACGAGTAGGAAAAAGTACTTGCATTATCTACGGACGGACAGTTTTTTCGCCATGCACACAGTATTTTTTAATCTCGTTTTAATTAAATATAATAACAGTTACAAAAAAATCTAAAGATGTAGATATATCATAAAAAGATCAAGATGAACAAAAAATCACATAAACTTGAAGAAATTGAATACTTCATAGTATAAACATACGATAAATGAAGGATAATATTACTGTGGTTATCTCCATACAAAAAAAGTACATGGCGGCATCAATATGTCATGTGATCCTTCCCCCATTTGATTTAGATAAGGAATATGCACAGATTGTGTATTGGTAAGGATAAAATAAAACAAAATAAATCGACGTAGTATCCTGCTTTCCTACACGCATGATAATTAGATCCTTACAAAGGACGGAAGAGTTTTATTTTGGCCTGTGATTTTTTATGAATTATAATGGTTAGAGTTCTTAATTTTTTTTTTAATAAATTAACAATCATTTTGCTGATACACCGACAGATGTTTTGAAGTAAAATATATGTAAGTAATATTCATACAATTTTTGTGTCAATCATGTACGAATCTACTGAGATATGAAGGTTCAAAATTGGGTATAACATGACAGCATGTATAGATGACACTTGGCATATGGTCGAGCAGCCGGCGGGCATCTATATGTGACGCTCGTCTTAAAAAGGTTAAGTTTACCAACATATTACTGGTATTGAATGTGGGCAACTTAGAAAGGATAAAAATGCATCTTGTAGTAGTAATGGTATGACATTTTTGTAATGTTTATATCTTGGATATTTATATTTTGTAATTTTTATAATAATTGTAATTGTCCATGTGTAGGTTATGCAACAATCAAGGAGTCCAATGAAACAAAGGTGAATGTGAGCGGTGACAGAGATATGGTTGCAGCACAGCAGGACACTTGTAGAGGATTAGGCAGTGTCGGAGGCAGTAGGGGAAGACAACCCAGAGATCCCAGACAGGTATCACATACATTATATTATTGTCTTTGTTAAAATCAATACAAACTTTGCATGTTATTAAATTTGTATATCACCCTTTTTATTAACAAATTCTAATATTTTTATCTGAATCTATATTTTTGTTTGTTGCTATATTTTTATCTTTGTTTGCAATTAATAATGAATTATTTTAAATATTGTAACAAGTTTATGCGGCTTATGCTGTGTATTGTGTAAATAAATAAATAATAATAATTTATAAAGCCCCTATACCTATACCTAAAGTGCTATACCTTATTTATTAGCTCTAGGAAACAAGACAGCTCTCCGCATGTCGAGAATTCAGAGTTGAACATACATATAGTGTGTCTGTGTGTGTCCGTCCGTCCCTTATAACTTTTGATCCTCTTAATGCACAGAGCCCAAAATTTCAGAAAATATAAGTTATTAAGTCTACAAAAATTTTACACTCAGAATTTTAGTTATCAAAATTTGAATTTTTATTGTATTTTTCCATATATCTCAAATACCAATAAAAGCTAGAACACTTTGTATAAATTTGTATACAATATCTCAAATGTATCTTTATGAAAAGATTCCTGTGTTTATGTGGAGATGGTGCAGAAAGCTAATATTTATACATTATTTATAATATACATACATACCATCACGCCGTATCCCTAATTGGGGTAGGCAGAGAGGACCGAACGTCAGACACCTCTATCTTGACATACATGTTTTACCTCATTTACATCCATGCATTGCGTCATACATGCTCTCCTATTATTCTGACTTGGTATATTACCATCTTTCAAAATCTCATTTATATGATCATGCCAACTCTTTCTGGGGCGGCCCCTACATCTCATTACACTCTTTTCAGCCTTGTATACTTTCTTTGTCAGGCATTCGTCGTTCATTCTCTCTACATATCCGAACCATCCGTGTATTTATTTTCATTCTTCTCACAATATATATTTCAATCTTGCATTCTTGTATGATAATAAAACTAAATTTAATATGAAGTTCGGTCAAATTTTGCACTCTGCATGATCACTAGTACAAATACTTAAAACGAGATGCGAAAAGTAAGCTGCTTCTTCTAGGTTGAAAACTATCAAATAAAAAAGATACCAAAACATAAATAAGATTTTTCATAACTTTATTTTACTATGAACATGTTTTTGCACACTCCAAGTAAATATTGACTCATATGGCACTGCATTGTTTTATTGATTTTAATGATGTATTTCCAGTGTGTGACAATACGTGCACGCGGCCGTGACGGAGCGAGACGGTCTAAACGAGACAGAGAAAGAGATAGAATCCGTCCGTCCAGCTTTAGACTGTTGACACAAGAACAACCAGTGGCGTCCAGCAGTAAGGCAAGGAGAGCTGAAAGAGCTAGTAGTGCTAAGGTAACAAGACACATGCGTTTATTTCCACATACCAGTCTCATCTCACCGTAAAAGACACTGCATTTAGAATGGATGGTGAACTTCATTGCTGAATGTTATTGTTGTCTATTGTATTTTCGATTACCCACCTCTTACGGGACATCCTAAAACAATAATAATAGAAAAGAGTGGTAGAACTATTCGGTACTTCACATCAATTCTGTGCCTTTTTGTTCATTCAGTAAAAAACTTTTGTTGGCAAATTAAATAATTATTTTTATACCTACATATCTGTCATGTCTGTTTATTACACTGTATATATTATATTATACCACTTCTAACTTTCAGTATTACCAACACCACTAACAATATTATCATTTAGTTTCCTCTCACTTCCATACATTAAGTTATCTTTTCCATCGCTAAATTGACACATTGACCGTTTTTGTTTTGAAGCTAATTTTACAAATGATATTCTCTAGTATTAACAAGATTCTAAGATAAAAGGACTAAAACTTGCTGTTTGTGTAGAAAAATTTATTTCATAATTAATTCTGTTTTTATAACACACTACAGGTTTCCACCGCTACCAACTTTCCAACACCAGACAGTTCAGCTGAAGACCTCTCCTTCAATCCCGGAGGTGACAACTGTCAAATAATAGCCAACAGAAACGCCAACTTAAAACTCTCCTCCACCTACTTTGACCAACCCAAGGAATCGCACAAGAGAAGGAGCAGCGACTTTGCCGGTGCCAGCAGCAGAGAGTTTATGGCCAAACAACACGCTTCCGAGAAAAACATCGACAATATAACCTCCAAAGATTTGACGTTGAGAAACATCGAGTCCAGCTCGGAGCACAGCGTCTTGAAACGGTCCAGCGAGAGTCCCAGGGAGCTAGCCAAAGCGACCAAAGACCTCCGTCATGACAGGGAGAGTTACCGAGATCTGACCGGAAAGTACAGCGAGCTGTCCATCAAGGAGACCGGTCTGAGGATAGCTGCGGATCCCAAAGACTCAACACGGAAGCCCATCGTGAAGAGATCCGAGTCACTTAAGACTGAATTGAAGAACCACGTGAGTGTGGGGTGTAAAGTGGTAATTGTTGATCCTGCTGGAGTTTATGATTGCATCAACCTTGGCAGGAGGATTGACGTTACTTGGCCCTCGTTGTATCACAGACAGAGGGGTGGAAGGAACAGTTGGGGCACTTGGGTGCCCCAGGAAGGGATGGACGGACAGGTATGGAATATGTTTTATTTCACAAATCTAGAAAATTCTCATAGCTACTGTGTATTTTAAACAAATAATTATTGCAAATATTTGACCTTTTTTCTTTATTTCTTGTCCTCATATTCTCTGCATTCACACAGTCATAACTGAACTAACCCTCAACTCATTGAGTTTGTTTAATTCAAGATTAATGTTAAGGGGAGATTGAATCCATTTCCGTATTACATTTCAATATGACATGTCAGTTAATAAATCTTCAATTATAGACACTTACTACTTTTTCTGTGCTCATTATCTGTCAAATTTTAAATAACCTCAAATAATACGAACTACAAAACGGGACGCTACGACTTGAAATACTATTGTTTTACTATCCAACATGGTAAATTTAATTTTTTCACCAAAATAATGCTTTCAAATGCCCATGTTTGTTTCAATATGGCTGTCAGTTTGTTTTGTTGTGTGGTGCCACCGTCGATACAACTAACGCCTCTAGTGATGGAACACTGAAATGACAGTTGACTCACTGTTAAGTACTTAATCCGCCAGAAACGTTGAGTTAAATATTTGTCATTTTAGTGACATATTTGAGGGAAGGTTAGGCCTAAACGTACACTGTAATACGCTATATTTTTGTAAAACTTGAGTTTAGCTCTTAAACTGAGACTGTAATACCGGCCCTATGACAAACTTTCTCTTTCGTTATGCCATGGGATTTATTTTTTAACACCACTCATTTATCTAAACTTCAACAAACTCGAACATACATAAGTCTCCCGCAATTTTATCACAAATTATTTCATACACTAACTAAATTTAATTTTTTCATCCAAATTTAGATGGAAATTTTTATATTTACGTAATTATTACTAAAATAATTTGTTTTAATAATAATTTACTTCTTTGACATGTGGTTTACAGAAAGTAAAATACCATATTTTATTAAAATTATTTTTAGAAACCTTTTTACTAAAAATAGATTTCTTTTTTACTAAAAATTACCTTGCAAAAACTTTGCTTCATCCCACTTCACATTTACATTTGTTTTGTTATAACATATTCAGAATTTAACCATCAGTTTAGTTTTGTTTATTTCATTGATTGGTTCCATCACGTGCATGTGTAAACCACCCCACCCCCTCCACACTGAAAACTTTCTACAAGTTTGACAATAACTATTTGTTTTTTAACAGTAGTATATCGTAATATTTATGCAGTAAAACATATTTTCCTTACGAGTGATTTCAATTAACCTTTTTTGTTTGTCAGGTGGTTCACAGATGGACTCCCAACCACAGAGATCCAAGTCTTAGATCTCATGTTGACAAGACAATACTCCTCGTGCAGATCGGGGACAGGTTTGTTCCTATTGCGGAGAACTGCGTACAAGATCTGGGCGACGAGGTTTAACCACAACATAAATAATTCAAAGGACGATACTGTTTTCAATGTGATATTATTCTAAATCTTTCAAATATTATATTTTACTAATTATATATAATATTTTGTGTAGATATAGATGTTGTTTGACTGTAGGGATATGTTATTTTGTTTGACTGTAGGGATATGTTATTTTGTTTGACTGTAGGGATATGTTATTTTGTTTGACTGTAGGGATATGTTATTTTGTTTGACTGTAGGGATATGTTATTTTGTTTGACTGTAGGGATATGTTATTTTGTTTGACTGTAGGGATATGTTATTTTGTTTGACTGTAGGGATATGTTATTTTGTTTGACTGTAGGGATATGTTATTTTGTTTGACTGTAGGGATATGTTATTTTGTTTGACTGTAGGGATATGTTATTTTTCAAGTTTGACTGTGCTGTAATATTCAATTTGTAAAAATTATCGACTGGACGACTCGTATTCCTCCGTCGAATATGTAAATATATTTAAAACTATAAAAGGTTTTGTTAATTTTATTATGTCTGTGGTGAAATGTATTATAAATTTGTATCGGTCATTTCGCCCAAACAAGAAGTATTTAAAAAAATCATATCACGCAATTTATGATTGAATTTCGTAAACTAATGAATGTTTCATTCCGTTTCTTGTATGAAATCAATCTTTCATTGTGTCTTTGGCGGCCATGTTTAAGATTTAAATGTTAAAATTAAGGTTTGATTGTTACAAAAGTTTCGTCGCTATGCCAATATATTAAGGTATTTTTGGTTAAAATATAAATATTTTCAGTTAAGTTTAAATAATTTGCCAATCTCCGATGCTCATTTTAAACATATCTATTTTTTTTGTATAATATTTATTTAATTGCTTTGAATGTGACATTTTAGTTTCAACGAATTTTGCTTTCAACGCAACTGATGAATTAATTTGAGATATTTTTTCTTTGAAGCTCGATGCCACTATTTTCCTGTGATATAACTTTATTTTTTAAGTGTTATTTCCAATATTTAGTTTTTTCCAATCATTAGATTTTATCACTTCGCAGGAGTAGCAGACTTCTTAAAATGGACCCAACTAAGGTCTACATAAAAGAAGATTTTGTTGTATTTAAAAGGTACTTGACTATTGGAATATATCAATTTCCTTCCAATAATGTATGTTACAAGTTTATTATACCGAATAAGCCTATCTTATATTTTTTAAAAATCAAAATTGATCAATCAATCTTTTGCATGCTAATATCTGTCTCTGGTTTTAAAGTTATTTGATTTTCAAACTCTACAGTTATAACCGGCGGTGATATTCAAGGGGTTCGCAGAAGTTAGGCAGAACACGTTGTTAAACAGGCGTAACATTTTCAGAGGATTTGTTTCTTTTAAAACATATATTTTACTCTGAAACACTACTAAACTAGAGCCTTATGCGCCAGGCAAACAATCACATTTGTTTGTCCAATTTAGGGGATATCAAATTAGTCTTGAATCGAGTACATTCCCGAGTACGTTTCGGAACATCTCCGACCGTTCATAGTTTCCGAAAAAACTGCTCGGAGCATGATCCGGTTCTCGGGGATAGCCAGTTTGTTGTTAGACATGTATGAGTCACGACGCAACATTGCCAGGTGAAAAATTTCTGTTAGCGAACCCTTTGTTAAATATTTTGAATATCATCACTAGACTTGTTGTAACTCTGTTGATTTGTGACTTTTGTTAATTAGATCATCTTATGAACAAGGCATCTTTCTTTAATTGTATTTATTATTATCAAATTGTTATTTATTGTCAAATATACCTAATTGTATGTAAATTTTGACTGGGTTCCGATTCCTATGTCGTTTTTAGTCAAAACGATCCGAAAACTGATGCATATATGCATACTAAATATAACTTATTGAAAATAATATATACATATGTAAATACCAGGATGTAAATAATATTTCTTTAATTTATTATTGTAATTATTACGTAAAGGGTTCGAGTGAGTACCAATATAAATAAAATTTTATTTTAGAACACACAGAAAGTTTCGTTGTCTATTACAAAATGACACTGACCTGTAACAGTTATTCAATGATCATCATCACATCACGCATTTCAGTTTCTATTATAGGATTATTGACATTTCAATATTGACTGATGACGTTATATATTATGTTGTGAATTGAAAATAAATAAAATTACGTTTACGCTTCATAAATGATATAAATACTATGTGGTAGGTTGAACTTATAGTTTGAGCTGTACATAAGACACATTTTTTCTTAATTAACTGTACAATTCCATTTTACATTCAATTAAAAATATAACAATATATTTTTAATTGAACACATTTTATCTATTTTCTTTTCGTGACCTCGTGAGCTTTTTGAAAGTTTTGATATATGAAATCATAGAAAAGAAATGTATCTACCTATGTCTATGAAAAACTAATTGGCCCTAAGCCTGTGCACTTCATGCATATGATATCAATATGTAAAAGTGTTAATAAATAAATAAATAAATATGAAGTTCAATCCCAGTGTTTTAACTTATTAAAAAATATTCATTTGGCTGTTAAAAGAATTGTCCAGTAAAAAATTCTTAGTGATGAAAGCGTGTGTAGTTTTTTTAAATTCTACCCTTTTTTGTCAATATTTTTGTGATTTCGATTTTAAAATTATATCGGTTACAAATCCTATAATACTCTAATTGCATTATGATATGTAAATATTATGTAGGTTAAAAATATATGTATAGGGGTATACCCATAGGTAATGAAAAATGGATATTAATGGTATAATTAAATAAAAATGCGTTACAATGTAAATTTTAATATATAATGAAGGTATATAATAATTATATGTTTCTTTAACTTTTTTGCATGGGACGTGATAACAAAGATCGCCATTTCTTCCAATAATGCCTTTGTGTAGGTCTATATAATATGTGCGTCTCTCTCTTAACATTAACTAGGTCGTTATTAATATAGATTTGGTTACGTTAGAAATACAGAAATCTAGATTTGGTTATGTTGAGCTTACAGAAATCTAGATTTGGTTACGTTAGACATACAGAAATATTACTGAATTTGAACGGAATCTTTTAAGAATAGTGTTTGAATTCAGAAAAGGTACGATTGCCATGTGATAAAATATCATTGTATTTAAAAAAAAATAGTATTAGGAGGACCATAAGATTACAAAGATCGTTTTCAACCATAAATTGTTATCAACAAAATTGAAGTAATATGTACTAGACATGACACTGGAGGAGATGAGAAGTTTCATTGAATTATTTCCATTGTAACATCATATGACATTTTTATACAAGCTGCCTATTTCTAATTGTCCGAAATCTTAGAAAAACACCAATATCATCAGTCTGAAGTTAGTTACATAACTTAAAACTGGAATTTCAATTGTATCTATCTTTTCAAATTATTTCATGATGATGTCATCTGTTCCATCTATGATATTTCTAAGTTTTAAAACATTGAACATAAATTATTGATAGTAATACTAACTTGCAAACGCAAATACAACTGAAATTTTGTCGTTAACAAAATGCTTTGATTGGAAATTCTAGTTCCCATTGTGAAAACAAAAAGGCATTTTCATTTGGAAAACGGACTGGTGAAAGTAGATCGGTTATGGACTACTTAATCTTGATAAATTCCTGTATAGGTTAGTTTAGGTAGCCTTGATGAAATTGACCATATAATTATGAACGCTCGCTCTTATTGACTGAAGCTAATGTTTCATGCAATTTGATGGACTTTTCTGGTACATTTAGTTTGATGGATACCAGTGCAGCATGCAATTTTTTTTAATTTTACGAAAGACTTATAATTTTATAAATAATATTTTAACTAGGTCTGTTCTTTTAACAATTTTTTTTGTATTTATCGTTAAGACTTGATTTTTTTTTTGAGAACTAGTATTAGTACGACCATAACTATTTTATTTACAAATTATAAATAAATAAAAATATATACAATAAGTTTGTATCAACCGCGTATATGAGCTTTCGGTCGAATGTTTTCGAAGCTAACCGCTTCTTTCTCCGGACAAACTAATTTGACTGTAAATACTCAAAATTCGTGGTTTACAAACTTGTGTATATATTTATAATTTGTAAAAATGTGCCACAAAGTTATAGCAAAATCATATGAAGACATTTTATTTACAATTCATAATAATATTTTCTTATTTATAAAAAGTACACTTAGTCTTCCAGTAAATAATTTCTCAAATTCCGTTTTTCTGAAATATTGTGAAACATCGAAGAACTACACAATTTCTGTATTTTATAAATATAAATTGATTCTATCATAGTTCGACATGTTTTATTTTAATCTGTTAATTATTTTTTTTTAAATATACAAATTTAAATTTCAAAGTAAAAAAACTTGTATTCATGTTTTTTTTTTTATATTTATTCTCGGGCAACTAACAGGTGCAATGTCAAATATTTATTTACAGAGCATGGTTTTTGAGGATAATCCATATTGTTGCATCCTCAATAAAATAATTATGTACTTTGGTTCTTATTAAAAATGAATCTGCTTGTTCAATTTTTGATATGGATTTTTGTGTTCAACGGGTCTAAAATTATTGACTATACTAGGAAAATATATTAATGCAGTATTTGATTGGGACATCACATGTCATTTTATGATAGTTATTGATTGTTTCAAATCATTTTCTTAGATACTTCTAGAATCAATTTGACGGAAACCAGGGGTGTTGTAGATAATTAAATAAATTAAATATGTAATTTGCGTATTCCCAAAAAATTGTATATCATCTTTACATATTTAGTATAATCACATAAAATAATTAGGTATTGTAAAAATTGGGCTTCGATGATGCGTATTGCGAGTGAATGATGCATAGATTGCATAATGTTCAATCTATTTCGCTCTTTTCTGTGTCATAGTTATTAATAAATAATCATATTGTAAATATTTTTTTTAATTATTCTTGTGAATTTTGTAAATATCATAGATGTTTAATCTTGTTACTTGTTTTTTTTGTCTATTCTTATCGTATTTATAAAAAAACAACTATTATTTTCTATTACAATGTACGGTTAGTCAACTTGTTGAAAATTGTATAAAAAAATATATAAATAAATTGTCTATGTATTATCTGAATACTAATCACCATCATATTATTACTACATATTATATTATATAAATTTATATATACCTATTAAGTGTAACGAATAGTGTGTGCATGGCACAGGTATTTCATCTACAAGTGACACAATTATTTGGTACAAAATCATAGCTTCTTTGAAATTTAATTTTTAAATCAATGTACATTAAAAAAATTGTACAAGAAAACACGAGATATCCAATAGTGCTTGTTAAATTGAAGTTCAGAATATTTTCATGACTGCTTTATAGAAATGAATGTATCTCAATGGTGTTAAATGAATTTTACTGGTACATGATTTAATGTTGACAGTTACCTGTTCATCGATTGGCACTCAAATGAAAAAAAATTTGCATCTGATTTTGTACCAAATAATATGTGAATATGACATGTGTGGTATGGCACCAACATAGAAGATGAACGAAATTCACAAGTTTGTAATGCAATATTTCATTATGATCCACTTTTTGATAAATCCATTTTGAATAAGAAAGTTCCAACTGATAATGGTATTCATATATTTCAGTTTCGGACCACAATAAACAATTCGGAACAAAATAATTTGTAAAAGGAAGTAAAAATTTTAGGTTTTATTTTTAAATCCAGCAAAAACAATGTTTTCTTTTATTTACTTTTTGGTTGGAAACCCCAAGCATATCTAATTTATTAAACAACCCACATATATATTTTAGAATTATTATTATCATTGCCATAACCAATTTAATATTTATTTTTAAAAAAGTTCATACTTAATAAATTATTTTTATATCTCAGTATCTTATCTATGGATTTCTCAAATATTTGGATTAATGCAATGTTGCAAGTGTAAAAATATTGTTTCAAAGCTATTTTTGAATGAAAAATGATTCATTAGAATACAGAAATGATCACAATGAATTGATTCAAGAAAGAAATACTAGAAATAGTTTTGTATATTTGATTGTATTCCTATTCAAATTCGTCAGCTAACCTAAACTAACCTGTGTCAACTTTTCTTATTTATAAAATAATGTATTTACTATGAATGTAAGTCTCCTTTGACTAACCAAAAATAACAGATTACAAAAATCATACCATCACAGCATATCTAGTGAAATCAATCTTTTGAAACATGAAGAATAAACTGTTTTCTTCAATGGCACTACAGCCCAAATTGAGTCTTGGCCTTTCTCAGCATGCTTCTCCATATCACCGCGTAACAACTACCTCAGGTCCCTCCTTACACCATTTTCCCACCTCAGTCTTATCTGCCAACCCTCCTCTTTCCACCTATTTCTCAAAATTTGTTTGTAATTCTGGCATCCTCTGTATCCTACCCATCTCAATCTTAGTAGCTTGAGTGTGTTGAAAAACTTGGGGTCTGATCAAGTGGTAGTTGTCCTTGATCTGCACCGTTGCTCGTGATCTCTGTGACAGGTTTCTGCTCTGCGTCATCTTTTTTATAGTCTATTTTCAGCCCGACGTCAGATGCTGCAGTTTCCAAGGGGTCCAACACTTCTATTATGGCTATGAGTGATCTTCCAACAATGTTGAGATCATACTTTTATAATCATTTTGAAAACTTAGTTTGTGTACCAGATTAACAAGAACAATAAAACTAATGCACTTTAAACTTTGTGTAACATAAAGGTATTAATGTTGAGATCATCCGCATATCCAAGTATTGGCTGCTTTTATGATATATGGTGGATCCAGTGTACTATGTTACAGTCAGTTATTTCAGTTTGTTGTCTTTTCAATTGTGAAAGTTGTGTATTTCGTTTTTTCAATATTATGTGTCAGTAGATTTGTGTTTAGCCGATATTTTACTATGTTTAGTCTGCATAGGAGATTATAGATCCATCTATGTATATGTTCGTCAGATATGAAGTGAACTCTTTTACTGTGCTATTGCACATTCTGCCAGTTTTTTTTTTAACAGTAAATCATGAGAAAATGAGGCGAAAGCTTTTTTTAAGAACCTAGTATATCTCTATACACTTGATTGCATATTGAGTACTTCTTTTTTGTGGAAATCCTAATTGATTATTAGTTAATATGCAATTTTCCTCAAGATGTTTAGTAAGTTGATTGTTGACTACCTTTTTCAAGTATTTTCAATAAACTATTTAATAAAGCAATTGGTCTAGTTTATATTTAGGGTTTTGTTTATCGCCCTCCTTAAAAATAGGAATTATATGGACCTTTTTTAAATGATTCTGGAACAATCCTTTACTGATGGAAAGATTTGTAACGTGCGTAAGGGGTGATGAGCGGTATATTGCTATAATAAAAGTCTATTTTCACACACATCTCTCAGGGCATTCGCTTCAGTCATTTTAATTGGTGTGCATGTAGGATTTAGAAAATCTTTTACATAAATTACAATACCTTCGGATCTACTGGAGTGATTTACTGTCTGGAAAGACACATACTATCTCACATTGTGAATGATAGTACTGTCTTCCAGCCAACACTCAGTAAGTAATCATCACATCTGGTAGCAGTTCAGTTGATTCTTGGAAAATTAGCAAATAGTCTTAAGTTTTTATTTGTTCTTCGAATATTGACATTCAGTATTTCAAATAAGCCTTATTTTCAGCACCATGCATTTAAATCATTTGGGTTCAATGTAATGGAGTTAAGGATTTGGTTGATGAGTTTTTCCAATTCAATATTACTACTTTCCAATCTAGTATGTATGTGTATAGTAGTAGTAGTACATATATACATATGTGTGTATATATTACAATGTACAAAGGTGTGAGTGTATGTAATGTGTATTATGTACTTTTACTATCTTTTGAGTGCAACTATAGATTATACATATTGTGCACAAATAAATGTGTGGTGAGCTTCTTTGAACACTTATTTGTATCCGTGTTGGTGTTCAGTTTATTATTTATTGTTACTATAGTGGGAGATGCTCCTTTTTCAGTAAGAATTTGCATTATGTCTGTAAATCTGGCCCAATCAAATGCTTTAATGAGGTCAATACAATATATGCATGGCGCTCTGTGGTATTCAATAGCTTTTCCTTTAATTTGCCGTACTGTAAATATTGCATCCGTTGTGGATCCGTTTTTGAAGAATCCCTGTTTCCTATGACTGCTTCAAGCTTGAATTTCATGATATGAGTGAAAAGTTTTGGGGTTGAGCATTGCAATGATATTCCCCTATACTTTAAGTTTTTAAAGGGTTTGCTTTAATTAAAATAAATGGATAATAGTTATGGAAAACATATTTTATTTTACTAAATCTAATACCATAAAATCTTGAGAAATAGAGCAAGATGTCATGGACGGGGTTTATTAAATTTGGTTGCTTTAAATTTGTCAGGTTACTGTGTGAAATATTAAACAGGTGTGTATTTAGTTGTTTTTTAAATGTGGATATTGTCTATTTGTTTCAGTCGGTATGGAAATTTATTCCATAAAGATGGATCAGCCACAGCGAAAGCACGATCACCAAAGTTTGATTTATGCACTCTGTTAACTTCCATTATTTTACCAATTGCTGAACGGAAGGATTTTTGTCTGTTGTTTGGAGTGAGCAGAGTGTACATGACATATAGGTATTGCGGGCCCAGACTGTGTATTACCTTGAATGTTGTTAGGCATATCTTGTACTCTATCCTTTCAGGGCTCTTGAGCTAGTGAAAATTATTAGGTAGTGAGAAATATGAAGATATTCAGATACATCCATTATTACTCTAACAGCGGTATTAAAAAAGCTGCAGAATGGCTCCGGTCCTATCAGGTGCCTTCTCACACCCTTCCTGGCGAGTCTATCATCTCGCTCATTTCCTTCGATCCCCGTATGTCCTAGTATGTATGTCCTAGTACCCAGAGCTGGGAGACCTTATTATTCTTGCCTAGTACATTGCCATTTTTGAGTCGATTGTTTGGGGAATTCAATGCCATAATGGATGGCTGCCTTACTGTCAGATAGAATAGCAATATCTTGTCTATTGTATCTTCTGTCGAGGTTGAATTGGGCACATCTTTCAATCGCGTGAACTTGAAAGACTAGGAAGTTAGCCCCCATTGATTCGGAATATTCCGTTCTTGGTAAATAATCTTTGTGGGGAGTGGAGCATCCGACTAAGGGAATTAGAACCAACTTTGTATTTTTTAATCAAAGGCTTTCATTGAATTCTCCACCAAAATTTTCGGCTGGTCCAAGATTATTAATGTATTTCAATTCTGGAGGCTCCAATATATCGCCATTTCAGCAACTGATCGTCACTTCCTACAAAAGATAAACTGTTTTCTACATATATTTCATTTTTTTTCTATTCTTGAATCATTTATATGTGCATCATTTTCTAGTTCAGCCAACAGCAAAAAAAGAAACAAAATATGTTGAGTTTTGCGAGTATTGGTCGAGTTGCCTTAATACACATTAGACTGATTTTATAATTATAATGAATCATTTTATATATATATTGTAACAGTTTCATTATTGTTGTGTATTAATTAAATCATTCATTTTCCAATTCCAAAGAAATGATATACTATATTATTATGTACTTACATTGCACTCTTTGAGTATGGGCCATTTTAGACCCCAGCCATTTTGTCCAATTTAAATGTTGTTCTATTTTTTCTGTGAGTTTGACATTTGATTTATAATCATAGATAAATAATAACTAAATCATCTTTCGCATTTTTTTTAAGATAATGATTATCAACTGTCAAAAAATACTTTACTTTATAGACCATTTTATTTATAGCATGTTTTTTTAAGTATATTTATTTTTATGAAATAAGATTCAATGCAAATACAAGAATAATGATTATTAAATTAAAATAACAAATTGTCAAATAAAATTTTGAATAAAATTATTTTTATATAATCAAATAAAGAATTGCTATTTTAAACATGTTAAAAGTATATGAGAGTAATTCAAAATAAGAAGTCTTTGTTGATTCTTTTTTCTCTTTTGTGGTTGGTGATTAAAATGGCCCGTGTAATCTTTGAATATTATTCAAAATTATGCTCTATTACTACCAAATGTTATTATAATATTAATTGATTGTAACAGGAGATGAAAGGAACAATAACAATAAAAATGTTGTTTTATATTAAATATTATTTTCATTTAGTTTTCTCCTATCCAACTAAAGTTATTTGATATGGCAACATGAAGGAAATTTTCCGCTGCGTATAGTTTATAACATGTCGATTAGTTATTACATTTTGTATATGGAGTGATTGATTGTGTGGCTGTCATTAGCCATTAACAATTGAAATAACTATTTTTTTAAACAAATATTTGTGGAACGTCCCATGGGTCATTTGTTTATAGAAAAAAAACTTTTTTGTTTAATTTTAGGAATTAATAAACATCTCATTTAATACATAACAAAAATATATCTCTAATAATAATAACTTCTTTGCATCTTGTGCAAGTGGTGAGTTTATTGCCGTATGGCAATTTCTCCCAACTAACCAGTGTATCCAGCCCAGAGAAGCAATATTTGCATGAGAAATGAATTTAAATAAATTTCTCCTCTGCTTGGAATCGAACCCAGGACACCCGCACAAAAACCAAACGGCTTACCAACTGTACCACAAAGGTCATCTAGGTAGAGGTAGATCTTTTCGGAGATTTTGAATACATTCTGTCTGTTATTGAAACAAGGTTTAACTTGGTGCTAAAAATTAAACATGATCAAAAATTATTGTTAAAAAAGGATTAAAAAATAAAACAAATTATTGAAATTACATACAACATATATTTAATTTTAAATTTTATTACTATAAATATGATATTCTTACTATTAATAAGATGATTCAAAATAGTATTTCAAATTTATTAAATTACCAAAACATACAAATATGTATAAACTAAAAACAAATTCCCGCTGGCAACATTATAAAAAATACCATTTATTTTTATATCTGTATAAAAAAAATGAATAGATGATAAATTGAATTATACCATCAAAATATATAATATGTAAAAAAAATCTAATATTTATAAAGAAAACAAAACATTGATTAAGATTAATTTAAAAATTATAGGTAAAATAATTTTCATTAATTAATTAAAAATTATTAGCTTCAAAACAGTTTATTTTTGATGGATTTCATCAAACGTAAAAATGAATTTTAAATTGTCTGACTGTAGTTGGGTCCTTGTAGAATGTTAAAAAGAAATGTAACATGGGATAAAATAATTTTTGACATTTAAAAAATATTAGGTCCCACCAAAAAACCAGTAGCAGCATGTAAAATAATAGAATTACAAATTTAACTAATAAAATCCATTTAAAAACATAAATACATCTATAATAATTATAATAAACACTTCCTTGCACCATGCACAAGTGGCGAGTTTATTGCCATATGGCAATTTCTTTCAACTAATCAGTGTTTCCAGCCCAAAGAAGTAATATTTGCGTCAGAAATGAATTAAAATAAATTTCTCCTCTGCTGAGGATCGAACCCAGGACACCCGCACAGAAGCCAAATGGCTTATCAACTATCAAAGATTGGATTGGTACGGAACTCAATAAGAAGGATAATTTTAACTCATATTTTATATAAGAATAAAATATGTAAATGAACATTATAATAGATGGGTGGTGACAGAGTGGTTAGCGCTGGGTTTGTAATACAGTGATCGCGAATTCGAAACCTGCCACGACCGATTTTGTTCACCTATAATACAAGCATTTATGCTTAGTTTAGGGTATGTATGAGGATGTATATGTACTTGTTACAGGGACATATTCATTCGTTTTTTTTTTAAATATATAAAAATCATGCATAAAGAAATCCATCAAAAAAAAATTTAACACATAAATGAGGAAAAAACTGATGCTTTACAAAATAAATCATATTTTACTTATACTGATATTCAAAATATGTTTTAAATAGATTTAACGGAGACAGTGACTCAAAAATCATCCATCAACCTATATATTTGATACGTACATCATGCGTGCGTACTAATCATCTGATATTCGGCGTGCGTGTTATTTATCCGATTTATACCTTCAAAGTATAAACTTAATATTCAACTCCATTATAATAAACACAGCCAAGTATAATTCTGAACGCCTCCCGCATAGCACAAGTGAGCACGGAAGCGTAAAAAATAAATGAAGACTCGAATATGCATAAATTCACAACAGCTTTAGTCAAATTATTATCAGAAAAGCACCTAGAGATAGTAATGTCAGCATTTTAATAAAGTTTTCATTATAATTTGACACCAATACAGAATCAGAAAGTGAAAATTTTATGATATTAAAGGTGCATTTCAAAAATATTATGGTGGGGATTGAAACGAGCCCTCATATTTTCAATTGGTGAAGGATTCATAAGAAATGGAAGACCCTAAAATAAAATAGTTATATAGTATAATATATTCTATAGTATTAACATAACAATTATAAGAAACTACTCTAGATAGGTATTAAACAAGACACATATTCAAAAGATCTCATTAATTTTACACATTACAGTGAACTCTCCGTTATCCGAGATCAAAATAACAGAAAAGCTTTATATTTTCAAACACCTCCATAAAATAACACAAAAACGCAGGCACGATACATGTTATACTTTCATAAATTACACACACGCACATGTAACACGTCGTACAATAAATACATTCAATAAGAAATAATATATATTTTAATTTTAAAGTTTCTAATCACCATAAATGTGGAACAATTTTTTAATAGATAAGTAATTTCATAGAAATATTGATGAATTTATTAGCATTGTTGTACATTTTATATTGTTAAAAGTTTTCATTACCAATAATCCAACTATTTATAAAAAAAAGAACTATATCTAATAAATTTAAACTTGTTTAAAAAAATAATCTTTTATTCTAAAATTAACTCCATTAATTGTTATTTTACCATGCTAGGACATTATCCAGTTATTTCTGACCTTGAAAATGCAAGTGCTCATAGCAAAAATGTTTGGTCATAAACCCAAAATTAATAAATTTAAAACTATTTAATTATGAATTTGTTGCTAACCGTTACTGGTTTCGAAGTCAACTGATATCTTCAGATAATTGACAAACTGAGTTTGTATATATCTCAATCTAAATACCTCCATAATTTTTATGATTTTGACTTGGACATTATTATACAACTTTCTTTAATGTTCTGGATAACAGAGAAGCAACTGTCAAAATACATTACTATGTTCACATCCTAAAACATCAATAAGATCAATTCATATAATTTATATGCAACACTACTATGAGCCATTGTGAGCCTCAATTTTTAGATGTTCTTTTAATTTTTTGTATACCATCGTAATAATGAACCATTGACTATTCTTTTGAAGAATCAATGATAATATATCATTCCTATATTAAACTCAATTAACATTCGATAAATATATTATATGTAGATACTTTAGGAGTAAAATATTATTTTCATCCGAAACAATACATATATATTGAACAAATCTGAAATATTACTATTGCATAGATTTAACAATGTGATAAGAATATTTGAAACTACATAATATATTGAAAAAAAAATGTTTAAAATTTTTGTTACAGTCAATAATTATAAATTTAATTTATTTTTTTCAATAGAAATATATTCTTGAAAAACTTGATAAATTTAAAACATCCCAACATGAATAAATTTAAATATATCTATGTATTTATTTTTAGATTATATCATATGATAGTTAAATATCAATAATATAACCTCTTTAAAGAAGATTAGCAAACATTTTCTATAATTTCAACAGACAAAATGTGTTTATAACCATAGATAACAGATTCAAGACTAAATATTCATAGGCCATATAATCAAAGCGCTCAAATAGCCTCAATGTAATATTTTGAATAGCTCCCTAGATAATAATGTATATAATAGAAGGCAAGACCTCTTTCACCAGTATAGATAGAAATTGCGCAAATTTTCTAATCTCTACTCTTTGGACCCTAACAAAGGAGACATTTTTGACATTGTATTTTTAATTTATCTTCCTAACTTAACCTATTAAATATTTAATAAATCGTAATAGGTACATTAGTCAAGAATGGATTATATACAATCACAGAATATCATATAAAGTGTATATTCGATTCATAAGTGTGCATAATAGTCTCACTAGATTTAAATTTAAGGTAAAACATATACAACAATATTGAAAATTTAAGAATATGAGAATAATGATTCATCTAAATATCTAAAATAAGAATGAATGAATATTTCTTGCAAGAAGTGCCTTCGTAAGAGTGAAACTTCTTTAATCCAACTTTAACCAGTCTTCAATAAAATTTAAGATTGTGCAAAAGTTCATTTTTTTTTTGCTATTCTACACTACAGAGTAGAGGCTTGGATTTTGAACCTAGAATTCCTCCCAAAAGCAAATAAAAGCTTTGAGAAGTTTATAAATAGATTGATTTTTAAAATTCCTCGTGTGACAGATACAAATTAATAATTGAATCCATATAAAGACCAATATGCGATACAAAATAAGAAACCTTCAGTTGTAGTCCACATAGTGTTAAATTTAATCTAAATACCTACCCAATTATTCTGCTAAGATTGTTAAAGTCACATCTTCCAATTTTTCTGAAAACATTTCCAATATGAAACATTTCCGAAGTTCTATCTTTTCTATTCATTTCTATTTCTACCAAGAAGGTATTAATTCTACAGTCTATCCTCAGTTTTCAAACCCTTAGTTCTACTCTACGACATGTCTCCTTAAGAACAAAAAGTACTTTCTATATTGAAATATCAATAAGACTTAAATAATAAAAGTTACATAGACTTTTCATCTCAAAAAAATTCCAGACTTAAAAAACACACCATCATAATTGGTTGAATTTTAGTCAATAAAATTGCAACATAAATAAAACTGAAATCATGCTGTATTTATATTATAAAAAATAATTTGTCACATACTAATAAAGTGTTTTATTTTGTATTATGAGACATTATCAACATTTCATTTATTTGTATGGATCTAAGTTACATAAGAATCACTTTATATCTTGAATTTTCTGGGGAAAAAACATCAAGATACCCTGTGTGTTTACTATTACAAATATTTATGTAAAGAATTATGGCAACATTCTAACAATAAATTACATAATATATCTTAAACGTTATTAGGACTCCGTGAATTCCTGATTTTACATTTTATCCCTTACTTATTCCAACAACGATATCTTCCAAAAATAATTAAAAAGAGATACAAATACATATTATATTTATAAAAGTAATTATGTGTCAGTTCAACCAATAAAGTAATGTATTGACTTCCATTCACTGATTTAGTAAAACTAGTCTTTATTAATAATAAAAAAAACTAATACAGTTAGTAAATACGAAGGTAGAGATATAATTTTATTTAAAAAAACGTTTTTAGTGCTTTAATATTTATTTTGTGTGTCATTTCTTTATGAAACAAAAATTAATAAATAAGATATGTACCAAGTCTTGTGAAAATCTAAGGTGATGGAAGTCATGAAAAGTTTAAACTGACATAGAAATTATTGTAAATTACATACACTAGTTGAGTTTGTACGAAACGTTAAATTGTGTTACATATTTATGTCATCAACGACATCTCGATCTTCTATTCTTAATCTTGGTTCCTAAACATGATAATATTTTATAACTACGACTTTACATCATAAGAATAAATTAAGTTCTGTCAGACTAAAATTGACCGTATATATTATAGCATAAATTTCTTGTTATACTTGTAATATATATATTCCTACGTAAAGCATAAAATATAAAACATTTAGTTACATTGCCTAGTCAGGCCTCGCAACTTGAACTATAAATTTTAAATCAAAAGATGTAGGCTAATAAAATCATTTAAAATGAAAATATACAAAAAATGTAATGCCTGGTGGACGAAATGAGTCGGATTCAAGATGGCCTCAATAGATAGCATATTCAACAAACTTATATTTACTTTTTATATATATATATATATATATATATATATATATATATATATATATATATATATATATATATATATATATATATATATATATATATATATATATATATATATATATATATATATATATATATATATATATATATATATATATATATATATATATATATATATATATATATATATATATATATATATATATATATATATATATATATATATATATATATATATATATATATATATATATATATATATATATATATATATATATATATATATATATATATTAATAATAACTTCCAGGAATTTTAATGACATGCTTGAAATTTGAATTTTTGGTTGACAGCAAGCAATACAAGACGTAACTACTGTCAATATTTTTTGTAATAAATTAAATGTATAAAAAAACAGTACATCTTTTGATCGTAAAAATATAGTAGAGATGGAAATATAAAAAGAGTGAAATAGTTATGAATTAATAACCACAACCTTACTTACATACAAAGGTAACTCATGTTGATAGGTATATTTTATAGTTTACTAGGTACTTATTTTATTTCTCCATATACAGAAATTTACACAGGCGTAATATTCTAAAAAGTTCAATAATTATTATCTTATTCATTCATTGTTTTAAAGAGCATGTTTCGCAAGTATGGGGAAGCTAAACATAGATATTTGGGTGCACACAATATGAGACTAACTGTCAAGGTTTTGACATAACCAACCAGGTTATCTGTTGATAAAAATTATAATCCAAATTTGCAAAAACGCAATAACCAAAACGTTTGTTGTGCAAGAACAATGATACCATAAAAATTATTATGTATTTTTTTAAGAATTTCATACTCGGTTTCTGGTGTTTAATTATTACTCTTGTAATTTTATAATGTAATTTCAGAAACGTCACATTGATGTCCGTGCTTAACAATAGTATACAAGTCAAATGTATATATTAAAGCCCAATATTATAGATTATCATTTATTGATGGTGGCATTATTTTGACAATAGCCTTGCAGTTTATTGTCTTATAAATAAATACCATCAATCTGCACCGCAGGTTATTGTCAAAATGAGACTACACTGACAAGTGACAGCTGAAATCTACGTTTTTTCTATGTTTGAATGGTCACTATTTGCATAATTTTAAATCGCACTTTTCTGTCACTAATACGCATGTGAAAAAAACGATTACATGAAAATTCTTCGAAACACAATTGTTCGAATGCGCAATTGTACGAATAACAATTTTTCGAAAATCAGTTATCAGAATGACAATTGTCCGAAAGCAAATTATTCAAACTAACATTTGTTGGAAAACCAATTAACCAAATTTAATATATTTTTGTGTCATTATGTTGCCTCCTTTGACATATTTGTTGCCAGTAAAATATATTCGAAGAAGACTATACTTGTTGTATTATTGTTGGGTACGTATGTTTGCACATTTTTAATAACTGATGTTTGACAGCGCGGGATAGCCTAGTTTGTACACCAGTTTATGTTTATCTAGTATTCACACCAATTTAGTTATTTTATTTTAATATTATACTTACTTTTTTTAATATATAATGCAACTGGCTCACGCCAGTCGCAATTATAACTACAGACAAACCTAACCAACCTATTTTTACCAAACTTTTGTAGGTTTAGGTTTAAAAAATAGATGTACCTACATCCTAGGATATCTGACAGCGCGGTGCGTCGCCATGTTGTTTATTCCATAGATTTTTATTTTACATAATATACTATGTAGATGTAGTACTCCGTGCAAAAAGTGTGTCATTTGTTTTCGATTCGTACAAAATTTGCTAACTACGACATCTAGTATATTATAATAAAAATCTATGATTTATTCCTCTCACAATACTACCAACATGACGTCATAAAAATTCGAACAATTGTAAATTCTGATAATTGTGTGTTCGGAAAATTGTTTTTCGAAAAAATGTGATTCGAATAATTGCCATTCGTAAAATTGATTTTCGTAAAATTGAGCATTCGAATAATTGTTTTTCGAATAATTTTCCTGTCACCGAAAAAAACACAGCTGTGCTTGGTTGAACCATATTTACAATGGTTGTGAGTTTAATCATCTCCCAAGTTACACATACCATGTTTTTTACAAAAAAAATAGGTTGTTTCTAGTTATATATAAAAGTAACTAAATTGGTATGAAAAGTTGGCAAACAATAAGTGTATAATACTGTCTGATTGGTCACTGAACCACCAATCAAAGTAAAATGCAATTTAAAACTACGTTCACTGTTCTACGTTTCATTTAAAATTATACTTCATGGTGATGTTGGTACAACTGTCAAGTCGAATAAAGTGAATAATGTTGCCATATCTCCATATTAAGTTCCTCTAATCTCACATTTAAAACTTAATAATAAGAGATTTTAAAAGAAAGCAATCTCGAGTATTATAAACATTAAAAAACAACAGACCTAAAAGGACATATATACATAATGTTATACGCAACCATTTTATTTTGAATGAAAAGCACAAGGATATTGATGCATGACTGACTGCAATACAGAAACACTTCCATGTTTTAAAATAATGAGTATGGTATGTTTCATTTCATTAATTATTTTCTATGGTTCAAAATGGGTATCAAATATTTGAAAGTAATCACACATAATACCATAAAAAAACTGAATTCTGTTTTAAGGTAAGCCTCCACTGATTGGCATTGTACGTATCCGACAAATTGTATCAAATGGATTTGTTTGTGACAGTGTATCCACCGCACTACACCAATCTTTGACAACAATTTTCCATAGAAAAAACATCACCATAGAAAATTCACTTACAAAAATGACAGATCAGAATTGGATTTTTGCCTCTCCTAACCACTGGCCTCAGCATTGCCGACAATCTAATGTATGTACTCCGTATGATACCGATCGGTGGACACACAAATTGCAATGCTATACAAAGAATACTAAAATCTGTCTTGATGCATCTGATCCACACGATACAGACATGTGAATGAAAGTCTTTAAAAGGCAATCAACTTCAATATGTGCAAACATTAATTTCAAATATATTTTTTTATGATATTTTTTAGATATAATATACATACTCTATAATGCGTTTTATTTTACAGCATGAAAACTCAAGAAAATAAAATATTATTGTCAAAATATTCACAAATAAGATATGACTAAGTTATTAATCATATTTTTTTATTTCATACGAAAGTGTGTTTCCCGTGTACCTGTATTTTACTATTTTTAATGGACGAATTTTTTTCCCACACAATATTATGTATAAGATGATTCAACTGAATACTTTATAAGAAAAAATAAAATTTGCTTTACATATTAATATACAATATATTAATAATGATTTGCTTTACATATTAATATACAATATATTAATAATGATTTGCTTTACATATTAATATACAATATATTAATAATTATTTGCTTTACATATTAATATACAATATATTAATAATGATTTGCTTTACATATTAATATACAATATATTAATAATGATTTGATAAATTATTAAAATAACAATATAACTTTGTTTATTTCCACTTATTTATTTTTATTCCACAACTAGTTTCAAGAACTACCGTTCTCTTCTTCAGGTGGGTTTAAACTAAAACTAATTTGGTGTGGTGTGTGGCCGTGTCATAGGTAAAGCGGGAGGTGGGGGTAAGGGGGGAAGTGGGCGTTGCCCTAACGGGAACATGGATAATAATGGTGAAGTGTTGGGTTGTGTCTGGTTGTTAATTATTTTCTTGTGACTGTTTATGGCTTTGTGGATTTCTAATGTCTCTAAATTATTTTGTTTCAGTCCGTATGTATGCTTATGTAATAATTGTGCGTTTGTATTGTCAAATGTATGATTTTCTTGTATTAGGTGGTTTGCATTCATACATTTGACAATACAAACGTTATTTTAATAATTTATTAAAATGAATTTCCACAATGTAAACGCCTCTACCTTAGAATAATGATTTGCTTTACATATTAATATACAATATATTAATAATGATTTGCTTTACATATTAATATACAATATATTAATAATGATTTGCTTTACATATTAATATACAATATATTAATAATGATTTGCTTTACATATTAATATACAATATATTAATAATGATTTAATAAATGAATGATTCTGGTAATATAAACAAATATGTTCACAGATCAAAATAAAAAAAACTATAAAAAAAATAATTTATATTAATATTACAATGGCCAATAAAAAAATATATAAAATATAGATCGTACATTTATTTTTATTGGAAAATAATTTGAGATTTTTTGCCATGACATAATTTAGGAATGATTTAACAGTATAACGTTTCAATGTAAGTATTCAAAATAGGATATATACATACATTCGTACCAAATAAAAGAAAGGATAATAGAAAAATAAAAACATTAATCTAATGAATTACAAACTATTTAAAAATTATAGGAGTTAATCTCATATACACTAAATCGTACGTAGCATCGTCAAAATGGAATTTCAAAACACAATGGCTTTATCATGAGAAATTGTTTAGAATAAGGATTGTTTCCAAAAATATATTATTTTTATTGAGATTTCAAAGGCCTACTTTATTTGAAATATGTTGAGAAATCATCTCTATTGGAATTGATTTCTCATAGCAAGTAATATAGTTGCAAATCAGCAATATTTCTGTTTTATTAAAGATGAACCTGTGTATCTATTTTCCTGGTCAAACATTAATTTAACACGCACACAATAACAAGTTGCCACATTCTGGGGGGCATGTCTGGTCATCCGGCGGAGTCAAAACCATCCATGTTTACCCATATCATGATCATAATCATCTTATGAGGTTCTATAACATCTTAAGGTATTATAGAACTCCATAAGATAATTATATCCGTGATATGGGTAAACATGGATGGTTTTGATTCCGCCTGTTGACCAGACTTACCCCAGTGAAAAAAATAATGAAAACACAGTGAAAAACTGTGTCTATATCGGGACCTTTGTATCAGGAGTCGGACATCTAATTAGCTGCTACCATTGAAGGCAGACATTTGTGATTGAAAATTAAATATGTTAAGAGAAATATGATTACAATCTAAATTCAATTGTACTTTCATACCATTTTTTTTAAACGCAGCGTAAAAGCCAATATTTTAATATTCCATTTATTAGAATGTCAGATAATTAAAATCACGCTGTATCAATTTTTTCAGTGACGACACAAGCCATTAACAATAATATAATCAACACATAATTGAATAAACTTAATGTAAAACATCATTTACCTTCGTTGCGGTAAAATAAATGTAACAAAAAAATATCAACTAAAACCCTTTTGGTGACTGCATAATTTACTACTAAACTATCAATCTTTGGTTTGACTAAATCGAGTTACAAACGATGATAAATATTTTTCAATTATTTTTTAAACAAAAACCAGTAAACAACAAACTTTTTGTGCATAGATAAACAAATAATTAATGGAGGAAATAATAGTACTCGACAAATTAATTACACTATTGGAAATTCACTATTATGATCTAAACTTGCATTACATTTAACAAATATAATAAAAATACAACGAAAAATCATTAAAAGTATCTTAATTTATTAGTTTTTATATTATTTACAAAACACAACATAAAATTCCAATTTCTTATATATTAATTCAATAAAACATGGCTCTGTCTGAATTCCACACATTATTAAATAGATTGTTGATACAAATACCTTTTTTAATATCTTTGATAAGTAGAAAAAACATTATTTTTTTTAATAAGGCCTAGTGTCCACATAAACCGCACGTCATAAGCACACTTTCGTCAATTGACAAATGCAAAACGAATGCTTGCATCTTCCATAGAAACAATCAAAACTGTGTCCACGCTGCTGCACGCACCGCATGACGTGCGGCTGACGCTACGTTGCCGCTCCGTGGACACAACTTTGATTGTTTCTATGCAAGATGCAAGCATTCATCTTGCATTCGTCAATTGACGAAAGCGTGCGCATGACGTGCGGTTTACGTGGACAGTAGGCCTAACAATGATAAAAAGTATTGGTTTGAAAGGCAATGGATACCCAAAGCAGATTTTTCTTACAAAATAACACTGTAATGTCAATAAAAGTAAAAATTCCACCGAAACATACAAACATTAATAACCTTAAAACTAAAATAAATTAATATTAAGTACTAACAGATCCGGCCAGCGGAATCTATATTAGTTTCTCACAATTATAATTACATAAGATTTGATTCAAATGTAAAATAGCGAATTTCTTTCAATAATGTAATTTTCACATACATAATTGTAGAGGTTATGCATTTATGTAATTGTGAATGCAATTAACCTTTATTTTTGAAAAGATCTCAGATCAAGTTAATTTTACGCAATAATATGTTAGAGTGTGAATTAGTCAATATTAAAAGTAATTTGAAAACTGTCTAGTTTGATCCGTCAATCATGATTTTGCTTAGTTTTAAAATGAAAATTTAATTTATTTTGTTTTTGTGTGCGGTCAAAGACATGCTAAATTTTGTCAAAATATACATAAAATGATTAGACAATGAACAAATGGATTTGAAAAACGTAAGATTTAAATTAAATCAACTAGGATCACATTTATATAATAAAACACTACTTTTGATTTCACCGATACTTTAATACAGGCACTACCGGTATCCGTCTACCAAAGACCATCCAACAAAATGCTTAAATTTACTTTAATGATGGTCTCCGAAAGACTGACACTGATCGGATCCTAAAATAAAATATTAGTGAAACTATATACTCGCGTCACCGTATGATGGCCTCAATGACGTTTGGACATTTCATGAGGTTCCGTAATTATTGACAGCAAAGGATGGGGGAAGAAAATACCGTACTTCATTGTTTACACCATTGCCTATGTAAACATATTTAATGAAGTATCGTGTTTGTCCGTGTTATGGTTAGCTGTCAATAATTACAAAACTTTATGAGAGCCCAACTGTCATAAATGCCATCATACGGTGAAGCGACTATAGTGTTTCATTATGTAATCATGGAATTTCACCATGTATTGTCCCATCAACAAAGTAAATAAATCAAATGGTACAACGTGATTCATCATAATATACTCGTTAAAAAAACAAAAGATGAACGTGTTTCACCAAAAGGGTTGAATTAACTAATATCGACTACGACGATCGCGTTCAATTGTTCTTGTACCTGTCCGGGTTCCTCGGTGGAGTGTTCATTTTTGCTATTAATGACTCTATCATCTCTGCGTCCACCAGACCGATGAACTTGTCTTTGACCATTCCGTCCCTTATGCCGATGACTGCTGGAACGGCCTTCACTTCGAACTCATGCACCAACTGGACGTGATCCTCCACGTCAAGGATGGCCAAGTCGACGTTGGCCAGCGGCCCGATGAGCTCCTTCAGTCTGGGAGTTAGTATCTTGCACGGGTCGCACCAGTCAGCGTGAAAGTTGACAATAACGGGCCTGTCGCTGTTCATCACCTGGAAAAATGTATTCAGTATTATATACCTAATAGACGACTACCCGGAAGACCACCGAAGAGATGAGAGCATAGCTGGATCTCCTCATTCCAGAATAGTCCATCTCACAAACAAGTCATAAGACCTCGGTGAAGATGAAGAAGAGGATATTGACGTTTCAGATGGTAATCTGTTTTAGGATGTTCGTTTCAAAGAATGATGGGTGGTGGCATATCTGTTAGCACGCTGGGTTAGTAATCCAGTGGTCGCAAGTTCGAATCCTGTCATGACCGTTTTCATTCACCTATAGCACAAGCATTTATACTTAGTTTAGGGAATGTATGAGAATGTATATGTATTTGTTACAAGGACATGTTCATTCTTTTTAAGAAAAAATATGGAATTCCAAAGAAATGAATGGTACACAACATAGATTTTTATTATAATATACTAGATGTCATAGTTAGCAAATTTTCTAGAATCGAAGTGAGTCTTTTTTCCGGGGGATTTTTGACGTTTTGGTTTCAAACAACATCATTTTTCTATAGAGAATAACGACTAATGTGAATTGTTTTCAGATTTATTTGTCTAAAAAACATATTAATTATTAATGTTTAGAGAACAGTTATCTAGGATGTGTTGAAAATTAAAGAAAACTGAAATATGTTGCCAACCAAAACGTCAAATGCGCGATATTCCATGACTCACTTTTTGCACCGAGTACTACATCTAATATATTATAATAAAAATCTATGGTACACAATGGTATAGTAGTACAGACTATAATGTAGGTATACTAATAAAACACAGACATGGCAGAAGACTCATGAAAAGTTAAGTGGAAATGAGGTCCTTGAGATAAATATGTGGTAAAACTATTTATAATAAATTAAAAAATAAGGATATTAGATAATCCTGATCTCTTCTTCATTCATTCTTCCTAAGTGGTCAAACAATCTCAACATGTTTACTTTCATTCATTCTTCCTAAATCAAACAATCTCAACATGTTTGCTTACATTCATTCTTTCTTTCCTAGTGTCCTCATTTTATACCCTCCCATACATATTTTATATACTACTTAGCTTTTATCAATAAATGAAAGACAAACGGTATAATTTGAGGGATTCTTAAAAAAGATGGTAGAAATATATAAAATTTCAGTTTATTTAGTTTGAAAATGTACAAAAGAAAATTCATAAAATTAGTATCTCAAGTGCTTATAATATTAATTAAACATATAATATGTTTGTTTTACTACAAGTGTCAAATAATTTCATTTGAATTCACATTGAATTGAGGAAATAAAGTATGATGCCAATTATCTCACAGATTATATAAAATACAATGATTGCGTCATAAAAAGAAACATTTGCATTTAAACTTCTTTCGAATATTTTTATTATTGCATATGCGCAAACATTGGATTTTTTTTTCCCTGTCGGGAGTCAAAGATATTTTTTAATAGATTTTTAATTATCTCAATAGAGACGAAGTTGGAATATTTATTGTAGGAGAACCGGGAAATCAAGGCACCTACAGGGCTTACGACCTGTCATCGGCTGGTTTACGTGATCACTTAATGCGCTTGCGCAACGTTCACCAATTATGCCTTCTAATGAGATCCCTATCAATTCAATTTTGAAAGTTCTATATATTGTAATACTGAAATTCTTTTCGCTTGAAAATAAGGAATTTTTACTACAGCCATCTATGGGTGAAATTATGAACAACAATCTTATTATTTTTATTTATTTTGTTGGAACGCCATCTATTGAGAGAATTGGTTTTTTGTAAATAATGAAAGCTACAATTCTTATATCTGAGGTGACAATGCATTTTTCGCATAGAAGTCACCCCTGAATTGCGCCAGACTTATAAGGTCATTTTTGTCTTATTTACCTACTTGTACCAATGTTTGCGCATATGCAATAATAAAAATATTCGATTACTTACACATTGGTACAAGTAGGTAAATAAGACAAAAATGACCTTATAAGTCTGGCGCAATTCAGGGGTGACTTCTATGCGAAAAATGCATTGTCACCTCAGATATAAGAATTGTAGCTTTCATTATTTACAAAAAACCAATTCTCTCAATAGATGGCGTTCCAACAAAATAAATAAAAATAATAAGATTGTTGTTCATAATTTCACCCATAGATGGCTGTAGTAAAAATTCCTTATTTTCAAGCGAAAAGAATTTCAGTATTACAATATATAGAACTTTCAAAATTGAATTGATAGGGATCTCATTAGAAGGCATAATTGGTGAACGTTGCGCAAGCGCATTAAGTGATCACGTAAACCAGCCGATGACAGGTCGTAAGCCCTGTAGGTGCCTTGATTTCCCGGTTCTCCTACAATAAATATTCCAACTTCGTCTCTATTGAGATAATTAAAAATCTATTAAAAAATATCTTTGACTCCCGACAGGGAAAAAAAAATCCAATGTTTGCGCATATGCAATAATAAAAATATTCGATTACTTACACATTGGTACAAGTAGGTAAATAAGACAAAAATGACCTTATAAGTCTGGCGCAATTCAGGGGTGACTTCTATGCGAAAAATGCATTGTCACCTCAGATATAAGAATTGTAGCTTTCATTATTTACAAAAAACCAATTCTCTCAATAGATGGCGTTCCAACAAAATAAATAAAAATAATAAGATTGTTGTTCATAATTTCACCCATAGATGGCTGTAGTAAAAATTCCTTATTTTCAAGCGAAAAGAATTTCAGTATTACAATATATAGAACTTTCAAAATTGAATTGATAGGGATCTCATTAGAAGGCATAATTGGTGAACGTTGCGCAAGCGCATTAAGTGATCACGTAAACCAGCCGATGACAGGTCGTAAGCCCTGTAGGTGCCTTGATTTCCCGGTTCTCCTACAATAAATATTCCAACTTCGTCTCTATTGAGATAATTAAAAATCTATTAAAAAATATCTTTGACTCCCGACAGGGAAAAAAAAATCCAATGTTTGCGCATATGCAATAATAAAAATATTCGATTACTTACACATTGGTACAAGTAGGTAAATAAGACAAAAATGACCTTATAAGTCTGGCGCAATTCAGGGGTGACTTCTATGCGAAAAATGCATTGTCACCTCAGATATAAGAATTGTAGCTTTCATTATTTACAAAAAACCAATTCTCTCAATAGATGGCGTTCCAACAAAATAAATAAAAATAATAAGATTGTTGTTCATAATTTCACCCATAGATGGCTGTAGTAAAAATTCCTTATTTTCAAGCGAAAAGAATTTCAGTATTACAATATATAGAACTTTCAAAATTGAATTGATAGGGATCTCATTAGAAGGCATAATTGGTGAACGTTGCGCAAGCGCATTAAGTGATCACGTAAACCAGCCGATGACAGGTCGTAAGCCCTGTAGGTGCCTTGATTTCCCGGTTCTCCTACAATAAATATTCCAACTTCGTCTCTATTGAGATAATTAAAAATCTATTAAAAAATAAACTTCTTTCTTTTATTTGAAGTTTAAATTATTCACCATTAAATCATTAATTTTCAAATATTGTTTTTATCTGTACAGTTGTATCAATAGCATTAATAAATTTATAAAAATGTAAACAATTGACACAGAGATATGTTAATCGGTAGTGAGCGTTGTCACATCTTCAAGTCAACATATCTCTCAACAGCGTGCAATGCCGCCAAATAATTTAAATAACCATTTATCAATATTGTTCCAACTTCCCTCTAGTCATTTTGTGTAGCCGAATAAACATCTTCATCGTTTGAATCACTTGGCACACTGTACCATACTTCAAATAACAATGTTTCTCAAGCTTTTGTGACAAAAAGATATGTATCATTATCTTTGCTTTTGGAGAGGGATTCCTGGTATGTCTTAACTATAATGTCCATAAATTCCACGAGTAAAAGTTCTAAGGGTCTCATTTGAGATAAATAATTTAACTGTGAAATCTTTCTTCATCACTTTCTAATTCTTGAACGAGACAGTGAAATATTCCACTACACTCTCTTTGTCTATTTACAGGATAAACTACAATATTTTTTTTATTTTTTAAGAAGACTCGCCAAAACGAGAAATTGAATATGTTCATCAAAATGACTGTCTGTATTAGCAGATTCCGAGAAAGACATTTCAGTTATCCACTCCACAACTCACAATGATCTGAAAATGC
Organism: Molanna angustata; assembly: GCA_963576475.1. Lineage (NCBI taxonomy): Eukaryota > Metazoa > Arthropoda > Insecta > Trichoptera > Molannidae > Molanna > Molanna angustata. The sequence goes on along the minus strand of OY754982.1, from coordinate 2,340,684 downwards.
GCCACATTGAAACACAATACAATTCAAAACACTCACTGACACAACAGATAGCTCCCCAACACAATAATATGAATTCACCTTTAGACTTAAAATAAAAAGTATACAAAACAATAAGAAGTTTTCAAATTGTTATTGCGATAATTGTGCTATTGATTAGAGTTATAGGAATTAGACTCTTTGACGTTCCTTAATTGCCTATTTATTGGATCTCAGTTGATAATCTTGATTTGGTTAAATTTAATTGAGTACAATCTAAGAAGTTAGACTAGACAAAAAATAATAATTTTATTTCATACAAAATAAAATTTAAAACTTTGTAATACTCTCACTCTATCATCTTTTATAATTATTTATTATTTGATTATTGATTTTGGATTGAAAAATAAAAATAGTTTAGATATGACCAATTCAGTCGGGTCTGGCCAGATCGATCCGTCCGCATTCGACTGGATTGAAATCGATGCCGGATTACAATCTCTAATATTATGATTCATATATGAATAAAATGAGTGGGTTGTGACCAATGCTATACTCCTCACTACCAAGTGACTCACAAAGTATTCAAATTTTGGATGGAAAATTTTCATGAAATGAGTTTGTTAAATTATTTTTGATTTAAATATTTTATTATGAAAACTTGATAATTCTTCGATGCCTTTTTATGAAAGTGATGTGCCTTTTTAACAATTTGAAAATAAAAATATCAAATTTTAAGTTTCCTGAGGTTGTGGTCACTTTGAAATATTTATTATTATTATTATTATTAAATGTTATCAGACAGGCAGCTATGCTGATATGTCTGTCAAGTCTATTTTTAAACACATTAACACTTTGTGCAACAAGTTCCGGTGGCAAACCGTTCCACGCATCCACAACTCTTTTGGACAAGAAATGCGCTTCCAGAGATTCTGCCTGAAACAGTTTGTCTAGCTTCAAACTATGACCTCTTAAATTAGTATTTTGGTTGAGGCAGAACATCAGCTTCAATTCAGGGCAGTCAGAGTGTTTGTTTAGTATTTTGAAGGTTTCTATGAGATCCCCTCTCTTTCTCCGTTCCTCAAGAGTAGTGAGGCCCAACACATTCAGACCTTCTTCATATGATAAGCATCTGAGGCCATTTCCCAGTTTGTTAAACCTACTCTGCACCCTTTCCAGCATGCTTATATCTTTCTCAAAGTAAGGATTCCAAACTTGGTAACGATATTCCAATAAATAAATCAATATTATGTGTGAGATATGTTAGTGAAAGAGATAGCATGTCTGTGTGTGTATATAGTGTTTGAATGGGCACGCGACGCGTCATTCATCGTTTCGCCGTTATAGTAAATACCTCCTTATAATATTGTAGTATTGACCTTGAATTGTATATTTGATCGTGTTGTTATAATAAACTGTAAAAGAATACAGATGATACCCAACTTCAGATGAAGAAGTCAGGGGTCACAAGACCCGGCACTTCATTTGTCAGTGATGACCAATGACCATTTTTCAGCATCTTTAATTAGGATAGTCATATTTTAACAACCACCGATTTAAAAAATTGTCAAACCACAAATATAATAAAATAACATCAGTCACACAATGGATAAGATCAATCAATGATAAATATGACATTATTGATGTTGTAATATTATAAAATTAACATAAATTGTCAAACCACAAATATAATAAAATAACATCAGTCACACAATGGATAAGATCAATCAATGATAAATATGACATTATTGATGTTGTAATATTATAAAATTAACATAAATTGTCAAACCACAAATATAATAAAATAACATCAGTCACACAATGGATAAGATCAATCAATGATAAATATGACATTATTGATGTTGTAATATTATAAAATGAACATAAATTGTCAAACCACAAATATAATAAAATAACATCAGTCACACAATGGATAAGATCAATCAATGATAAATATGACATTATTGATGTTGTAATATTATAAAATGGACATAAATTAATTTTATGAGTGTTAAAGTCAAAGTACTCACTTAGATTTTTATTGAAATGGAATTTAATTGAAGGACATTTCAATCACACAAATTATACAGTGGTGTATTGTTGTATTATACATATATTAAGCAATGCAAACCCTTTTATTTATTAATAAATCATGTACCAAGAAGTGGCCCTCTGAACATAATGTCATTAAGACAAGAACTGTTATGCATTTTGCAAACAATTTTTGTAAACTAGTAGGTAGTAGTGGAGAGCTGCCAACATATATGTATATACTTATGAAAATTATTTTCATTTTTATTTAATTTTGTTTTATAGACTATTATAATAATTTTTGTTCAAACCATGAATGATATATTCATATGACCTTTTTCAAAGTGACTGCCTCTTCCTCAGGACCAATGACAACTGATTATCAATAATGTTTTATTCGAAATGGTTTCGTTAATATGACACACAAGGAAAGTTTTAATTCAAATAAATTATTTTCAATTTGATTAATAAAAGTTGCTGATAACCAAATCAAAATTCTCTATATTTGAAAAATACAATTTACATACTTATACACTTTCTGTTATACTGTCGTTAATAATTTTCATGCTATCTTTTCTTGATCATCATTTCATTCCTATTTCATTTCTTACAGTTATATAATTTTTGTATTTCTAAAGAGTGTGTTTCAACAATGTGTTTCTAATAGAATACAATAAGTATTGTCAATATTTTATAGTGAATATTTGTCACCCAATTTTAAAATTCAGCATGAATTCCTCAAAAAAAAAAACAAAAATATCTAAGTTTAGTTTGTCGATCGACATTTCTTGATAGAACTCCATTGTATGTAGATATGTTGCAAATATTAAAAAATACTTGGTAATAGTTCTATTGAATATATTTGATTATCGACACGTTTCGTGCAAGGCACATCGTCAGAATAATACCAGAATATTATTCTGACGATGTGTCTTGCACGAAACGCGTCGATAATCAAATAAATTTCAATAGAACTATTACCAAGTATTTTTTTATATTTGTAATATATCTACAAACAAAAATATCCTTTTTTACAGCATTTTTTTAAATTACTCCATAACTATGTGACGTAAAGAAATAAATCTTAATAATGCTTAAAGGAGTGCATAAAATCAAAGTGAATAACTGATATTTTTTTGTTCATTTCAATTTAGATTTATTCTTATAATGCAAAAAATCAACAAATTTTTAATTTCCTTTAACCTTTTCCGTGCTAAGCGTATGCGAAACAATGTAACACCTCAGTGCGGCGCAATTTTCGGACAAAATTAAAATCGTCATATCTCAATAACTACTCACCTGAGATACTTGAAATCTTCGACGAGAATATTCGTTTTTAGCTGTTTTAAATGTTGAGTACATTTTTTGTTTATTTTGTTTTTCTGCATACTATTTAACTGATTTTTTCAACATTCCAGCTCACAAAACCATGACTTATTAGCAAAAAAATATCACATAGGTAAAAAAAGATATAGGAATGTATATAGTGAATAAAAATCAGCTTAAAATTTATGAATTTTTAAGTATTTCTTCGAAAACAAACACAGTTTTCAACAATTGCTTAGTACCTTATACGTTTGTATGAAGTTTATCTGTAAGCGCTATGACCTATGCGCCGCTGCACCGCGACTTTATCAACTTATATAGTAGAAAATAGTCATAAAATCATTGGTTGTTATATATAATACTGAAATAACTCAACAGGCTCTGAGTACTTACTTTTTCGGAACATTTATAAAAGCAAAATTCATTCATAATAGCAAAAAATGTTAAATGTATTTTGTCTATCACCTAGTAAAATTTTCAAAGTCGGTAACACAAAAAATCGAAGTTACTCTAAAAAACTCATGAACTTAAAAGTTATTTTGAAATATGAATCAACGTTTAAGACACAAATAAAAACATATAAATTTACAACAAAATACTTTGCTTTTATAAACTAAATAAAAACCGAACATAATTATTTTTCTAAACCGGCGCACAATCTCTACGAACTCGGATATGGGTTATAAGCAACATTAATATCCATACAAAGCGGTATCTCAGTGCGGGTCTCGATTACGTATCGAGATGAAATAGATAAAAAGTAAACACTCTACTGCCATCTACCGAATTTTTTTTTAATTTTTTTAAAAACGTATTTACTTAGATAAATGATTCGGTTACACGATGTAATTATTATTTTTTGGATATGTCGATAAATAAGATTTCTACAGCGAGTTAAAGTGGAGCATTGTCCATCACGATTACCTATCGAGATCCGCACTGGTGTAGCGTATGATTCATCACGATAACGTCTCGAGATTAGCACTGAAACGGTTAATAACGTATAGACCCTTTTTAATGCATGTGTCTGTTACCCTTACTTACACGTAACTTCATAGTGTATTAGGCAGTTTTAATATATCACGTTTTCAGGCATATTAGGCAGTTTTAATATATCACGTTTTCAAGCATATTAGGCAGTTTTAATATATCACATTTAGCATTATATGCCCTCTTAATGTATTTGGTCGAGACTGGTATTTGAATTAACTTATTTAGCCTAGGGACAGAACAGTTATTTAACCATTGAACTACTAACATAAATTATCTTTCAAGAATATATATTTGAAATTTCGTCGTATATATCACTTTATTGATTTTTTTTATATCACAGTTTACAAATATTTCAACACAGATTTCAACCGCTTCAACACCATAAAAAACACATGCTCACACTGCAGGAGAAGAATCTGCTAGTCTATTTAAGTATATGCATTATTTCCTTTTGTCATATGTACGAGGTGTCCATAGTTATCAAACTGCAGTGCATAAAATAATCATATCAAATTATTGAACCAGCAATTCCCCAATGTTACTTGTTAGCGCTACACTCGGATGAGTTGTTGCTAATTCCCCTCCCACCCCACTCCATAATCGGTTTATCGTTGTCCTTGCGATCGAACCGAGCGACAATATCTTAGATACAAAGAGGCAGGGCAATTGTGCCACGGAACATTTATCGAAGCGTTAACATTACTTGTTATTTATAGTCTGTTGAAAAGACCTAATAAATGAAAATATAATAATACATATTATTATTTATTAGGAGTGGGTCCAACACGCCCCTGCACCGCGACCATAGGTTGATCTATTGTGCCTCCCTTAGGGGATGTCACTTCAACAGCAATCCGGTTTCTTGAATAAAGTCCCATATTTTGCAGATTGAAATGCTTCCCAGATCTTGGGGTCTTAGTATAAAGTCTCCCAGGTGTGTGTGTCTGGATTCCATTTGGGCTGGACACTCGCAGATCACATGAGAGGCTGTTTCTTCCTCTTGTTGACACTTTCATACATAAATAAATTACATTTTTTTTATATGATCAATATAACAAAATTAGATACCGGTGAATGGGAGTCACGTTAGTGAAAAAATTAAATAAAAATTACATATTTAAATATTTTCTGCCAAACCTATATTATATATTTAGCGTACACAACCGTACATTATTCAACTTTATAAAACAAATTGAAAAATGCAATAAATTACCTTATCGATGAATTCATCATTGTTTTTGACAGTGATTATTTCATACAATGTTGAAGAACTTGTAATATTCTTAACATACTGTCTCAGGTGAATCATCTGCCTCAAAGGAGAAATCATTCCCCTTGTCAACGTACAAGACATCTTAGATCTGAAATTAGAGCCATATTGTAATTATTGATATCAACGGATAAATAAAATAATGAAACATGGAGTTTTTTTCACATATTACCACCACCAGATTTCCTATTCAATACCAACACCATTTTACATACATAGGCATAAAAAATATCAATGGCCTTCCACAGATGAATTGAGGACAATAACAGACTACACTTTGTTCAAGAAATTAGTATTAAGACATATTGGCAACTCTAATCATACTAATAATGAATATTAATAAATAATTGAATTAAAATTCAAATATGTTTTCTGCTATGCGCTGAACGAATCCCTAAAATTCAATGACAATCCCAAATAGATAATTTCTGTAAATTCTTGTGTGAGATATTAAGTAAATAAATTTTAATTCATAAACCTTCTCGTGTACGTGCTGAAAAAAACCCACTGTTTAATTTCAATAACAAACATTTATTTTTAAATTTTTTTTGTGTGATATCAAATAAATAAATAAATTATAAGGCATCAACCTTCTCCAGAATGAGCTGAACAAATTCCCAAAGTTTCATCGCAATCGGATGGGGGTCAATCCATTTGATATCACCCAAGCCATGTGCTCATCATTTTTTATTTCTCTGGATTTTTTACCATGTGTTCCCTATAGATAGACAGTCACAAAACACTATTTGAAAAAAATTAAAAACTCATAGCTTTTTTCTGGCGGCCATATTTATAATTGTGGGTGGGCAAATTTTAATGAAAAATGTGTTTCCGGAAAGTTTAATTGCCAAGCTATTTTAAAAGATATCAGAATAATTCAAAAACCATTGTGTTCAGCAGGAAATACACTTTATGCATACATTTTAAAAATTATTATATCATGCAAGAGAGTCATCAATTTTTTTCTGTAAAAACTCGGAAAAAAATGATAAATTGTTACTTTTTAAGACCATCTTTTTTTATGAAGGAAATGAGACTCACTAATAATATGTTGTTTTTGTGCTGAATACTTACAAAACTACCTGAAGTATAAGTTTTAGTCCTGAGAATGCACTCATTTTTTTTCTAGAGCTTTTCAAAAATGGCCAAAAGCCCGAAAATATCAATTTTCTCAAGTCAATAACAAAAAAGGGACTGAATGAAAACAAGTGAAAATTTTACAGAATGTTATTTATACACATAGGAATATCTCACACAGGCGTCCATGTGCCTATCCCATCGCAAGAATTCTTTCCAAAAAACAAAACTGAAACAAAACTGACTGAGAAATTTGAATATTGTTTAACAGTGAAAGGAACAAGAAACTATCAAAGATATGTCCCCATAAGTGAGAATCAAATACGATGTTTCGTTACTTCCAAAGAATTGAACTCTGATGATCATCAAACTTCAATACTTTTTACAAATTATGATTTTGTTGCTTGTAAATATGATGAGAAATGGTGGCTTGGAAAAATTTAAGACAAAAGTGAAGAGAACAATGATGTTTTGGTACGTTTCTTTCACCCTTCTGGGCCAAAAACTGCCTTCCAACTTTCTAAAAATGATACTGCTTGTGTGCCTGCAAAGAAAATAGTACGAAAAGTGACTTCTTTGGAACTCATAACAGTGTCTGGTAGAACACACAACATAACTGAAAAACTATGCAATGATATATCATTTTTGTTTAACTCTCTAATGAAAATTGGAGTTAGCAAGTAGTCTCATTGACTTGTTGCAACATACTCATATGTCAATAATTAAGAAAGGTTAAATATTGAGTTACAAAACGTATTCCTCTTATATTTTTTTACATTTCATTTATTTATTAAGTTCATGTACAATAATGTATACAATGGCAGATTTCTTGCCATATGCAATTTCTTCCAACCAACCAAAGCAACGAGAGACCATAAATAGTAGGTACAATTAAAGTTTTAAATCTAAATACATAGAGAAACAATATTACGTGTATACTGTATGCATGTTTAGTACAACAAATATATATTGATAAGTTAAGTTTAAGAATTAGAACTTTTACCTATTGTTATCACTGCCCATTGCTATTTAAAAGTATAAATATTTGATAACTAATTGTATGTAATGATTTTAACATCATTCTACCAATGTCAACTGTAACAATTTGAGCCCTCGTTTGGTAACTTGATACCGCACGAGCGTTTAGAAGGTGGCGTTTTTACTGAAATTCACTGCTCTATAACTCTTAATGTAGTTAAGTATCAGTGATAATTTTGTTGTGAGATATTCCTATGTGTACAAATAACATTCTGTAAAATTTTCACTTGTTTTCATTCAGTCCCTTTTTTGTTATTGACTTGAGAAAATTGATATTTTCGGGCTTTCGGCCATTTTTGAAAAGCTCTAGAAAAAAAATGAGTGCATTCTCAGGACTAAAACTTATACTTCAGGTAGTTTTGTAAGTATTCAACACAGAAACAACATATTATTAGCGAGTCTCATTTCCTTCATAAAAAAGATGGTCTTAAAAAGTAACAATTTATCATTTTTTTCAGAGTTTTTACAGAAAAAAATTGATGACTCTCTTGCATGATATAATAATTTTAAAAATGTATGCATAAACTGTATTTCCTGCTGAACACAATGGTTTTTGAATTATTCTGATCAGAATAATTATATGATATCAATATCTTTTAAAATAGCTTGGCAATTAAACTTTACGGAAACCACATTTTTCATTAAAATTTGCCCACCCGCCATTATAAATATGGCCGCCAGAAAAAAACTATGAGTTTTTAATTTTTTTCAAATAGTGTTTTGTGACTGTCTATTTATAGGGAACACATGGTAAAAAATCCAGAGAAATAAAAAATAATGAGCACATGGCTTGGGTGATATCAAATGGATTGACCCATGGTAGGTTTGGGAGTCCATCGCTCACATACAAACAAACAAACAAATACTAATACGTATATCCATTTTTACAAATATATAGATAGATACCTTCTCAGATTCAAAAATATTTCACTCAAATCCCAGTAAAGCTACACAACACTTTGAAAGACTGAATAATGAATTCTTTCTATGAAATAAAATAAATCCAATCTACAAAATATTAACAAACGAGAGCAATTTTAGATTATTTTACTACTTGTGCAATGAATTCAAAACAATATGAAATCCAATCAAAGCAAATACCTATGTACAGTAGTTATATATTTTTAGTGACGAAGTACAAACAAACGTCTACATGAAACAAAACATGAAAATCTGCGTACCTTTTATTCAGAATTTGTTAGTTTTGTTAATCTGGGATCAATTCACTGGACCCAATGTCTTAGTTTTTTTGTTTGTATGGGAGTCATGCAGTGGTACACAACAAATGCACCAACCCCCCCCAACAAACAAACTATCAAAAATGCCAACAAGCAATATCTCAAAACAAACAATTGATCGTAGATTTCGGAATATGGAGGAGAGGCTTCAGATACTCGAGGAATAAATAACAAGATCAAGGTAATCACAGTGGCGATGACAAACGCGATCGCACCGAACAGCTGACCCGTGCGAACTGACAGAATGCAAAGAAATAGTGTTAACAGCCAAATAGTTGACAATAGATACACTCCTAAACCAACTGAATGAATTTCTGAACTCATGACCTTAACTTAATGAAATTAACACTTAGGACAGCGTTTAGAGTCCATAAAAACATACCAAGGATAAACAACATGTATATACACTTTATTCTAGAATGCACTTCGACGACATAATCACAAAATATGCACAAGTATTACAAACAAATATTTAGGTCTATAGTAAATCTCATTTCACACAATACTCGGAAGAACCTTGATTCGATCGTAGGTTACATTAATGATTCACAATATTATTCCAAGAACTTCGATGAAATAATACTAACCTAACCTAAAATTGGTCAAATTTTGAAATTATCTTATTTCGAAATGCATAAAAAGTCGTCAGGACACTCGATTCAAATTAAGTGACACAACAGAACAGATTTTTTTTAAATAATAGGCAAATAAAGTTTAAAAAAACGTACTGACGAAATTAAAATAAATTCTGGAGCTGTGACTGTCAAAGATCTCCCGTCACGGAGGGTCGAAGTATTTAGTGTTACTATGCGGTTGTGTTGATTTTCCCTATTTATTTTTTTAAAAAAATCATTTCATAATTAATTTTTATTCAATTAATTAAGGTTGTAATTTTTTATATATTTATTTACGCCGCATTTCTCGTACGTTAGAAAGAGAGACAGAGAAAATTGGCCACCAGAATCTTTTACTCATGAATTATTTTCCCCCTCACTCTAATTCATATACGTTGTATAAGATATGGTAGACGTAATATTATTGTTAACTTCAATTATTATTTTTGTCATTCGCATGGTTATGCCAGGTATTCTGAAATTTTGACTTTTCATTATTTTTTTTAAAATCCAATATAGCAAGATTTCTACGCTTAATTTCTATAATTATTACTCTGCACTTCGCCAATGCATCAAAACCATTTTTTATAAAAAAAAATGCTTAGATCATAAAAGAGTGTCTGCCACTAGCTCAGCAATGCGATCTGGTTCCTTTTTACTACTTCTACTCTTAACACTTAGAAATCATTTTAAATTCAATTAAACACCAATTTGACGCCTCAATTATTTGAATATTTTGGTCACAGTAGCTTAATACGCGGGTGTATTGAAATTATGTTTCACATTCTAAGTAAAAATATAGTATGAATGAATTTAGATTTAATATCATTTAATGATTCGGCGGATATTTTGTGGTAGTTAATATTAACCCTATTGAATCATAAATTCGCTATAAACCACTTGTTTTTTTGAGTCACTTCGCGACATGTTTCGGAAGCGCTGTCCTTCCATCGACCGGCGTGGAAGGACAGCGCTTCCAAAACATGTCGCGAAGTGACTCAAAAAACAAATGGTTTATAGCGAATTTATGATTCAATTTGGAATTTAGATTTTTTTAAATTGAAAAAGGTAAGGGATATTTTTAGATATAACAACACTTTTAACAGAATTGCAAACATACAGAATAAAAAAAAATGATGACGTCAGCAATGCATTTTATTCTATGAATTCTCAAGCATATGCATTATTTTTTTCAGGCAAAGGTCACAGCATAGAATACACTAACTACTGGGTCACAGGAAGGTTCCATGAATAATTAAAAATTCATATATGTGCCCGTAAGAGCCGCACATAAAAAATAAAAGAGGCAAAAAAATCTCAAAATAGTTCAGCAATGTGGTTCACCACCCATCTTGAATGTTGTGACATAACTGGTGTATGAGGATACACCCGCACACCTGTCGGTAGTTACCTTGCATTTTGGGATATGCTGTGATTGTATGAATGAATGAATAAAATAAAATTGAAAAAACATAATATAAACACAGGGCCAGATAAACATGTTTTTGCGCCTGTAGTAATATATTTGAAACCGCCCCCCACCATACATTTATTTGCAATTTTAAATGTAGAACAATTTTAAATTATTTTAAATTACATCGGGTCTAAAATGACAAATCATTGACAATTTTTACAAAGGTACACACCATCACGCCGAGCCTCTTTCCGAGTACCTACGCAAAGAGAACCGAGCGCCATACCTGGGGATTTTTGATTTATATAATTATCATTTTAGGATTTTAAGCGCTCTTTTTAAGAAAACCACCCTGACTTCATGTTCCTGATTGTTGTATGATTTATCCGGCCCTGTATAAACAAAATAAACTTTAAATACTTTATAATAAAAATAAAAATAACTTTGTTTAAACCACTTGTTTTATTAAAAAAATGAATGAATAACACCTCTACATGTTTCGGGAACCACGTTCCCTTCCTCTGGAGGATACAAAGCATACTAATGACATAATGAACAATATAGACTTAAACTAACAAGGTGGGTGTAGTATAGGCGGGGTAAAGGGTGGGGGGGTTTTTATAGGAAAAACAAGTAGAAATATAGAAACTAGAATCAAGGAGCATTTGCGATGTATGAATAGTAATAATTACTCCGAATTTGCAAACCATCTACTTGAAAATAACCACACATTCGACATTAATCTAGGTTTAAAAATACTCCACAATAATTTAAGCAATAGACAGTTAGATAGTTTAGAAGTATTAGAAATAAGAAAGAATGTCAATCAGAAAAATAATATTGTAAATAGCCAAATACTTTTCCCCAACAATCCAATATTAAATATATTCCCAATCAATAGCGAAAAAACCCACTCCTGAATAAACCAATCATTTTATTGCAAAAACCCCCCCACCCTTTACCCTTTACCCCGCCTATACTACACCCACCTTGTTAGTTTAAGTCTATATTGTTCATTATGTCATTAGTATACTTTGTATCCTCCAGAGGAAGGGAACGTGGTTCCCGAAACATGTAGAGGTGTTATTCATTCATTTTTTGAATAAAACAAGTGGTTTAAACAAAGTTATTTTTATTTTTATTATAATTTTAAAATGTTACCACAAAGTAAACAATCGTTTATCGAAGAAGTTTAAATACTTTGTTTTTTTAAAGTAGAATTCCATCAGGTACCTACTTTTTGTTGAAACTAAATTTTACTATGCATACACATGAATCATTAATGTGTATGTTTTATTATCTAATCTTTTAGAAATAAATAATCTACATTTTTTTATTAAGTATCATCTCAAGAATTATTATTTTTTATCAGTTAGTTATCAACATTCAAAGCAACTGTGTACAGTACTAATAAAATAATATTATTCTAGTAAGTACTACATAAATATTCAATCAATAAGCATTATTTTTATGAGTCTTGTTCTTTAAAACATGTTTAGTTAATAATCTTAATAATCATTGTGATTACAAAAATTGTGTATAAAAAATGAATTTGAAATCAATGTTTGAAATAAATGAAATCACTAAGTTTAGTTTGTCGATCGACAATTCTTGATAGAACTCCATTGTACGTTGATATGTTATAAAAAATATAAAAATACTTGGTAATTGTTCTATTGTGTTTATTTGATTATTGACGCGTTTCGTGCAAAGCACATCGTCAGAATAATGCTCTACAAGACTGAGACTAGTGGTTATATACAAAATTTACATGGCAGGTGTATAAAAATGTTGGTTTTTGAACGGTTGAAAAGAAGTTATATAATGCAAATGAATCTATACAAATCTACGTTTTAATATGATGAATGTAGTTGGGTCACTGGTTGTAGTCCCCTGTGTCCATTAGGCCTGTAACAAAAGGAAACGACAGCAGTAAAATTCGAAAGGTAAATAATATTGTATTTATTGGTTTATTGTTATCTTTTAAGTGTGGTTAAAACCAATGTATTTCATAGATATTTGGTAGTTATAATTACAAACAGTTTAATTTTAATCTTATTAAAACGTAGATTTGTATAGATTCATTTGCATTATATAACTTCTTTTCAACCGTTCAAAAACCAACATTTTTATACACCTGCCATGTAAATTTTGTATATAACCACTAGTCTCAGTCTTGTAGAGCATTATTCTGACGATGTGCTTTGCACGAAACGCGTCAATAATCAAATAAACACAATAGAACAATTACCAAGTATTTTTATATTTTTTATAACATATCAACGTAAATGAAATCAATTCAATGTAATAGTTGAATATCTTAAAATAAATTAATAAAAAATGTTTCTTACGTTTTTGTTACCTACTATAATTATTTTAGTAATAGGTTCACTAATTTGCTTTTCCAATACATCATTGCACCCTTGTTCAATGTTTATTTAAAAAATATTGATAATATTTTTGACGTAATATTCTTTGTACATAATATGCAGGGTTTTTTGGCTATGTATAAAAAAATAGAAGAACCAATATTCGAGTTTATATAATTTCAATATATACTGGTATAATTAAAAAGACAAAACATGGTGCAAAGTGAATTTGATCATGTCCCCATTGGTTCCTTGTGTTCAATGAAAGAACACACAGAAGATCAATTTTATTTTTAATTTGTCGGCCTTCGTGTTTTAGTTAGATGTATAATTTCTGAGTTAAATGTCCCAGTTTTGAGTGAATGTCAAAGTGGAGACACAGTTTTCAATAGTATTTTCAAACTTGATCTGCAATCGATAAACATAAGTCTCCAGAATGCAACTTGTTATTGGGTGCATTTTTAAGTAATATTTGACTTGGGAAGCTGTCGAAGATATGTATAATACAAAAGAAAATTTATGCGTTTCAATTTCCTTGACAATTTACTTTGGTCAAAAGGAAGATTAGAAGTGAGTTCTGATCCATTTTTTCAAAAAAAAGTTTGTGTAAGTGGTATATTAATATAAATTGTTTTAACTGATATGACTTTTCTGTTTATTCAGATATTATTTTACTGAAGATGAGTTCTACTTCAGGTAGTACAAACATAGATACCCATGAATTTCCAGAAAATTTGATATTCTTCCAAAATGAAATTTTGAAATATACATTGCAGGGAGAATACGAAGAGGCAATTTCTCTTTGTAAAGTTGTTGTTGAAAATTTAAACAAATCTTTAGGAGATGACCATATAAATTTGATAGTCGTGCAAAATGTCTACGCTTATGTATTAAGGTATTTGTAATATTTAATAATACCTAAAGTATCAAAATACCTATCAAAAATGATGATCTTTTTTGAATAGATGTGAATATCTTTGTTTGGTGTTCATCTTCCTCTCACTCTTCTGTCAGATAAAGTGGCCATCTAAATGAAAAACCTGTTATTTTGCAGACCATTCTTCTTTCAATATTTAAAGAGATTTTGTGCTTTAATTTTTTTTCTTTTAAGGCATCAGAATAAATATCAAGAAGCTACTGAATTATTACTTGATGTTCTGAGAATAAAAGAGAAACACTTCGGTGAAGATCACATTCTTTTAGCACCAACCCTAAATAATCTTTCAGCTCTTTATGGAAGACAAGGTGAGTTTATAATTTTATTTATTATTTATTTTATAAACACATAATTGAAAACAAAGTAATATGCCATGGCCATCTAACTAGGAATTCCTGTTTTAGGATGGCCAAAATTTATATACATACATTTTATGTATTAATTATTATTTTTTCTCTTTGGGAATTTCAATTTCTACTAGTCGAAAATAATTTGTTTATAATATTAAAGTGTAAATGAGAGAACTTCGGGGTTATGGAGTCAGAGGCAGCCTTCTGTTTTGGTTCTCAAGTTATTTAAGTAACCAAATTTTGTACGTTAAAATCTCAGACTGCATCTCATTTCCCATAAGGGCCACAAGTGGTGTCCCACAGTGTTCCCATTTAGGACCAACTCTTTTCAACATCTTCATAAATGACATAGTAAAAATATTTTTTGATGTTAATGTATTGCTTTTTGCCAACGATTTGAAGATATACAAAGTAGTGGAATGTTTTGCCGACTGTCATATCCTACAAGAAAGTCTAAATAGATTAACGGAATGGTGCTATCGTAACTCTTTGCACTTAAACATAGACAAATTATACATAGGCATAGTGATTACGAAAAAAAAAAATGCCAGGTTATCAATTTTAACAGGAAAAAGAAGAATATTATTTCTTTTAAGTATAGAATAGATGGTAAGAATCTTGGTACAGTCGATCATATCAGGGACCTGGCGATAGAATTTAATTTCCTTCAATATGCATATTGAAGAGATAGTGGGAAAAACGATGAGGACCCTAGGCTTTCTATTGCGTCTGGGAACAGACCTTCGTAGTCTACAGTCCTTTAGAATGCTTTATGTACCCCTAGTTCGACCCCAAATTGAGTACAATACTGTGATATGGTCACCCTACTGTGCAATTCATTCCAATGCGATTGAACGAGTGCAGCGCAAGTTCTTGCGCTTTCTTAATTATAAAATGGATTGCTCCATAGAAAATATAGATTATCCTGACTTGATGCGTGGCTTTCGACTGCACTCCTTGGCCGATGGAAGAAGATTTCTGGATGTCTCATTTTTTATAAGTTAGTCAACGGAGAGATGGACTGCATCAAACTTGTGAGTGCGGTTAAATTTCACGTCCCAAATAGACGGACAAGACAGTCGGTGATGTTTCATGAGGTAGCAGTTTCCACGCAATATTTTTTTAACTCACCAATACCGCGATTACATAGATTTGGTAATGAACTATGTGATGTTGCAGATATTTTCGGAAATAGTTTCAAAAAAAAATTTATGGATCTTTTATATCGATATAGCTGTCAACTTATATAGCTGCAGTAGATCTATTGTCACATTCGATTTTTTTCCCTCTTATCATTATTCTTATTTTTTTTTCTAATTCTCTGATTCTTTTTTGTCTATTTTTATCTTAATCTGTGTATTTATCTAAATCTATATATATTTATATTTTATCTGAATCTATATTTTATGTTTTTATATTTCATCAATGTCTATATTTTTATTTGTTTCTATATTTCATCTTTGTGTGTAATTAATTATTGTAAGTGTATATTGTAGATACAAAAGAGAAAGGCAATCATGGTTTCACTGGATTCATGAATCCAGGCCCATGAGCACAGGCGACCAGAGTACCAGCCAGAACAGGCGAGCCACATGGGCTTGCGACCATGTATGCGGGATTAAGGGGCCCCTTTATGACTCAAGTCACGCTCACCACTCACCCACCTATCTCCGACTGATACTCCATTCCCCTGCGCAACCAAATCCAATAGGATGCGGATAATGCTGCTTTTACCACCCTATCCAAAAGTTCTTTTATTCTACCTTTTGGGAGACCCAGGTCTTTAAAGTAGGAATTTAAAGATTTTGCGGGCAGGCCTCTCGCCCCCACCTCTACAGCATATATACTTGTGCTAAAGCCATTTTGAACTGTTCTATATACCAGTACTTGTTTAGTTTGTATTGGTGGTCTTTTGGAATATTTGTGTCTCATGGAACAGTCAGCTCCACATAAATAACTCTTTTCAATGAAAGAGAGTAAATTGTCAAGTCAGGCCTAAGAGACGAGATGCAGATCTCCTTTGGAAGGTTATATCTCTCTGTTCTCGTATCCATTAGGATATTCCAGTCATCGGACTTCCCAATTATTGATATTAATTTCTTTGTTGTAGGTCTAACTTTTTGTCCCAGTTTTACAAATGTTACAATCCACTGTTTCCATGTGGTTAATCCTTTGATTGCTCTTGCCACTGCAAGGCTGGAAGCCTCTCTCACAATTTCAAGCACCTTATCGTGTCTGTATGAGAACCTTCCCTCCTGTAGTGCTACCCTGCAGCCGGCCAAGATATGCCAAGCCGTGCATGCAGATGTCCCACAGAGGCGGCAACTGTCATTTCTGTCAATATTCCATCTTTTCAAGTAACTCGGGTCTGGGAGCGTACCCTAAATAAATAATAAGTAAATGGCTTATTATGCCGTATATTTTGTAAATAAATAAATCATGACTTATTTCATTATACAGTTGAAATCCATAAAAAAATTTGACTTTATTTTAATATAAATTAAATCAGACTATAACTATTAACTTCTTTAGCTGTGTAAATGCTATTTTTTTTGTAAAATTTGAAACACATTGAAATATAAGATTAAAATAATTTTTCAGGTAAATTTAGAGAAGCTGAAGTTCTCTGCAGGCGTGCACTATCAATTCGTGAAAAAAATGAAAATAATATCATTGGTGTTGCTCTACAATTATGTAACTTGGCAATCATCTGTCAATACTTGGTCAGTATAAGAAATATTTGAGTAAAACAAACTGCTGATTATTTTTCTTGCACTTAACACATTTGTTCCAAATTATAAACCAATGTGAATTACATAAGATTTTAGTCACTATGACTATTCTTACGCTTTCAAAGAATCCACATTCTTTTTTATATGACACTGATATTACCATATTCTTAGAAGCCATAAATAAGGTTTTGTTTATCCAACTGGCAATTTGTTCAAGAGACTTTGGTTGAGGGAGTAACTGACATAGGGCGTCCCCACAAGGAGTATCTAAAACAGGTGTGCCACGACATGAAGTGTACCTCCTACTCTGAGTTGAAGAGAGTCAGTGAAGACCAAGCATAGTGGACAAAGAGATGCATCGCTTTGCTGCCAACCAATCCCCAAGATTGAAACCAAAGATGAAGAAAATATGTAGTCTTAATAAATAGTGGAATTGATTTTAAACACGTTTTTTTTTTTATTAAAAATTTTAAGAAACTCTCATCTATATTATTCTATCTAAATATTTACTATCAACATCTATACTTATGCAATAAAAGTTAGCCATTTTCAAGTATGTGGATCTAAAAAGAATTATATGTGATATATTTATCTATATTATTTTTTATATTTCCAGAAAAAATATGATGAGATTGAAAACTACTATATAAGAGCAATGGCAATCTATCTATCGATGGGTATTCCAAATGACCCAAAGATTGTGAATATTAAAAGAAATTTCGCATACTATTTAAAAAATATTAGTTGAAATCATATTATAATATTATATAACTTTTAATAAAATTCCTTCTCTGAGCTGGAAATATTGGTTAGCCACATGAAATTGACGAAACATTAGAGCTTTGACATTAACTGGCACCCAGCATCTAGCGAGTAGCTAGATGCATTAGCTCACCAACACTAGTGAGTAGTATAAGATTTGAATGACCTCTTACATGTATTAGATATTTGAGAGATCATCAAAAATTTACAAGAGCTTCAAAAGTTCATATTTTTGGTGAATGTTGATCTTGAAAATTGTAATTTTTTGGTGTGTAATTATATTTATTTTACTGCGAAATGAATACCTATGTGTAATGTTTAAAGTACCAATGCTCCTCTCCCGAACACCAGTTTTTAACCTGATTGAGATAGTTAAGAACTCATAAACATATCTTAATATTTTTTGTTAAAATTTTTTGTATACTTATGTAAATACACATACCATATTGTAAGAAAATTAAAAAAAAAAAAAAAATGCAATGTAAAAATGGCATGCTAATTTCCTGAGCGCTACCTTCACTACGAGAGGGTAACATATTGACATAATATGTCATTAATCAATCAACAATCAAGGTATTTCAAGGAATGAAGCACGAGTGAAAAATTTCATTCATATGATATGTATATAATTTAGAATGTAATGTGAAAACATTGTATTAATTAATTTATTTAAATAATTACATTATATAAAATATCTGTTTAGTTTTATTCTATTATTTATTTGACTGCCTGAATATATTCAAAGTTGTTCCACAGATCAATTTCTCAGATTCAAACAATAAGTGATTTCGTCAAATTTAACATGAAATATTATATAATACTAGCGGACCTGACAGGCACTCCTTGCCTGCCTGAATGTTGGCCTTCCTGTTATTAGCTGGTTAATATAAACACACACCATCCCGGCATACCCACACAATTTGGGGTAACTAGCGACAAGTGTGCGGGTGAGCATTACCTTATAAAAGGAAGCATGACACATGTGTGTATAAAATCCCACGTCAGTATTCTCTCACCTTAAAAAGGCAAAATTCAGAATGAGTGGTGAACTATGTAAGATGTTATTTTGCCTGTTGTATTTTTGATTATACACACGTTGGTATAGAAGAATTATATATAAAGCTATTAATGAAAATCCTGTTTCTATATCTTTTACTCCCACTGTACAAATTCAAACTGTGAATCTAGACCATCCAGGGATCCACTCCAATGTATAGAAGAATAATATATTTTATAAAGATTCCTTAGGGTTTTTTTTATGATAATTATTATAGAGCCGATTGTCTCAAGACAATAATTTAAAGTAAATATTGTATGTTCTATATAGTAGTTTTTTTTTAATACAGCAACACTTTACTTCAGTTCTTGATACAAAGTCTGTTTTTTTCAATTTTCGTTGGAATGTCTTTTCGTTCATAGTTTTAATTTTTATTGACAAACTTTTTAGCATCTCAACAGAGACGAAGTTGGGATATTATAGAAGAACCAGAAACTCAAGGCACCTACAGGGCTTACGACCTGTCATCGGCCGCTTGCGCAATGTTCACCAATTATGCCTTCTTATTAAGTTCTCTTATCAATGTAATTTTTGAAAGTTCTATTTGAATAATGTGTAACCATACACGAAAATAAGGAATTATACTATTGCCATCTATGAAGTAACGAGGAAACCTTTTTTTTGTAACGCCATCTATTGAGACATTAGTTTAATTGTAAACAATGAAAGCAACAGTCCTTATAAATGAGGTGACGGTGTCTCGCACAGAATGATGTCACCCCTGAACTGCGCCAGAAATATTATTTTATTTTTGGCTTGTTTATCTACTTGTACCAATGTATATGTAAATCGAATATTTTTTTAATCGCATATGTTTTATGAGTGTTTTTTCGCAAATTGTAAAGCAGTTTTTTTTTCATTTATTTAGTACATAAAAAGACCCACACTACATTTCATATTATGGAAAGAATATTATATACTTAGATTATATATGATAATTATATAGTATCTTTTGACAAAAAATAATTTAATCAAAATTAATCCTTCTATATAAAATTCTATTTCTGTCAATTTGATTTTCTTAGAGTACTTTCTTGCGCAACATTTTCGCTTCTCACATATGGGCATATGTGTTTTTTATTCAATAGTTGGCAACATTGCTTCCAGAACAAAGTGACGAGTTGATGTAGTGGTGTCAGTATCTGTCAATAAAGAATTGGTGAGTAATATTCATTTAATTTCATAAAAAAACACAATCAAATTGATCAACTAGGTTGTGCATTTATTCCATTTACTATTAGACTACTTTTTAAACGTTTGCTTCGCTTTAATTCCAATACTGCGAAGTAAATTGACATCGCCATTTTCTATGTCAGCGGCTTCTTATATGTGTTAATATTTCTTCTTTTTACGCCTAATTTGTGTTTACTTTGGTAGTTTTCTCAAAAATCGACTGATTGTTGTTAATTTTCCATCACCAGATAAGTGGTAATGCAGCTGTAATGATTCCGCCTTATGGTGACAGTAATACCTAAAGTTATGGATGATCGCACACCGTGAGTCTTTCAGAGCACCAATTCTTTTTTTGTTACTTCTTTCTATTTTGTGTATGCATTTGTGACATGTATGTCTTGGCATGCCTCGCTTTCGATGCTTTCTTTTTAAAATCATTTTGTATTTTTTTGCTACTTACGATTTTTTCATCCTTTATTTTGATTACTAATATTTCCAATGTCCATATTCGTTAAATTTCATTAAAATGTATGCAGAATAGTGTTATGATTTGATGATTTTTAATACTATGTACAATAATTTATTTACACAAAATAACTGTTACTTTATGCATGAAGGCATCAGTTTGTTGTCATTTTTGTTTTTCTTGTGATAATCATGTTTTATTTAGTTATCAGTCATTCCATATATTATAAACTTTATTATTTAACTGTTTTATTGATTATAAAATAATATATCTCTTGTTTTTAATCTAGAGATATATTTTATTTCAATTTTATCAATTTAGTATGTGTCGTGAAGTCCTATGGTGTTGTATGTATTTTGTTCTTTTAATGTAAGAAAACTGGTGTGTAAGGTTATTAATATAATATGTATATTTTTTATGATTATGTATGTGTTTAAATAAAATATACATAAGTCCATGTAAACAATTTTGTTAAAAATAAAATCAAGATTTAATAAATATTTCAACTGTACACACGGAAGTTAAAAATGCATAGATTTTTAGCTGTCACTTTGTCTCAGAATCATCTCATTTCGACAATAATCTACAGGGCTACTGGGTGAATGATATTTTCTGGGCTGCATCCTAGCAACAGTTTGTAATTTTGTGAAGTGATTTCAAAAGTTAAAAGTGGGTTGATTTTATGAACGTTTAATACCTAAAATAAGTGTATTAATTTGAAATGGATATAATATCAATTAAATTTTATTGTTCTTACTTCTTCCATTTATATCTTCTGTTTTTTTTTTTACTTCTATTATTTATTCTAATTTTTTCATAGCAAAACTCCTTTGCTTATATTGAGAATGAATAATAATATTCTTTATTCACATTGGTATCCATAAATTATAACTGCATGTTTGTTTTAATGTTGAGTATAGTCATGAATTAAATTAGAAAGTTAACAATCTACAAGCTGTATTATGTATTAATTATATTGTTTAATTTTGGGTGATTGTTGATTTATTTGATTTTGTTTTGCCTTAAATTGCAATTTTATTTGTGTTATTGGTACTATGATAATAATTATAATTTTTATAACATTGGTTAAGTACAACATCATTCCGAAAACGATCTTTATTTTGTTGGCTACAAGAAACAATGGTAGTCTTATAAGAATATCAAACCCAATTAAGCTTGCCAAGAAAGCAATTGACATTACATTTGTGAAAACCAATTTTAGTATAGAAATATACTCTGATTTATCAACCAATAAAATCAGTTGACATTCAAATTTGTGTAGTGTATTACATGTCACCTTTGCCCTAGCCTTAGCCTTTGTAACCATGCTGTGTAAAACTGACACTCGTTTTCCCTCAATTGTCAAGTTGTACGCTAAAATATGTAAGTTCCCCGAATTATCCAATTCCTTAAAATAATTGGTATTTTGCTGGTCAACAATATCAATTGAGAAGCCTTGCTGAATACTCATTACTTTGATACAGTTTGTATATATTGCGGAATGAATAGGATGAATAGAATAAAGACGCCCACAAACAGTAATTTAATGATGAGGTGTATTTTTGTATTTATTAGGCAAGAAGATTAGTATGTGATATTTTTATGATGGATGTCTCCAGCCATTGATTATAAACAAAATTAAAAAAAAAATGTTCTTTTGCTCATCGAACGAAAATGATAGCTTTCTTATTTTTAAGTTCTACCCTTTTTTAGGGTAGACAGAAAGAGAGAATAAGAAAAAACCTAAAGGCTATATTCTAGTATTTGTTTAATGTTGTGAAATTTACATAGTCGAACACTCCTTGTTACTATTTCATTTTGATCAGCCTCATACTTTTTTCGTTAAACGCTTTTCCTATGTTTATCATTCAACAGTAACACATTGATCAAAATTGAAGAGAAATATATAAATGAATTGTTTTAATTATATAAAAGAAACAGATACAATGAAAAAGATTTAAAAATGTTATTTTTTTTTACTTATCTGTTGGGTTTTTATTTTCTCAATTGTAAGAATGGATATTTGTTCATTTGTACCAACAAAATTTTCTATTTTTTTTTTATTGTTTTGCATTGTGCAATAATAATAGTAATGTATGTACATAGTTCACTATAGACTGTTACTGCAACTGTTCATATCTCTTACATGAATAAAGCTACCCCTTGTATCAGACAAATTATAGTTCAAAGTTAGATATTTTATTTTTTCAATGTTACATGCAGTTTTTTGTAATAAACATAAAAACTCGAAATGAATTAACATCTACAATACCAAAATTGTGCCTTCAATTATTATGGTAAGGTCTTACAAAAAAAAAGATGAAACAATGAAAATTACCATATACCTACTTATGTGTACAAAAAGATAAAAAGAAGAACTAAATAAGGATATGAAAAAAATCAATATTGAGCATAAAATAGATGCATACAAGCTAAAAAGTTTAGGACAGGACAATGGATAGGAATGGGAAAATTAGGAAAAGAAAATGAGTCATTGAGAAAGCCTCAATATATTCTTAAAAATATCCGGTGAGCCAAACATGTCAAGACCCACGAACTTTGCATCAAACTGTTTACAAGTTCTATAAACAAGAACATTCCTGGCATAGCTAGTTCGAATAACAGGCACATTTAATAAATTGTCACACCTTGTCAATATTTGAATTTAAGTACCCAGCCCCCATAGACAATTCAGTCATTTAGCTCAAGAATAGATAACTCAATGTATTGAAGTAACTTTTGCCTGTCACGTGACAACTGTCACTTCCATACATTGAGTGTAATCTTTTCTTGAGCTAAATGACGCGTTGTCTAGGGGGGCTGGTCTTATTGATTTTTTTGCATTTGTAAGTCAGTCAGTAGTTTGCTTATGGTGTATGTGTAACTTTATAATATGTATTTTAAAAGGTTGTAGCTCCAAAAGTAGAAAGTTGTGACGAATGGGTCCAAATCTCCACTGAAACTCCTGCATACTCTGTTGACATACAAATTTCGGTGATAATCTGTTCTCAATGACTCTGTAGAATAAGTGGTCCACATTATTCTCTGGTCAGTTTCTCTTGTGTTATGTACGTAAACAATTTTTTTATCTCAATAAATGTTTTAACTATTAAAAACATAATATATACTATATATTTTTACGTTATTTACTTACGTTATCTATATCAAATTATAGAAATTATAGCCAGAACAGGCGAGCTCATGTGACTCGCCTATTCTGGCTGGTACTCTGGTCGCCTGTGCTCGTGGGTCTGGATTCGTGAACCCAGTGAAACCACGATTGCCGCCTTTTTCTTTTGTATCTTATGTATTTTTTTTTTATTTATTTATTTCTATAATACATCAAATGAATACAATATAACTAAACATAAATATTGCATTGGAATCTATTACCTCACTAGGTCCATATTTTTTCTAATTAATAAATGTTTTGTTATAATTGTTATGAAAATTATATAAATAATATGGTTACTATATTATTTTTCAATTCAACATATTACGTAATGCAATTGGTGAGTTTATATCCAAATGGTATTTTCTCCCAACTTATCGGTGTTTTCAGTCCAGTGAAGCAATGATTGCTTGAGAGATCATTTAAAATAAATTTCTTCGCTACTGGGAATCGATTTCAAGGTGCCGGCACAGAAGTCAATTTATTGTGTAATGGTCAGAAAATTTTAATAATTATTTTATTATAAAATCTGGGGCAACTAGCTACTGATACAGTCCAACCCGTTCTTGGATTCGATTATTCAACGCTTTTCACCTGATTCATAGAATATAATATTTGTGTACAACCCTAAACCATCCATTATGTACTACATTTTACAATAAAAAAAATACATTTTATTGTAGTGGCTAACAACCAACTTTTTTTCTCCTCACTATCCCAAGGGGATATAGTGGGGAGTTATGAATATATTTTTAAGGTTATTTTTTAATTGCAGTTTATCAACTAGTATCATGCTGAGATTGAAATCTGAAAATTTCATCACAATGTATCTGTGTGATTATGCTGTGTACTATGTGCTACATAATATGTATTATGAACGGCGTTTTTATTTTAATTTTTCGATTATAGAAGAAAGTACTCATGTGATCCTTTTCAAATTTTGCGAATTTGTATGTCCAATACTCAATTAGATCCCTTTAGATTTTGAAGGATATCTAATCATTGCTTCTTAATTTTACTGTCAAACATTTTTTAAGTGACGCCAAGCTCAGGAAACATAAAATTTGATATTCTTATTTTCAAATTTCTAAAAAGGCACACCACGGGCCTGAGTCAAGTTGAAAACGCTTAACGATATCGCCAAACGCTATTTTTTTTTTGTATGGGATTTGACGTTTGTTGTAGATTTTTTTTCTACAATAACATACAACATATGTCAAATCCCATACAAAAAAAATTAGCGTTTGGCGATATCGTTAAGCGTTTTCGATTTGACTCAGGGGCCACTTTCATAAAAAAGCATTGAAGAGTTATCAAGTTTTCATAATATAATATTTAAATAAAAAATAATTTAACTAACTCATTTCATTAAAACGCAGAAAATTTTACATACAAAATTTGAATACTTTGTGGAGTGACTTGTTAGCGAGGAGAATAGCGTTGGCCACAACCCACTCGTTTTTAAATATCCTCATTTTTATTTGATTTGCGCCTTCTGTGGAATGTTTTTTTCGCTCGCTGTAATTCTGGGATGTCCCATGTGCCATTTTAATGTTGAAAAGACCTTATTCGCTTCTAAATAACCGATTATTCTAAATTGGTCTAAGGAATACATTTTTAAGGACTATACATTTTATTTTATTTATTTTTTATTTTCGACATAATTTAATTTATACAAGATTCCACTAACCATATATGGTTATCAGTGGGTTTCTATATCATACAATATAAATGCTAACTTAAACTAACCAACAATGAAAAAAAAATTGAATTTGGTCTACCAATATAAAAATGTTATAAGAGATCCAAAACAACACCAGAATAAAACAAAAAAAAAACATAAAAAAACCCAAAAATACAATAGAGTAAGAACAAAAATAAAAGGAAAAACATATTAAAAACATTAACATATTGCTTAGTTATTATTATGCCTACCGCCGTGGCATGGCGGTAATTCATTTGAATTTTGTGCGGACGTCCTGGATTTAATGCCCAGCAAAGAAGAAATTCATCAAAAATTATTTTCTGTATTCTTTTTTGGGCTATAAATTAAATAATTAAACATTGTACAAACACTACTTTATAATTTGTTCTTCACAATTTCATAGTTCTCTCGAGGATTTTTTTTTAAATACCGTCCGGGTTAAAACACGTTATTGCCCGTTCCCACTTGTGTGTTGGACACGATAAAAAGTCGTGCGGTCTGGTGGCAATACATTAAATATATAAATAGAGCTGTTCACATTTACACGCGTGTCACAAGTGTGAACAGCTCCATTTAAAATGTATTACCACTTGATCACACGATATTTTATCGTGCCCGATACACGACAAGTGGGAACGGGTTGTTACGTATACGGCGACATTTAGTGTCCAGAAACTAGTTATTAGGTGAGTGCGTGTATGTGCCCGAGCACTGTTTTATTGTTTTTTTTTATTTCTTTCTATTAATGTTATTGACACTTATATTTATACGTAATAAATTGGTATACAAGCTATGTCTTGTGGGATTTTTATGTGCACGGTGCCTTATTATTTTTAATTTTCTTATATCTATATTTGACATTGTACCTTTTAGTAAAAATAATGCATCTTTGTTCATCGCATAAAACTTTTTTTTTTCGTTTGTCGCAATATGGTGACTGATGAGTCTGCCTGTTAGCCGTCTGCCGCTTCACCCCAACGCTCCACTGCTATATAGGGGGTGTGAAGGGTAGGAATTCGGGGCGCCATGGCGAATTCAGTTGGCGTCTGTTCCTAACGAGGGTTGGACGTCGCGACGCCTCTTCAAATTTCGCCAATGCGATAGAAAAAATATAATTCTTTGTTGTGCGCGTTTGTTCTCATCGGATGTTTATGTAACTCGTACATAGTCTTTATAGGAAAATCACAATCGTCGAATGGGCGAAATTCGTACGTGAAAATTGCGTATTTTTTGTGTGTATATTTCATACAACTTAGTTACGTAAAACGAATGTTTTTTTTTTGTTCGTGTTGACTTGTTGCAGACCGGCCGGCGACAGCGAGTTTCGATAGAATCGTGGACGATCGTCGAATTCGTCATTCGACCGCTGGTTGTCGCGAATTATTGTCGATTTACTTCAGAAAAAATAGATTTAAGGGGGGGACTACTGCCAACGCACCTATTTTTCAATTTGATATACCATCATTATTTCTAATCAAATCGTTTTGAAAAAAATAATTTAGATAGTTTGGGTATTAATAAAGAAAAATATATCTTTACTTTTTGATAATGTTCTGTATAAATTCTTGTAGAAAAATAATGGCATACCCCGATTTTCTATGTTTATCTTATATTTTTAATAAAATATAAGGCGTAGTTCAAAATATTTTTTTTTAAATTAAATAAGACAAAAATATCTAGAAAAATATGATGTGACGTTGTATTAATGCTTCAGGTTTAGTAAATAAACCTAAAAAACATTTATTTTCCATTCAGCGCCATTGCGAAATAATAGTTTTTTTTTGTTTATTTATTTATTTAATTTAAGGGGAAACATACAGCAAAATCCATAAATTAATATAATAACAAATATCAGTAGTTTGCCAAAATATTTCCCACAACATGCGTTATATAAAAAAAGGACAAGTTAGCTTAAAAAACATTTACAGTGGAGTGAGTTAAAAACTAAATTAAAATATACAGCTTAAAAAAATAACAAAGAATATAAACAAGATAAGTAATTCAAAATTAGGGATATAGATAATGGGGGCATGTAGGAATTGCGGGGAGTGGGGAGGAAATAAAGAGGATTGGTATTCCATGTCTCGTATTAACTTAATCTGATGCATCAATGCAACGTTACATCGTATTTTTCCAGATATTTTGATCTTCTTTAATTTATAAAAAAATATAATGCTCTATACCTTATAGTTTTTTAGAAATTTAAGATAAATGTCAAAAATCGGGGTATGCTTATTATTTTCCTACAAGAATATATACAGAACATAATTAAAAAGTTAAGGTATATTTTTCTTTGTTAATATCCAAACTAACTAGTTTATTTTTTTCAAAATGATTCGTTTTGTAGTAATGATGCAAATTCAAATTGAAAAAATAGGTACGTTGGCAGCAGTCACCCTCTTAAGAACCATAATTCTGTTTAAAATCCAATGTTTAGAAAGTCATCCCTTTTTTGTTTTTCTCACTGAGTATGGATTTATTTTGCCGTCCTCAGCACCAACTAACAAAAAGTATCATGAAACTTTATTTGAGAAAAATATCTGCGCAGTTCAAAAGGATAAATGATTTTCTTCCGTATTTTTCTTCTATCGTGTCAGCTACGTATTCATATCTTCTGCCAGTGTCTAGCGACATCAATAGCACAACCACTGCACCACCATAAATAAGGTCGTGCATGGTGCATTTACCGGACTTGTGGGCAGATGCACACATATACGGTGGTCTGCTGCTCTCCGACACATCATGTTGTTGGTGTTCCGTGTCGCAGAAAGCCCCATCCATATACATGGACATGCTGTCCAGTGTTCTCCCAACTCCCGTCCTCAGACGGTTTAGTGACTTCCACGTACACCACCCCACGTTGTGGCCCGTGGGAAGGCCATCCATAGGGTGGACGTCATTTTCGGGGGCTCCTAGCTGCCATGAACGAAGCCCTTCCTGCTCTGAGCGAGTTGGAAGTGGTTGCGTTGATCCGAGGAAACTTTCACGTGACTGTATTGATATGAATTATTCAATATATACTAAAACACATTTGGGTTTAAATAGTTTTTTGTTTGCCATTTTGACAGCAAGATTTTTATGATTTATGATGAATACAAATAGTTACATATAGTGCTTTGTGTGTCCTAAATAAATAAATGTCAAATTCAATGATCGATTGTCCTAAATAAATGAATGTCAAATTCAATTATTTATAATGAATATAAATGTAGTTACATATAGTGCTTTGTCTGTCCTAAATAAATAAATGTCAAATTCAATTATTTATGTTGAATATAATTAGTTGCATATAGTGCTTTGTCTGTCCTAAATAAATAAATGTAAAATTCAATTATTTATGTTGAATATAAATAGTAACATCTAGTGCTTTGTCTGTCTTAAATAAATAAATGTAAAATTCAATTATTTAAGTTGAATATAAATAGTTACATATGTATAGTGCTGTCTGTCCTATATAAATAAATGTGAAATTCAATGATCCATTGTTCTAATATAGATATATATGTAGGTATGCGGAACATTATAATACCATTTTGATTCATATACTAAAGGGCAGCCTGTGCCTACTAAACATTTACTTTAGATTTATATATTTATTTTATGTACCTACCTAGGTACATTCTTAAAATAAAATCAGTTTCGTAAAACTCTTTTAGGGGTTTATTAACCCAATGACGAAATAATAAAGTCTAAAAATAAATTTACTCATAAAGTAATCAGTCATCTAAATAGCTATCGAGTATCATTACTCAAGCAAGTAAGTTGTGGCCAACGCTATACTCCTCACTACCAAGTCACTCCCACAAAGTATTAAGATTTTGTATGGAAAATTTTTAGCATTTTCGTGAAATGAGTTTGTTAAATTATTTTTAATTTAAATAATTTATTATGAAAACTTTATAATTCTTCAATGCCATTTTATAAAGTTGTTGTGCCTTTTTAGCAACTTGAGATCAAAAATATCGAATTTCATATTTCCTTCAAAATCTAATGGGGTCTAAGCGAGTATTGGGTGTACAAATTTTCTAAATTTTTAAATAATCTAATGAGTATTTTAGTCAATAATCGATAAAGTAAAATAATAACGCCGTACATAGCACACAGCACACGCATCATATACGTTGTGATGAATCTTTCAGAATACAATCTCAGCATGATACTAGTTGATAATCTGCAATAAAAAAAAAGTTGCGAATTCATAACTCCCCACTATATCCCCTTGGGGTAGTGAGGAGTAAAAAAGTTAATATACCTACCTACAATTTTTGTTTGTTACCATATACCAGTGATTTCCAAAATGTGGTACATGATGATGCATTTTTTAGGGCTGATATACCTACCTACAATTTTTGTTGTTTGTTACCATATACCAGTGATTTCCAAAATGTGATAAATGATGCATTTTTAACTATTTTAGTATTTTTTTTATTAACCCTTTTTCAACCAGTGTCGATTCAAATAGACATCTTTGTAATTTATTTTTGAATGACTGAGCGTATAAAACACTTATATTTCTTGTTTATGGTATAATATTATATGTTCTCTGGCAACTCTGATTTTATTTCGCTAAGTTTGCGGCACTGTTTCTCAGAAAAATGTCAATAAAGGGAAAGGGTATGCTATTTTGACGGGTGTTGTTTTATTTGGTTTTACAAAGGAATTTTGTATTGTAATTTTTTATTGTTTTTTTTGCATTTTATTTCAAATTTATGATAACATGTAATTTGTTTTGCGTATATTTAATAAATCAATGCAAAAAATGTTATTTACAATGTTTCCCTTTAAACCCAATAACCCTTTCAGACCCAGTGTCATTTTTTATAGACCTGTAATTTTTCCAAAACTATCCATGAAAAAAAAAAATTTTCACTAAAATGTTTTCAAATGTTGTTAGAACATGTTTCCCTATGATATTTATTTTTTTATCCTATCATATTAATTTGGGTGAGAAAGGGTCAGAAAATTTTAATGCAATAGGTGCAAAGCGTAAAATAACCTTGAAAATTTCGAATTCATAACTCCTACCCTCTTGGGGTAGTGAGGAGTAAAAAATAAATAATCATGCTTAAAAAAAAGAAATAAATGCTCTTACCTTGCGAAAAACTGGGTTATTTTCACGAACAAATATAGGCATCTTGTAGGTACACATGTTGTAATTGTTATTAGTGATGAGCAGATGTAAGACCAAGATGGGGCTGGTCTTGGTCTACAAATAAGACTTGCTCATCTATTGATACTATAAGGTTATACAATGTTTTTTTACTTAATATTCATTCTTTACAGCATCTCAAAAATAAAATTATCTTATCGTAGACGTCCACTTTGATCTGCTGAAAGCACTACACCAGTCTGCAATACAGATTATCAGCTCTTGGCTCGGAGTAGGTGTAGGATCTTTGTAATTAATTCTTTTTCTAAAAATAAAACACAATTATCCAGGTGTATCTTTCAACTCAATTTATATCTTGAAGAAAAGACTGAAGTAATAATATTTCTTTCTAATTTACTATAATCCTAATTTTTCTTATGGTATGAATTAATTTTATGTTCAGTACTTTTTTCTGACACCGACTTATCTATTTTATCTTGTGCATTTTTTTAAATGAATTTGTCCTTGTTAAACAAGTACATATACATTTTCCTACGTTCCCTAAAATAAGCAAATAAATGCTTGTGCTATAGGTGAACGAAATCGGTCGAGGCAGGATTCGAACTCGCGATCACTGGATTACTAGCCCAGCGCGCTAACCGCTCTGCCATCGACCCATCTAATTAATAGCATTTTTAATTTAAGTTATTTATAAAAGTTACAGGAACAATATATGTTGTTCAATTCATTTTCTTAATTTTAAGCGTGTCGTGTGTTGAATGATTGATTACTTTACATACATGCGGTGATGTGAGTTACAAAAAGTGATATAGTTACAATATAATGTGTCTGGTGACAAACAGTAGTTTTTCTTGTAATATTGTGCATAGTTTGAAGCTGATCTGATAATGTCCAAGACTCTCAACGCTTACAGAATGTGAGTATTTGATTTTTTCAACAATTACTTGTATAATAATGTTTTATTTCCACAGTATAAGATAATTATTTCGATCCTGTGAAATATTGTCACAGAAAAAAATGACAGACATCACAAGACCGAAATATTTGGATAAATCAAAATTCATATTGTTTCTTTCTGAGTTTTAAAGAGCAACAAGTCGAATATGGCAATTTATTTTTCCTTCTAATAACTATGCAGTTTCCTTTTAATAATCAAGAAACTTGTTTTATCCACCAGAATTAAAAGGAAAATTCTTTCTCCTCACTATTTTCAAGGGATGTTTCTTTTTGTTAATCATACATTATTATTTTTTCTGATTTCTGCGGTAGCACTAACTCAAAACGATTTCCGGAATTGTTACCTCGGGTATCGATAGGTGCTGTGTAAAAATATTCAATGTTCCGAAATAATAGTAGTTATTTTGTAATTTTTGAGCGTATTTTTTACGTAAAAACTCTAATCGGGTATCGTTTTGAGAGATTTATTTTTATCGAGTATTTTTTTCCTTTATCGGATTTAGTAAAAACTAGAATATTGTATTTAATTTTGGAAATGTAAGTAACTGAATCTCTATTAATCTAATTTTGATGTAGGTAATAAACTCATCTTCAATTATTTTAGAACATGACATGTTCTAAATTAATTGAAGATGTTCTAAAATGTGTAGATCTTGCATCTGAATATACAGCTATTTTTTTTTATTATATGGAACTATGCTTTAATCTTTCTCGGGTGGTTTTGTGTGTTGATCGTCCCATCGTCGATTTGCCTTTTCTAACAAGAATCTATCCTAGGTACAATAAATGATCATTTTAGCCCTATTTTTGACATTCATCTTATAATTTTAAGACTGAATTGTTTTTAACGAAGATTATTAATAAAAGTTAGTTACAATTTCATTTTAATCTTTTGTCGTTTAGTATAACGATACTATTATAAAAGCAACTAAACTACAAAAATATAATGAAATTTTCTACTTTAACAATTATCATAATACAATATAATTTGTTGAAACAAGTCATCCATAGCCGTCTCTGTTGTAAGAAACACAACCAACTGTTTATTTCCTTCTCAATATAATGTTACTTGATAAAGATGAAACAACATGGAACGCCCTTTAAAGACGCACAAAATTATTATTTTCACGTTGGTATTTGAGGTTAACCTCACTTTCATCCGGTACGTCGGCGTAATGTTTAATGTATTTTACCACCGGAGATCTTTTAAATATTACCGCTGCTACAATCCGCTACGGTTTACCTCTTGTTCTGAATTACAATGATATTTATTTTACTCGTAATTATGTATCTTGCAGTCGCTGTTACCAAATTATAATTGTTATGACCGTTTGTGTGAAAGTCAGGGGTACCGCAAGGTTCAAACTTGGACCATTCCTATTTTTTATCTGCATAATTTTATTTTTTACTAATACTATCAGTTTAGAAATCGATTTATATTTTTTTCTCGTAATTTATTCAATTGTTGTACTTAGGTATATGTATATTTTTTCTTTCCTCATTGCTAGGTGTTCTAATTATAAAATTGATTATATTGTTATACTCGTATAGTGAATTAACAGGTGTTTTATTGTCAACATTGTGGACGGGAAATATTAACCCAACTAAGATTAACATTGTATATTATCTCGTTATATTTTCACCGAAAGATTCCGTACTTTGTTGCGACAGACTACATATATATCAGTACATGATCATGGGTAGATACTGTAATTAAAATTCAATTATTTGTTGAATTAATACGAATGAAATTTTGGTTGTAAATTCTGCGGCTCTGAATTTCAAACCTCTGGCAGAAGCAGCATTTGTTTGTACGGTCAGTGGTATTTCTGTTAATATTAAAAGTAGGTACCTACTTAAAGTCTTATGGTCAGACGGTAATTATTAGAGTGTGAAGTATTAAGCCCAGTGCGCATGTGTGATTTTACTATTTTACCTTCGTATTATTCAAATCTTTTAGGCCAATCATGTTGAAACGTTTGTTATCATTTTTTTTTAATTTTAATTATCAGTTGAATCGTCTTGCTTCTGCTAACTCGGCTATGGGAGCTACCTTGGTAATGAAGTTGAATGAACTTTGATGTAATATATTATTTTGTGATACTGATATTCCATTGACCCATTCTGTAGATGCTCTTTGAATGGACCCATTCTGTAGATGTAGAATAGACTCATTCTGTAGATGATATTTGAGCGAAACGCGTTAGTGGTCAAGTATATTTATAAGTGGGAAACATTTTAAATTTGAGTTTTTTTTTTACTTCTTTAAGTAATTTAATATAATTGATAATGGAATTCCACCAAGAATTAATTAACAGTCGGAAAATTAAAAATAATTATTCAATTTTATTTTACATTAAACAAAAAAAGTTGATTTTATTAGGTATTTAATATACTCCCTTGATCATATTTTATACGGTTGATTCTGGAATAATAATCTCTGTTATAGGAAGTCGGTTAAAATGGTAAAATAGTTTGTTGTGACCAATCCGGATCGATGGGAATCCAACTGGATGGGAATCAAATTGGAGCCGGATTGCAATCCCTGCACACAGGATTATTTCCTTTCTACATCTGGAACCTAAATCGGCAATTTCATTTCATAAAACTCTAACTTTGATATATTATTTGCAATATCTACGTAGCAATCATACTAGATTTGCCAAAGATGGCTGATCAATTAAACTCGTATTGCGAGATTACATAATATCTTCACTGTGCCATTACTCTCTATTACTATTTACAGAAAAGTGGAGTTATGATTTAGCGTTTTTGAAGAATCTGACTTTATTGTTTTTATATTGTTAACGTTGAAAGTATTTATACCGTGGAACTCCATTTTACTAGGATTTTTTTTATATGAAACACAAGTGATTATTGTTATGCATATAAGACCCTAGTCAACCGTTGATAGGAGCCTAGTCAGCCGAAACAGTCGTCCATTACCATACGAAACAGTAGTAATACAATAATCAATTTTGTTTTTACTTCAAATTCTCTACGGATATCGTATCTAGAGTGTGCAATATGAGTTTCATATTGGCAGTTTTGTGGGCATACTTACTATCAATAACTGTGTCATCTGTACCAGTCCAAACTCAATCTATTTCATATCGATTTCATGACTTCAATTTTATTAGTTTTCCATGTATAAAGGTTCTTCTTTGTGATTTTAAATAATTATTTCAAAACGCTCTCAGTCTATATCACTTCTGGATGTATAGGTACTCTTTACATGTCCAAATCATCTTAACCTACTTTCTTGTAAATTATCGTCGATGTCACGTACTCCCAAGACTACCGGGAATGTTTTATTTTCTTAATATATCTTATCTTGTTTCACAGCATCTTGGTCTTTAGAACACTCTGTGCGTAAATGTCTTTGTAGCGGCCCAGGTTTTACTGCCGTAAGTAAGAACTGGGGCAATCATTGTTTTATAAATAAAACTATTGAGATCAGATCCGATATAATAATGCACCGTTCCCTGCTATGTATTCTAAAAAAATGACGTTCTTAATTATCATTAGTATAATTTTCGCTAAAAATGTTGACCGAGTTTCCGGTTGCGCAGAGCGCAAATTTGTGTCTGCTTCGTTGGTTTACGTGCGAATCGCCCTCCTTCTCGGCTAAAAGTCCAAGATGTTTGGCTACAACTGTACGCGTTCCTCTATTGATCCTGAAAAAATGACGATCTTAATTATCGTTTACCTCTATTGAACCTGAAAAATCACTTTTTTAATTATCGTTAGTACGTTTTCCTCTATTGATCCTGAAAAATGACGTTCTTAATTACCGTTAGTACGTTTTCCTCTATTGATACTGAAAAATGACTTTTTTAATTATCATTAGTACGTTTTCCTCTATTGATTCCGAAAAATGACGTTCTTAATTACCGTTAGTACGTTTTCCTCTATTGATACTGAAAAATTACTTTTTTAATTATCGTTAGTACGTTTTCCTCTATTGATCCTGAAAAATGACGTTCTTAATTACCGTTAGTACGTTTTCCTCTATTGATACTGAAAAATGACTTTCTTAATTATTATTAGTACGTTTTCCTCTATTGATACTGAAAAATGACTTTCTTAATTATCATTAGTACGTTTTCCTCTATTGATTCTGAAAAATGACGTTCTTAATTACCGTTAGTACGTTTTCCTCTATTGATACTGAAAAACGACTTTCTTAATTATCATTAGTACGTTTTCCTCTATTGATACTGAAAAATGACTTTCTTAATTATCATTAAACCACATTGAATGTAATGTTATGAACCGCAACTTTAACAAAGCTAACTATATGGACATAAATGCTTATTTAAACAATGTTAATTGGAATTCAATTTTATGTAATACTCTGGAAATAAATATAGATAAGTTTCATAATACAATACTAAAAGCCTTAGACATGTTTGTACCAATGGTACAAATAAAAAGTTCTAAATACCCAATCTGGTTTACAACGGAATTAAAAAAACTCATTACCCAAAAAAAAATCGCACACAGATCATACAAAGAAACCCGTTCTATTATTAATTACGAAACTTTTTGTGTGTTGAGAAAAAAATGTAGCTTACTTACTCGTTGTTGTTATCAAGAATACATCTCAACTGTCGAGCAATCTATTCCTACGAATATAAAGAAATTTTGGTATATTACAAAACAACAAAGAACTAACTCATTGATTTATCCTAGCCAGATGTACTATGGTAACAAGAGTAGGGACAATGTGCAAGGGATCGTTAACCTGTTTGCAGATTTCTTTAAATCTGTATATATCGAAGATCTGGATTCGACAGTTCCTTCGTACATCTCGTCTCAATTTCTAAATATCCCAAACTTTCTATTTACACCAGCTGACATTACAGCGAAAATAAATAAACTAGATTCCAACAAATCGGGAGGACCGGATAATATTCCTCCGGTTTTTTTAAAGTCCTGTTCACTCGAAATGGCGGCACCCATATGCACACTTTTCAATCAATCTCTTTTCGAAGGAAGCTTCCCTTCACAATGGAAAATTAGTCACTTAACACCCATTTTCAAAAAAGGTGACAAAATGGACATATCGAATTACCGTCCTATCTGTATACAGTCGACTTTACCAAAAATGTTGGAAAGTCTAGTCCTGGATAAAATTATGTTTTTTGTAAAACCGATTATAACTCCAAATCAACACGGTTTTTTCTCTGGTAGATCAACTTTAACCAACTTAACTGATTATGAAAATTACCTTTCGAACTGTCTTGCTAACAAATTTCAAGTAGACTCCATCTACACAGACTTTAGCAAGGCTTTTGACAAGGTATCTCACCAAATTTTAATATTCAAAATGAAACAGATGGGAATTAATGGCAAATTACTTAATTGGTTCTCATCTTACCTTTGCAATAGATTGTTGTATGTTAAAATTTGCTCTGTTGAATCGTATCAGTTTAAAGCTACCAGCGGGGTACCTCAGGGATCCCACATAGGTCCCCTATTGTTTATTCTATTTATAAACGATATCATAAATATTTTCGACGATGTAAAGGTTCTTCTTTTTGCTGACGATTTAAAACTTTTCCGGAAGATCAAAGATTTGAATGACTGTTTGATATTACAGCGAAATCTGGATACTTTGTATGATTGGTGCCTTTCTAATAAGTTGAATCTGAATATTAACAAATGTCAAGTTATTTCATTTTATAAAATTAAATCACCGATTCTTAATAAATATACATTGAACAACAATGTTCTACTTAGAACAGCTGAAGTGAAAGATCTTGGGGTGACATTTGATACAAAACTCTCGTTTATAAAACACATCAACAACATTCATGACAGAGCTCTACAGATGCTTGGATTTGTATTGCGAGTATCAAATGCTTTCACTAATATTTTTACTTTGTCTTTATTATATAAAACTCTTGTTAGAAGCCACCTTGAATATAATTCCACTGTTTGGTCTCCTTGTTATTCTATTCATATTAATAC
Organism: Molanna angustata; assembly: GCA_963576475.1. Classification (NCBI taxonomy): domain Eukaryota; kingdom Metazoa; phylum Arthropoda; class Insecta; order Trichoptera; family Molannidae; genus Molanna; species Molanna angustata. Next base: position 2,302,941 of record OY754982.1, on the reverse strand, counting down.
TTTGGAAAAAGTTCAGAGAAAATTTCTTAGGTTTATTAATTTTAAACTTGGAATACCGATTGATTATATAAATTATAACAGTCTTATGAAGCTAACCAATTTATTGCCACTGTCACAGAGAAGAATTTTAGCAGATCTGTTATTTTTATTTAAAATATTAAACTCGCATACTGACACCCCTTACTTGCTCAGTGCTATAAATTTGCGGGTGCCGTCCCTGGTCACACGCAGTACCGCGCCATTTTATTGTCATACTAACACTAGCGTATACCGGGCTAATTCAACCTTGCAAAGACTGCATAGTTTGGGGAACCAGTATGCACAATACACAGATATATTTAATGACTCGATCGGCATCTATAGAAGTTGCCTATACACTGCACTTGTTAATGAGACCAAACATTAGATTATTTTGTCGGTTTTTAAACTACTTTTCTCATTTCTTTTTTCCTGTATTAATTTTTGCATGTATGTTTACTTTTTTTTTTCATATTTTTAACATGTTCTTCATTGTTTATTTACATATTTTTGCATGCTTTTTGTTTATTTTTTACATATTTTTTACATATTTGTTACATGATTTTCATTATTTTTTACATGTATTTTGTTTATTTTTTTTACATATTTTTACATGTTTTTTGTTTATTTTTTTACATATTTTTGAATGTTTCTCGCATGTTTTTTTTTTTTTTTTACATATTTTTTTTTTTTTAATGTTTTTCATTATTTTTTACATATTTTTTTTTAAATGTTTTTCATTATTTTTTACATATTTTTACATGTTTTCACCTTTTTTATATTGTTATTCATTTTTTATTTTCGTTTTGTATATTTGTTTGTTTTTATTTGTTTTTTTTTTAAATTCTGTTGTTTTTAATATATTATGTATACTTGTATGTGTAAAAGGTTATCAAACCGTAAATTGAAATTAAATAAATTAGTACGTTTTCCTCTATTGATCCTGAAAAATGACGTTCTTAATTACCGTTAGTACGTTTTCCTCTATTGATACTGAAAAATGACTTTCTTAATTATCATTAGTACGTTTTCCTCTATTGATCCTGAAAAATGACTTTCTTAATTATCATTAGTACGTTTTCCTCTATTGATACTGAAAAATGACGTGCCCAATTATCATTAGTACGTTTTTATCTATTGATTCCGAAAAATGACGTTGTCCCTTGCTATAAATTATGAAAAATAACGACTGCAGTTGATGGATTATAATATATTACTTTCTGCTATTATTTTTGAAAAATAACGTTCTTACTATTATACTATCTCACCATGTCCCTTCAGGGGTAAGCAGAGAGAATGGGAGCCATATTTCTCTATTTCTGCACACACTACCAGCTTCCTTTACTTCCATGCATCATCTCATACATGCTCGTCAATTATACAAGCTCTGCATGTTTCTTTCTTTCAAAATATCACACACATGGTCATGCCATCCCTTTCTGGGGCGGCCCACGCTATTCACTCCATCTCTTACACCCGTGTATATTTATTTGGTCAACCGTTCGTCGTTCATTCTTTCAATATAACCAAACCATACAATACTACAATAACGTTGTTTCTTGTAAATTATATAAAATGACGATGGACTACTCCGAAAAAAATATACACCTTAAAAGAAGCGTGGATATAACAAAATAAGATAAAAAAATACTTTTTAAAATTTAATCGAGTTATTTTCTGGTCCTTTTGAAGCAACCACTTAATGACTTTTTTGCACCGCGTGAAAACTCCCTTGAAAGAGCTTATGTCTTCCGACGAAATAGGGTTCTTACCCGATTGTGCCGTGCGATAGGAGAAAATGTAAACTTGTTCGTATTCCACACCCGACCCTAGCGCCTCTCTCCTCGTCTCGTTCCACCTACAAAAATAACTACCACCCTCACCCGACGTCAAAATAAAGTTTGGTTGCCATGGAGACGTTGTTAAGGCGGAGGGGAGGGGGCGAGTATTACAGTGGGGAAACTAAGTGAGCAACGCATTGTAGCGTCACACAGTCGCGTTGGAAAAATCACTGTACAGGATATCGCGCTACTGACACAGTGACATCTGTTAAAGAAAACTCGCTTACAAATAAACACATACAATTATATTTGACGTAGAGTATCGTGACCAACGATTAACTCTCAGAATACAGGTATTTTTATAAACTGAACATGTCCTTGAATCAATCTTATATCTTTTTAATTAATAATGATAATAATAAAGCTACAGTTATCTCCGGATGCATGAGGGACACTGTTTGGGCCAATAAACATATGCTAGTTGAGAGTAAGGTCCGAATATATAAAACCTGCATCAGACCCATAATGACTTATGGAGTTGAAGCAAGGGCAGACACGGTGAGAACAAAACAACTACTCAGAACAACAGAGATGAAAACACTAAGTACTATCTCGGGCAGAATCCCCAACGAGGAGATCCGCAGAACCTGCAATGTGGAGGATATTGTAAGGTGGAGCAGACAAAGAAGACGACACTGGACAGATCATGTTAAAAGGATGAATCCAGAAAGGCTGCCAAAGATCGTAATGCGCGAAATACCAGAGGGACGCCGACCACCGGGAAGACCATCAAAGAGATGGAGGGAGAGCTGGACATCCTCGTCCCAGGACCTGTAAAAACAGATCATAGATCTAAAAAAAGAGGAAGAAGAAGAAGAATAATAAATTTACTTATTACTCAAAAAAATGTATTTCTTAACATGAATTGTAACTGCTATACAAATTGCATAATATTCAGGAGTTATTTTTTTTAAAGAATGAATATATATCCTCATACATTCCCTAAATTAAGCATAAATGCTTGTGCTATAGGTGAACGAAATCGGTCGTGGCAGGATTCGAACTCGCGACCACTGGATTACTAACCCAGCGCGCTAACCGCTCTGTCACCACTCATCTTAATTACATCGTTATTAGATCGATTTTAGTTTTCATTTGTCAGTCAGTCTATTCTAGAATTTTGCAATCGATTTTACTAAAACAAAATTAATTTGATTATTTAATATATACTATATAGTACTGCCTCTGATCATCGAGGGAAAACAGGGTGTCTGCAGGAAGAGGATTTCATGGCTCCGCAATGTACTAGAGTGGACGGGGGATTAGGCCGTGGAGGAGCTGTTTAGAGTCGCCAAAGATAGGGATATGTGCTCTCTAGTGATATTCAATGTCAATGTCTCAAGTGGAATTCAAGGTGCCTTATTATCCGAAGATTCCCACTGACTTGTTTATTTCCAGAGATCTTGGTCACTTCTCTGATGCCATATATATATATATATATATATATATATATATATATATATATATATATATATATATATATATATATATATATATATATATATATATATATATATATATATATATATATATATATATATATATATATATATATATATATATATATATATATATATATATATATATATATATATATATATATATATATATATATATATATATATGTTAAATCTAAGGTTTTCGCGAGTACAAAATATGTTATTATTAAGTATTTTGGGGATAACCCGCGTCAAATTATGATTCCCGAGAGAATCAGTCGTCTGCCGACGTTTCGTCTGAATCACATCAGACATTTTCTAAAGGCGCCTTGTTAATAAATTTTCGTCTCGAGGGATAGTGCACGCACGTCCGTTCGAGTCGAAAAGTTGGTAGTAAGCTTTCGACTCGAACGGACGTGCGTGCACTATCCCTCGAGACGAAAATTTATTAACAAGGCGCCTTTAGAAAATGTCTGATGTGATTCAGACGAAACGTCGGCAGACGACTGATTCTCTCGGGAATCATAATTTGACGCGGGTTATCCCCAAAATACTTAATAATAACATATATATATATATATATATATATATATATATATATATATATATATATATATATATATATATATATATATATATATATATATATATATATATATATATATATATGAAATTATTATTATCTTTGGGGTTATCCCGCGTCAAAATCAGATCCTTGGAAGGATCTTTCGTCAACCGACGTTTCGCCTGGATCACACCAGGCATCTTCAGGGCCTTGTTGATAGATTCTCGCTTCGTGTGTCAGTGCAAGCACGTCCGTTCGAGCCGAGAACCTAGCACCAATCTCGGCTCGAACGGACGTGCTTGCACTGACACACGAAGCGAGAATCTATCAACAAGGCCCTGAAGATGCCTGGTGTGATCCAGGCGAAACGTCGGTTGACGAAAGATCCTTCCAAGGATCTGATTTTGACGCGGGATAACCCCAAAGATAATAATAATTTCATATTTTCAAATACCCGTGAAAACCTTTCTAGTAACATATATATATATATATATATATATATATATATATATATATATATATATATATATATATATATATATATATATATATATATATATATATATATATATATATATATATATATATATATATATATATATATATATATATATATATATATATATATATATATATATATATATATATATATATATATATATATATATATATATATATATATATATGGATCTGAAGTTGTCGACAGTCCGCAAGTGCGAATCTCGACTTGCACTTGATGATTGTCCTTTATGCACCATGGTGCCGAGATTGCTAATCTAGAGGGCTCCATGAACTACTCTTCGTGCCATGCATTGTTTTTTTTTTGTTCATTCTAGCGCTCTGCGAGGGGGCCGTTGACAGTCCCCATACGCGAAGCCGGTGGTGGTGTGAGTAGCGATATTCAATGCCGGAAGGACCTTATACGAAGAAGAAAAAGAATATTCTGTTTATTTGAAATTCGACACCTGACATCGACTTTGTAAAATGTAAATTGCTTTAGTTTGAATGTGACAAGCTGGCGTCAGTTGGGAGGATATTGGAGAAATATTATATAAGATATGAGATGATTGAAAAAGACCGTGAATATACCCTGACAGCCCGTCAACCAAAATTCTGATGAAATTATTTTAGAACAAGATGAATTTATTATCATTTGAAGTTATCAAAGGTAGATTAGATTGTAAGTTTCAAGACTGAACGTCAAATGAACTTCTTATCTCCCGTACACTGGGCATAGGGATGTACATTGAGAGTATTTCGCAGTCTCCTACCCCATTCCATTGGGAAAGTTTTAGAACTGTATATAGTTCTTTTCCTTCCCGAAGCGGTTGCTCGTCATACCATTACCACTAAGAGTCCAACCACAAACGTGAAGGACCGTCAATTATGGCGAGGGTTTCCCATCCAACAGTGCCACGGTAACACGTGATTCAACAGGGAACCTTCACCACGCCTGTAGTACCTACAGGGTGTCTCAAAACAAAGTTTATATTTAGTGGATCAATTAAAAAAAAAAGTAAGCCATGTATCTAAAAAATGTTTATTAATTATTAAAGTACACAATTTGGGAATTAGTTTCTTAAAAATAATATCGTCCAAATGTAGACCCTCGCGTTCGCAGCACTCATTTAATCGAACAGTAAAATTACTTATGACGGCTCAGCAGGTGGACTCGATGATAGCTACCATTTCGTGACGGATATTTTCTTTCAAATGCGCCAGGGAAGCCGGTTTACTGGCGTAAACTTTAGATTTAGGATAACCCCATAGGATAAAGTCCATAGGGGTTAAATCAGGAGGAGGCCAATTTATGTCACCTCTCCTGGAGATCAATTTGTCTGGAAAAATTTCACGAACTCGTGGCAGAGATGTATTGGACGTGTGTGACGTTGCTCCGTCCTGCTGGAACCATGTTTTTTGATTATAGCCAGGAAAGTTTTACAGTTCAGGCACCAAGAAGTCGTATAACATCTCCACATAACGCTCTGAATACAAATATAAACTTTCTTTTGAGACACCTTGTACTTTCAGTTCTTCTATCTTTAATTCTTATTATGTTTCAATGTTACAATATAAATATTGTTATACTTTCTTTCGGCATGACTCGAGGTCTTAACTGACATTTCAGATTTTGACTACAAATTTTAATTTTTTTGCACATTGCCCGCTCTTAAACTATAATTTAATATTAATTCTTTGAATTTACTTAATTTAATAACTCTGATATTATTTTTTCTTTGAATTGTTATATTCTGTGTTCATATTGTTTTTCCGTTATTATAAAATTCCGAAATCGAAGAATGTTATTGAACATTTAATAAAACTTTCTGATACTGGAAGTAAAATAGACACATTTGAGATTAATTTTGTCTAAAATGAACGTTAAAAAATTGATACGTAATAAATAATGCAATTCGCGCGGGCTATTCAAATGATAAAATATATAATAAAACGAGTTTTATTTATTTTTTGTACATAATATAAACTGGCGGGCTTATTGCCATTAGGCAATTTCTTCCAACCAACCAGATTATAGAGTGACTGTATTATACCTATATGTACATCAACAAGAAATGAAAGCTAAAAAAGAACAAAGAAAATATACATTATAGCAAAAAAAGAAGGATTGGGAAGAACAAGAAGAGGAAATCGAGATCAGGTGTTTAGGGATAAATATTCCTTCTTTTTAGGTATTTTCATCAGGTATTTTCGGAGAGATATCCCTGCTTTAGCCTTTCTTCACAATACATACTTTTTATGATTGTTCGCTGTTAAATTTATTGTTCAGAATCATCGATTTATTCTTGTTGAAAAAAAAATCGTTTTAACACTATGCAGGTACTCAAAATTCGTCTTGCTGTGTCTTGTTAGGCGACAATTACACATAACGTATTTACTGTGATCCATCCAATATTTATTGATGGACGTCAATACGGAATTAAGAAATCTAGAAATCCATGAATAAACGAATAAATAAACGAATAATTAATAAATAATAATTAGATATATTCAACTCATCAATAAATGTTATCAAATAAAAACTTATCAATCATTAAATATTCATATAATATATTCATACCAACACATATCCCTCTCCATCTGCACTCTATCTTTCCTCTCTATTCCCAACTCTCTCCTACATATTCTTTATAAATTTTTGTATAAACTTATATAGGTACTTATTGTTTTTTACTTATGTGGAAACACATTATTGGCATAATTGTTATAACTTTATTGTCCATACCATAAACTTTGTAACGCTGTTTGTTTCCTGAATATAAATAAAATAAAATAAATATTGACATCCACCAATACGCTAGACTACACGTTCAGTAAATACCACGATCCATCAGTATTTATTGGCGGATCACAGTAAATACTTTACGTGTAACGCTACGTCCTACGTAGGCGATTCAAAGCGAACGCGATTGCGAAGCGATGCGGAGCGGATACAAGCGAATTCAATGCGATGCGGTGCGACGCGTCTTTTGTCCCATAATATGGGACGTTCATGGACAGAAATTAAAATTTCTGTTTTTGACATGTCAAAAAACAATGGCGCCGTTATCAATTCGCGCGAAAATATCAAACCAACTGATCGCGTTCGCTTCGCATCGCGCCGCGCCGCATCGAAACCAACTCGCGGTCGGTAACGTAGGACACTTCCATAGTTACCGACTGTTTGTTATTTTCGCGCCGCGCCGCTTCGCATTCGCTTTGAATCGCCTACGTAGGACGTCGCGTAACACTACAAATTCAAAATAATCAATTTATTTTCGTTTTAAAAAAATCTTTTTAGCATAGTTTCTACTTAAAATCATCAAGTCGTTCTTGTTGCTGAATAAATCGTTGTTTTGTCATTGTCTAGTAAATTCCTCAGCTCCAAATCCTAATACTGTACATAGTGTACATATCCAAACAGCTGCGCTGATAAAAATAAACCACTTTAATACCTACCAGGTATTTACACTTCAAGTGTAGATATGGTTACGCGAGATGATACTATTTGCTTTCACGAATATCCTGACCCTGAGTATCCTGAGTTATACATATGTTTACCCTCAGTTTTTATACCCACAAAAAAACTAGCGGCCCAAGCTAATGTGTTGTCAAAGTCCAGCATACACTGACCGTGATACACGAAATCGTGGTAAAAGTGACCAAAAATGCCTACATTGTAATTATTTATACGTGTGTAAATGCCCTATTAAGGGCGTGCATGTATGTGTAAAATAAAACAATATTAGGTACGCAAAATTCTGATATGTTTAATTTACCCATAAAATTACAGCGGTCCAAATGTTATATATTGTCGAAACCCCTCATACAATAGTGAAGCACGAAATCGTGATAAAAACGAGTGGGTTGTGGCCAACGCTAAACTCCTCAATATTCGTGGTGTAAACAAAGTTAAAAAAAAAATAGTTAATTTTTCCTCACTAACAAGTCATTCTATAAAGTATTCAAATTTTGTATGGAAATTTTCCATGAAATGAGTTTGTTAAATTATTTTTTATTTAAATTTTTTATTATGAAAACTTGATAACTCTTCAATGCCATTTTATGTAAGTGATGTGCCTTTTTACGAATTTGAAATAGAACGATATATGATAGAATAAAAAATGAGGACATAAGGAGAGAATGCAAGTTAAAGAAGGATATTATATGTAAAATGAAAGTGAATGCTTTAAGGTGGTTTGGACATATAGAAAGAATGAACGATGAACGACTGACCAAAAAAATATACATGGGTGCAAGAGATGGAGTGAATAGCAGAGGTCGCCCCAGAAAGGGATGGCATGACCATGTGAATGATATTTTGAAAGAAGGAAACATAAAAAGTTTGAACAATCGACGAGCATGTATGAGACGATGCATGGATGTAAAGGAAGCCAGAAATGTGTGCAAAAATAGAGAAGTATGGCGCTCAATTCTCTCTGCTTACCCCGTAAGGGACATGGCGTGATGGTATGTATGTATGTATGTATGAAAATAAAAATTTCAATTTTAAGTTTCCCGAGCTTGGGGTCATTTTGAAATATTTGACAGTTAAAAAAATTGAGAAGCACTATTCATATATCGTTCAAAATCTAATGGGATCTAATCGAGTATTAGATATACATATTTGCAAAATTTGAATAGAATCGAATGAGTAGGTACTTTAGTCTATAATCGATAAAGTAAAATGAACACGCCGTACATAGCTCACTGCACACAGCTCACTGCACACAGCACACACACACACACACACACACACACACACACACACACTCACACACACTCACATACACACACACACACACACACACACACAGATACATTGTGTTGAAACTTTCAGAATACAATCTCAGCACGATACTAGTTGATAATCTGCAAAAAAAAAATAGCCTTAAAAATTGCGAAATCATAACTCCCCACTATATCCCCTTGGGTTAGTGAGGAGTAAAAATTGCTATCAATATTGCATGTAAGTTTCACCTGGGTATTTTTTTTTTAATTTTTAGATGTTTCTTCACCCGTAAAGTGTGTTCTCAGCCAAGTTTACTGCTTAAATTGTCTTAATATATATAAAAAATAACATTTTTGTATAATTATATTTTAATGTCGTTAATTTTGAAGATTTTTTCGAGTAACATGTTCACCTGGAGTTGCAGCTATTTTTTTCATTGTCTATGGCTTCTCTGAAAAGTTAGCGTAAAAAATTGTAACGCGCATTTAATAACAAGTTGCCACATTTTAGAAACTCGTCATGTTCACGAATTTTACGTAACTTTGTGGTTCATTATCACATAAAATTACGGCTTAAATACTTTACTCTTTATCACATCAAATCACCACTAGTATCAGAAAAATACTGCGCCCGTTTGCCTGAAAAGGTCATTAATAATTACGATTGTCGTAATACTTATAGAATGCACGGAGAATAATGCGGCTTGTAGGTAGGTTCTATGCGTAGATTGAAATTGGATTTGGAATCTATTTGCAAGAGTAAGGCCACAGATTACATCCAAATAGATCTTATCGCGATGACTTCGGGGACACATGAATCGGCGCTAATTTTTTTTGTATGGGATTTGACGTTTGTTGTAGAAATTTTTTCTACAATAACAAACAACAAACGTCAAATCCCATACAAAAAAAATTAGCGCTTGGCGAAAACGAACAGCGTTTTCAATTTGACTTGGGGGCAATATTACCTACGTAATAATATATGTCTCGTGATATCGTATACCATTTTAAGCCTTTATCAACAATGGACACAAAAGGGGTTCTTTTATATAAGGAATCTGAGAATTTTTGACGTGTATTTACACATCTATGCTTCTATTTGTGATTGGTGTAATGGAAATGGAAATTTTTAGTTAGAGGTTGGAAGTTTTCCACAAAGAAAATTCTCAAAGTAACCTTAAATGGAAAACTCAAATAAATAATACTATAAACAGATTAAGAAAGCTTATTTACATATTTATTAACCTTAGAAACATTCTCAATTTAAAATTACTTAAAAATGTGTATTACGCTTTCGCCCATTCAATAATGCAATATGGCATTGTTGCATGGGGGGGGGGCGTATAAAACATCCATTTTGCCTCTAGAAATTACGCAAAGGTTGATAATAAAAATTATAAATAAAAAACCATCCTGACTACCCAACTTTGCAACTATTTCGTGATTTTCAAGTGCCATCTTTTAAAAATATCTATAAAAAAAATGTGCTATTTCAAATACATAAGGACATTGGAAGGTCGCACCATGCCTTTGTACGTGTGGCGAGTGATGGACATAATATAGTGGGTCAACTGTGTACCCCATTAACACATACATACACAACACAGCACTACTACACGTACAATGGGGTGGTGTGGTTCAACCAACTTGAAACAGATTTGAGACTGGCAATTGAACATAATGATTTTAAAAAAAAAATAAAGAATAAATCAAACTTATTATTTGACTGATATGTAAATTATATTAACTTCTTTTTGTATAGATAATAATTATGTATGTATAATATTTTGTGTATTCTGTATTAAATTGTCTCATTTACACACGAGTGCTTGCACTCTAGTAAAGGGTAAATATGTTTTGTCTTACTGTGAATCTTTTCTATATAGTTTGTTTGTTTTATATTTTGTATATGTTATTGTAAACTTAATAAAAAAAAAATAAAAATGATATACGGCCTGTGAAACATGTATTTCTCTTTGTGTTGTGAATCCGATACGATTAATAATAGCATCCCAAGAAAGGGATGGCACGACCATGTGAACGATATTCTGAAAGACGGAAATGTTAGAAGCATGTACAATAGACGAACATGTATGAGACGATGCATGAATGTTGACGAGGCGATGAATGTGTGCCTGGATAGAAAGTAATGGCGTTCGGTTCTCTCTGCCTACCCCGTGAGGGACATGGCGTGATGGTATGTATGTATGTATCAATTGAATACTTTCGATCATTATGTATTGGAATAGTATACGAGTATATAGCTGTATAAAAATATATTTTATTCTGAATTTTACTTAACACAAGTTTACATTTGGTATTACGAACATATTGATATTGTAAATAATTTTATTTTTGTTATAATATATTGATATAAAATGAGTAGATTATGACCGACACTAATCTTTCTACTTCGTAAGTCAGTGTGAGGTTGACAATCCATAATCTTTCTACTACGTAAGTCAGTGTGAGGTTGACAATCCATAATCTTTCTACTACGTAAGTCAGTGTGAGGTTGACGATCTCTAATCTTTCTACTACGTAAGTCAGTGTGAGATTGACAATCTCTAATCTTTCTATTACGTTAGTAAATGTAATGTTGATAATCCGTAATCTTTATACTACGTAAGTCAGTGTGAGATTGACAATCTCTAAGTTTTCTACTACGTTAGTAAATGTAAGGTTGATAATTCATAATATTTTTACCACGTTAGTAAGTGTAAGGTTGATAATCCACAATGTTTACTACGTAAGTTATATAAGATTGATCACCCCTTATACTTATATAGGTACGTACATAAGTTGTATAAGGTTTATAATCCTTTATCTTTCTACTACTTAAGTTAATGTAAGGTAGACAATCCTTAAATACACTTTTATGAAGCCCATTTATTTTTATTGACAAACTTTTTATCATTTCAATAGAGACGAAGTTGGGATATTATAGAAGAACCAGGAACTCAAGGCACCTACAGGGCTTACGACCTGTCACCGGCTGGTTTACGTGATCACTTTATGCGCTTGCGCAACGTTCACCAATTATGCCTTCTTATTGACATCTGTGCGAGACACCGTCACCTCATTTATAAGGACCAATAATCTTAAAATATTCATTTAAAAATAATCTACCTGCATGAAACATTACAACAGTGTCTTATAATAAAGATTTTGATTATTATTTTTTTTCATGACAGTCTGACACGAAAAGGTATTTGGTAAAATGAAGCGACAGCAGTGACTTGGGACGGGGAGGAGAGGAGATGAAAATATTTCTCAATACTTTATTATTCATACCTCAACTTTTTATTACGAGAAAATTTCTAGTGCTAAAAAGTTTACCCCGCCAACAACAACAGCCATTCATTTAATTATGTACAGGTCTGCTTTAGACGTGACAAAACAATCTTTAATCATGTTTTCTTGTCTTGTCAGTTAAATTTCTAGTACATATTTTATAATTCATCTTGTTATCACTCCCTTGTCTCTTAGGCCGGCACTTGTATCACACAATTTATTAAAACAACACGAATTAAAAAAGTGTGTAAAGTGTTACGCATCGTATACTTGAACAATGCGCAAAGATAATAAAGGGACTCTCTCATGGTTTTCTGATACGTTAGTATATGGATATGTGAATTACTCTTGTTTGAAGTTTTCTCATTGCATTCGTAGCAATTTTTACGAGTCACACATTGATCTGAATACAAATCAGCGAACAGCTACTTGTAATAAAATAACATTAGTTTATAGACAAATTTTGATTGGAGTTGGTAGTTAATTTATCACTTTCTTTTTTTATTATTGAAAACAAACCAATGAACATAATACAAACAATGAACACAAGAAAAAAATACAATTCAATAAAATTAAAAATAATGTATAATAAATATAAATAAAAATATTTATAAAAATAAATAAAAAACGGATAGTTTTAATCCACAAATGAGTATGAGTTTGATGAGCCTAAGCGCTTTCGCCGAACACAGCCGGCATCCTCAGAGGCAGAAATCAAACTAGTTTGTGGATTAAAAGAATGTGTTTTTATTTATTATTTTAATTTATAATAGGCATGATGACTAATTTTGAAAAACTATCTCACGATGTTTTTACGCATTCACTGTTTTCAAATATATATACATTTCTACATAAAATAAAGGTTTAGTAGCAAAAATCGCCATTTTAAAATCAAATTTGACATTTACGCCAAAAAAAGCTTGTAGTATCATGGCGGCTGCCGACCCTGACGGTGACGTCATGGTATCGTAAACTGCATATCACTACTATATGTAATATATGTGTTCTAAGACGATTTGTGTATTTATAATCAATTCAAAAGTGCATAAGTGTTGTGCGGTCCCTAAATGTACAAACACGACGAAAAAAACACCTACTGAGGTATTTGTTTTCGTCCCACGCGAAAAAAAAGAGAAATAAGTGATTAAATTTCGCACGGCGAGACACAAGTGAATTTTATTAAGTACGCGTTTACAATGAAGTACAGTATTTGTTCCCCCACTTTTAGCTCTCAATAATATAATATTTACCATTATTTAGGCAATAAGCATATAAAGAACTTCATTAATGTCCAAACGTCAAAATAGGCCATCATAAGTTTCCCGCGTATGTTTTTAGCTTATGAACACATAATGTAGAGAGAAGAAGGAGCATATTTTATCGATTTTCGAGATGTAAGTTGTATTTAAATTACAGATAAATAAAGTACTTATATGTACTTATTATTAAGTTTTTACGTTTCGAAATTCTGATGAACAAAAGTCTTTGTTCGACGCAAAGAAATATCCGACCATCAAAAGTTCCATTCTAGTTAAGAGTAGTTAAGACAGGCAGAAAAATAACTACTATGGCTGCTATTGCTAAAAATAACGATAGCAGATAAATATAGCTTGTTATGAACACAATACAAATAACGAGCGCTATGTAATAATTCGTATGCTGCTAAAATTGTAACGATGTTTTAAAACGCATGCTTCGCGTAATCGCCGTCGTTTCGCAAATCGCTTCATTGCATGAAAAAAATATAGCTTGCTAGTTTAGTTTGGCAGTGACCAGCATCATAACATGTCGAACGTTCGTCAGCTCACCATCGCATGACAAAATTGTAGAATACTAAAACTAAATTAGTTTACCATACGTTGCGAGCGTTCATTATTTATTTATTTATTCAATAAAAACTAAGTTACATACAAAATACAATTAACATAGGCCCGATATTACAGTCGGCCCTCAACTCATTGAGTTTGCCAAACTCAAGATTAATGTTAAGGGGAGATTGAATCCATTTCCGTATTACAGTGCAATATGACATGTCAGTTACTAAATCTTCAATTATAGACATATTTCACTTTTTCTGTGGTTATTATCTGTCAAATTTAAATAACCTCAAATAATACGAAATACAAAACGGGACGCTACGACTTTAAATACCATTGTTTTATTATCCAACATGGTAAATTAAATTTTTTTCACCAAAATAATGCTTTTAAATGCCCGTGTTCGTTTCAATACGGCTGTCAGTTTGTTTTGTTGTGTGGCGCCACCTTCGATACAACACTGAAACTACACACGTTGCCTAACGCCTCTAGTGATAGAAACTGAAACTACACGAGTTGCCTAGCAAATGACAGTTGACTCACAGTTAAGTACTTAATCTGCCAGAAACGTTGAGTTAAATATTTGTCGTTTTAGTGACGTATTTGAGGGAAGATTAGGTCTAAACGGACACTGTAATACGCTATATTTTTGTAAAACTTGAGTTTAGCTCTTAAACTGACACTGTAATACCGGCCCATAGTGTCCCCCGATAGGTAGGCGAGTATCTAGGTAAATTGAAACTATTTGCTTTGATGAATACTTGTTCCATTTATATTTAATTTGTTTTAGTTTTAAGTATCTAATTAAAATATTAATATATCGATAACACCAAAATAAACATAGTCCAGACCGACAATTAATGCGTATATTGTATTGAAGACTATCAGAAGAATTGACGCGACCATACTATGACGTCGTGCGCTCTGATTGTTTTTTCTCATAAAATGGCGGACTAACACATTTTGTATTTTTATATTTATAATATTATTATTATTCACTCCTTTAAAATGAAAATAAGTACATTCTTTAAATCTTTATAACCTATTTAATTTTTTAAAATCATAATTTCAATGATTTTTTTCTTATAGTCATCACACCTATTACATAACATTCTATTTTTTTTAATATACTAATCATAATATGTATATGAATCATAACAGTTATCCCATATGTATATTAGATTCATCATAATACATTGTGTATTTCCATTTCAACCTCATGTAACACTGTACAACTCCCACAAACAATATAATTACATCATTTTATTTTATAATCAAGCAATGAAAGCCACCAAGTTATTTATTTCTGAAACGTTAAATATTCTCCACCACGTTACAATACTCGGTGCGTGTTATAACAGATGCGTCAACGATTCAATAGAGCGAATAGCGATATTATTTGGTTTATTGTCCCAAATAAACCAAATAAATCAATAAATAAAAATAGCATGTTAAAAATAAGCAGCATATTCCATATAGCTTGTTATGAAAAAAATAGCCATTTCGAACAACACAACAGTTGACAGTAACAAACACAATTGACAGTGACAATATGGTGACGTCATGCGCTCTGATTGGTGTTTCACATAAAATGGCGGACAAACATATTTTGTATTTTTATTTTAATAATATTAATATTATTCGCTCTTTTAAAATGAAAATAAATATATTTTTTCAAATCTTTATAACATATTTTATCTAATAAAATCATAATTTCAATGATTTTTTCTTACTGTCATCACGCCTATTATGAACTTACACTGTGTTAACGAAAAAACTTTGAAATTATTAAATAATATATACAATATGTATGTATAAACCACCTCACTAGGCTGAGCCTGTTCCGAGGAGGGAGAAAATTTCTTGCATTATATGTTATACTTTTTTAATCCATTTATCTGTTGTTTTCTCAAGTTGTTTCACAAATGTTTCATCAAATGTATGTCTTTTATTTCTTTTTTAATCATATCAGCTGTGCACAACGCTATTGTCGTTCCAACCATAATGTATGCAAGTGAGACATGGACATGGCAGAAGACACATGAAAGTAAAATTAACGCTGTGGAAATGAGATCCCTAAGACGAATGTGTGGTAGAACGATCTATGACAGGATAAGGAATGTAGACATCAGACGAGAATGCAAGATTGAAAGAAATATTTTGAGTAGAATGAAGATAAATGCATTGCGATGGTTCGGACATGTAGAGAGAATGAACGATGAACGACTGACAAAGAAAGTATACAAGGCTGAAAAGAGTGGAATGAGATGATGTAAGGGTCGACCGAGAAAGAGCTGTCATGATCATATAAATGAGATTTTGAAAGAGGGGAATATACGAAGTCAGAATAATAGGAGAGCATGTATGACGCGATGTATGAATGTAAATGAGGCAAAACAGGTATGCCAAGATAGAAGAGTCTGGCGTTCGGTTCTCTCTGCCTACCCCAAATAGGGAAATGGCGTGACGGTATGTATGTATGTTAATCATATCAATTTTTTTAAGCTAAATAGCAGTAATGTTATTGTCCGAATGTCGTGTTTGTCTTTGGAGTCATGAGTCGATGCAGCTGTGTGTCGTCTCGTAATTTATTTTGTTGCGCTGTAATATGATTTATTTTATCTTAAGGAATATTTTTTTATATATAATTGTGTTATGTTGAAAACTGAAATAATCTTTAAACAATCGAACTGTCGGATATGTGAAAGGGTTTTTATTATGACTTAAGTTAATAATAATGGATTTATTAAAAATGCATGGTATTCCATTCATATTCTTGGTCTTCCAGTGCCACGTGCGGTCTTGGTGTTGCGTTATATGGAGAGCGCAAGACTTGCTCATCACTGTTTCAAATAAATTTCTTCTCCGCTGGAGATTTTTTTAATGTACATATTTTGTAAATATGTATTGTTAATTCTCTATGCGTGTCCCTTAGTATAATACCATACGAAGCGAGCTCGAATCTCGCCTCGGCCGATCTCGTTCAATTATCGCACATAGCATTTGAGAATCTCGTATCGAAACATTTATTCGATATCGAAATGAACCGAATATTGAATCGTTATTTCCCGTCCAGTCGGAATAGATTTCTTCGATTGGTCGTTTGAATAACCTCTCCTGGTGGTTAGTTCTGTCTAGAATGGTAATGAGGTTTTTTAATACGAGTCGTGTGAGGTTCGTTGCCACCTATATCGTCTACCAGTATCGATTTCATCCCCTCTCTGCGTCCACCCTTTAACCCCTATCCCACACCACGTGGCACATCTCGTAGCCACTCGTGGAGTGGATACACGTGGCTATTCTTCAACTCCCTTTGACCGTATTATTATTGCACTAGTAGACACGCTGAAGTAATGCATTTTTCCATCATTTCAGCCAAAACGTAGAGCCCTAATTCTCTGCATGAAGTACTCTCCACTTTTATGGTATATTGGAGCCATGATTTAATAATTTTTAAGCATTTTTTATTCGTCATTCCTTAAGAGGCTACGGTAGGCTATATAGTATATTTTGAAAATAATTTCCCTAGTACCCTCAAAAGAACGTCTCTGATATAAGGAACAGTTTTTTTTTGAATTTGTTTAATACTTTTCTAATAACCTTTTTTTATTTTTATTGTAAGTAACTAAAAAACTACAAGGCCTATGACGTAGATTTTTACTTCAATCGAAAGAGAATATGAATATCTACTAGCTGAATTTTTTATTATTATAATATTTTAGACTATTCTTGCTTTTAAAAAAAACCTCTAAATTTTACCTTTTCTGCACGAAAAATGTTGTATATCACTTACCAGGTGATATACAATATTATTTCGTGTTTCATACATTAGAAGGATAAGCCAATACAGTCGTTCTATTTTTTTCCGATTATTATGGAATTCTTCAAATTAGATGCCATCTCAATCGACAGATCATCAGATAATCTGCCGAGATTTTATAATAGCATATGGTACTGGTTTCTTACATTTTTAAAATTTTCTTTATGCTTAATGCAAAATTGTCTCTTGGTTGCCAAGTGTAATAACTCTACATTGTTGCCTCTTCTGAAACATAAGTATCGCCACCATATAACCCTGAGATACCATTAACACAACACATTTTTCCTTTTTAGGTAGTTCAATATATTTAACGGGCGACATTAAGTTACTATGTGTGTGGCGTAGCTACGTAGCCGTCTACGGATATCGTAGCACAGGTTTATGTATTATTCGTAGCTATGTATGTGAAACACGTACAGGGAGAAAACCATTAAAATAATCATACAATATTATTACAACGTTTAATACAAGTTTAGAATCAAACATATTTATTTACGTTAATAATCTATTTAATTAGTTATGCTCTGCGCAATCCCAGAAAAACACTGAACCTGACATTTGAAAATTGATAATTATATTAGTTTATTTTATTTCATTGATATAAAGAACCAACTGTTTTTAAAAGTATCAACATAGGTATATTAAATGAAAAAAAGTTGCTTTAAAGAAAACGAGAAAATATTTAAAAAAAATATTATTAAGAACTTATTACCTATACGCAAATACAAATAATTTTAAATGGTCAAAGTTAAGATTGCTTTGTATATTACTTAAACCTCCATTATTTTACTAAGCAAATATTCTATATATTCAAATAAGCAAATTGTTCGCGCCATTTAATTGCCATAAAATAAAATAAAATATAATGCACTGTATTCGATGAATTTGATGCCTTTGTGTATCGCCAGAAGAAGTAATGCACTAAGCCAATGGCCATTGGCAATCAAGAGGCTTCTTCTGGGATTCATCGTCTTCATCCGCACTCATCACCGCTTCAACTATAAACCGCCTACCTACAATGCATTGCCAATATTCGCGCCTGCGAGTTGGCAACACTGAAAAACTTCGACTTCCCGCTTGTCATTCGCAAAGTACGGATCCATATTTGTTCGTGTCTATGTGACCGCCGCTTTTCGCCGCAAAATTAATAAAACCCGCTTACTTTCCAACCGCTACTTTCACCGCAAAATCTTCGCCATCTTCACCGCTATCGTCAACAATAATATCGCAGTTCATAAACATTTTCAACAGTTTTTTCATCCGCTACATCAATCTTCAACGCCCGCTAACACTGCAGGAGAAGAGTGCCCTCTGCCAAAAGGATCTGCCAGCCAATTAAAGGTAAGTGCATTGTTTCCTTTTGGCTTATATACGAGGTGTCATATTTATCGAACTGCAGTGCATAAAAATCGCTTATAAATCAAATTACCAATACCAAATTTGTCAATTTTAAAATGAACCAGCAAACCCCCGCTACACCACAAATTCTTAAATATAAACACACAAATATACTAAGTTAGGAGTAATAATTCTATGTTAAGAATACTTTGTACACAATATATTGCTTAAACCTTCATTATTTTGCATAGCTCATTTTATCTCCAATATTATTTCATAAAATATACCTACATTTTCAATTTCGTCAATATTTGTTGACGTATAACATAAACAAAACAGGCCCGAGGTGATAACCTTGAGGCACTCCGTTTGTCGCTTTTAATTTAATTCATAGGAAATAAGCACTTTGATAAAAATAAAACCTTACTTACACTTTCTTAGGTACGCAATATATTCCATATTTTTTCGCCAATTCCAACAATCAAATACTTATCCACCACTTGAAACGACCAAGTCTCGGTTTTCTTTTCATGTCTTCCAACAATGGTATGAACAATGGTCATGAAGGTTTGGTATGTTTAGGTAGGTACATACAATAAACCCCAACAATGAATTCTTATCATACACGAGGTATAACTTATCTCGGGATACTTTTCGAGTTAATTCATGAATATTTATCAAGCACCAAAGGAAAAGTTTAAATGGCACGAGGCATACAGCACCACCGTTTCTTTATCCATGGTCCGAGATACATGTTATTTTTTCTATTTTAATATTTTACCACACGTAACAATCTAAGGTAAAAAATACATACCATAACGCCACGTCCTTTTACTGGTAGTCAGAGAGAAACAGTCGCTACATTATTTTATCTTGACATCTAAAGATATATTATAGAACTCCATATTATAATAATAATAATCCATATAATAAGAGAACGGACTTAGGATGAATGCCAGCGAATCAAAGACAATGGTCTTTGAAAAGAGTGAAAGCAGAACAGCGTGTAAAATGCAGAGAACGAATGGCTCGAGCAAGTCGACGAATATGTATACTTGGGAAACATATTTCAACGGAACGGACGACTCGATAAAGAGATCGAAAGAAGAGTTATGGCAGGAAACAGAGTGAATGGAGCACTAAGACCAATTATGAATGATCGCAACATATCAAAGGATGCCAAAGTTGCCATTCATAACGCCATCGTAGTGCCAACCTTGACGTATGCAAGTGAAACCTGGACATGGCAGAAGACGCATGAAAGTAGAATAAATGCAGTTCAAATGAGATCGTTGAGAAGAATTTGTAATAGAACGATGTATGACCGGGTAAGAAATGAGGACATAAGGAAAGAATGTAAGATGAAGAAAGATTTCATTACTAGAATGAAAGTGAACACATTGAGATGGTTTGGTCACGTGGGGAGAATGAATGAGGAGCACCTGACGAAGAAAATATACAGAGCGGAAAGGAATGGAATGAGAGGTCGGGGACGCCCAAGAAAGGGATGGCACTAACATATGAACGATATTTTGAAAGACGGAAATGTTAGAAGTGTGAGCAATAGACGAACATGTATGAGACAATGCATGGATGTGGACGAGGCGAAGATAGAAAAATGTGGCGTTCGGTTCTCTCTACCTAACCCGCAAGGGACATGGCGTGATGGTATGTATGTATACAATAATTATATCCATGATATGGATAATCGTGAGGGTTTTGATATCGCCGGTTGGACCAGACTTGCTCCCCAGTTTTATATGTGCCTACTTATACAATTTCATTTACCGTTCGTATCAAATAACTCATTCATTTTGGTTTAAACAAAGTTACATACATACCTTCTATCACGCCTTGTCTGTCACGTGGTAGGTAGGTAGACCCGAACGCCACAATTTTCTATGTCCCATACATGCTCGTCTCTTGTTGAACATTTCCCCTTTTACATGTTCGTGTCATACATTTCTTGGACGACCCCGACCTCTTGTAATAAATAAAACAAATTAGGTAGTCAAATTACTGTTATTGTATGTCATGTTCAAATCACAAAATATTGAATGTTTTCATGTTTTTCCCACCTACCCTGTCGTGTGAAACTTGTCACGCCCGTTTTTCCTATTTCCTTTTATTATTTGACTAGTAAGATTATCTATCGTGTGATCTCCTAACACAAACGTGTGTGTACCCGTTCTTTTTCGGAAAATAAATATTGTTT
Source organism: Molanna angustata (assembly GCA_963576475.1). Classification (NCBI taxonomy): domain Eukaryota; kingdom Metazoa; phylum Arthropoda; class Insecta; order Trichoptera; family Molannidae; genus Molanna; species Molanna angustata. The sequence continues at coordinate 2,281,365 of OY754982.1, read as the reverse complement.
TATTGTTAACAATGTTTTTTTTAAAGAATGAATATGTCCTTATAATAAGTTATTTATTTTACCTTTTATCACACCATATTTATAATGACAACAATAAATAGATTACTGCTGCCCAACTAGGAAATCCTGTTCTAGGGCTAACAGTTTACAATTTTTATTGACAATTATATGCAATTATGAGCCAGGTGATTTTTCCCGTTCCACACTAAATATGTATGTACACAATCTCAACTTTCTGCAATCACAATCATTACCTCAACAAACATATAGGCTCACACAAAACAGATCAACCAGATCCCAATGTCCGCCATAATACCTGTCATAAATCCAATCTGACGCGATTTTTATTTCAGAGCCATAGAAAGAGACTAGTTAACTATGTTGGTATAATTAATATGAATCACATGGTTCCCAAATCAAATAAAATATTTTTATGTGTTACTCAAAGAGCATCTCAAACACAATACGGCATAGTTACAAATGCTGTTAATAATTTTAATTTTGTTTATTTAAGTAGTTATTGTTGAATTCTAAGTATTTGTGTTAGTTCTGTCCTCCCATAATTTATAATTCATATACATTTTAAACTAAACTTAAATGCTTGTGCTATAGGTGAACGAAATCGGTCGTGGCAGGATTCGAACTCGCGACCATTAGATTACTAACCCAGCGCGCTGACCACTCTGCCACCACCTTTCTAAATATGTATTAAAATACTTCATTATTTCAATATTTTTTTACTGTTTTACAATTTGTTTCAACCATGAATGCTACATATTTAATACGACCGATTTCGAAGGGACCGCTTCTTCGTCAGGACGGATGACAACCGACTATAACAACGCGCGTCGGAAGAGAAGAGGTTTTGGAGTCACGTGAGTATTTATTACTAACGTGCACTCGACGTGATAGTATAGCGCAAAAATGTTTATAATTGCAAAAGTTCAGTGTACCATAATCGTGCTTAAAACCCATAGTTATATAAAACATTTTGACTCAAACATTTGTTAACGCAAAAATACATAAATGAATGCAAAAAAAATACATTGTGACACTAACGCCCTTATTGATAAAATACAGTGTGAACAAACCCTCTTGTAGACAAAATAAAGTGTAACGATAGCGATCTTAGAGACGAAATACTGTTTGATAACGCTCTTATATACGAAATACGGTATGATAACGCCCATATAGACGAAATACGGTATGACATAACGCTCTTATAGACAAAATACAATGTGACATAACAGCTGTTATAGACAAAATACAGTGTGACATAATAGCTTTTATAGGCAAAATACAGTGTGACACAATAACTGTTATAGACAAAATACAGTGTGACACAAAAGCCGTCAAAAAATAACATTTAGTGTTATTACAGTATTAATATCGTGATAGTAGTATCATCATTCATATAGTAATTGGATTAAATTCCCCCTTTAGACTTTTACCCCCATTTACTTTACTTCCTCACTCAAATTATATAATTAATGTGCCATATATTCTGTATACATAAACATATTATGTACCTATAGTATATTTGATTACATAAAAATTCTATACATTTCATCATTCAACCAATCAAATAATGGATATTTTTATTAAAGAAGCTTTTATATTCCACTATTTTGCTAATGCGTGTTCAACTTAATGTATTCGTCTTCAGGGGTATAAAACTATTAACCGCGTACCAAAGTAAAATCTATATTTTTAATCCAGTCCGCGCTACAATATTTTCGACCCCGCCGTGGCATAGTCGTGGTGTAATGGGTTCGATTTTTGACAGAGGTTAATTATAATTGGTATAATAATATGTAATTTTTTTTTTAATATGAACCAAAATGTCAATTTGTTCCAACTTAAACTAACCAGTGTTTCCAACCTAGGAAAGCAATAATTGCATAAGAAATAATTATTTTGAACAAATTTCTTCCCTGCTGGGAATCGAACCAAGGAACCAGCACATAAGTCAAACGGCTAACCACTGTGCTACAGCGGTCGGCAGTGTTATTTATTATTTATTTTTTTACGGCGCTGGCCGATTTACTAATGATATTAATAACAATTAAGCACTACAAATAATAACACTCAATTATTATTATTACCATTATACACTTCCTCAAAAGAATTAGCAGATCAATGCGTAAATTGTAAATTATTTAAAAGAGCAAAATAAAATGCAACAAACGCATCATCAAGCTTTCAATTGGGAATAGTTCACCCATCCAGATACTTAACATATCAAAGGATTAGGCTCTGAGGAGGTCTCTATACTACCTAACAACCCTACTGATTCCCGAATATTAACGTTTAAAAAATCTTTAACGATTCTACATGTATTCATAATTACCGTTTTTTGCATTTTTATTACTAACTTTTTCGATAAATCTATAATTTCTAAATTAATTATCGATTATTTATTTGGTAGAATTCTATTTTACATTAAAATAATAAAAAAAAAAATATGTTTTTGATTCTACATATAATATTTAAATTGTTAAACGTCGATAGCTATTTCGCCTGGGATTGTCAAGACTATATCTAGGATTTCTGTTGGGGTATACATTGTCAAAACTATACGGCTAGGATTTCTGTTGGGGTAAACATTGTCAAGACTATACAGCTAGAATTTTTGTTGGGGTATACATTGTTAGGACTATACAGCTAGGATTTCTGTTGGGGTACACATTGTCAAGACTATACGGATAGGATTTCTGTTGGGGTATACATTGTTAAGACTATACAGCTAGGATTTCTGTTGCGGTACACATTGTCAAGACTATACGGATAGGATTTCTGTTGGGGTATACATTGTTAAGACTATACAGCTAGGATTTCTGTTGCGGTACACATTGTCAAGACTATACGGATAGGATTTCTGTTGGGGTATACATTGTTAAGACTATACAGCTAGGATTTCTGTTGCGGTACACATTGTCAAGACTATACGGATAGGATTTCTGTTGGGGTATACATTGTTAAGACTATACAGCTAGTATTTCTGTTGCGGTACACATTGTCAAGACTATACGGATGGGATTTCTGTTGGGGTATACATTGTTAAGACTATACAGCTAGGATTTCTGTTGCGGTACACATTGTCAAGACTATACGGATAGGATTTCTGTTGGGGTATACATTGTTAAGACTATACAGCTAGGATTTCTGTTTTGGTATACATACATTGTCAAGACTATACGGATAGGATTTCTGTTGGGGTATACATTGTTAAGACTATACAGCTAGGATTTCTGTTGCGGTACACATTGTCAAGACTATACGGATAGGATTTCTGTTGGGGTATACATTGTTAAGACTATACAGCTAGTATTTCTGTTGCGGTACACATTGTCAAGACTATACGGATGGGATTTCTGTTGGGGTATACATTGTTAAGACTATACAGCTAGGATTTCTGTTGCGGTACACATTGTCAAGACTATACGGATAGGATTTCTGTTGGGGTATACATTGTTAAGACTATACAGCTAGGATTTCTGTTTTGGTATACATACATTGTCAAGACTATACGGATAGGATTTCTGTTGGGGTATACATTGTTAAGACTATACAGCTAGGATTTCTGTTGCGGTACACATTGTCAAGACTATACGGATAGGATTTCTGTTGGGGTATACATTGTTAAGACTATACAGCTAGGATTTCTGTTGCGGTACACATTGTCAAGACTATACGGATAGGATTTCTGTTGCGGTACACATTGTCAAAACTATACGGATAGGATTTCTGTTTTGGTATACATACATTGTCAAGATTACGGCTAGGATTTCTGTTAAGGTATGTTTATGTTGGTGGAGGGTTGAGCTTACAATGTTTTTTGACAATGCCCTAATAAAGCGAAATAGCTATCGACGTTTATTATATATTATTTATTGCTTCAGTGGATATTGTGCACAATTTTTGTACATGGCCTGAAATTAAAACCATCTAAATTTGTATATATCGTACTACAACTAACTGGCTGCGAAGCTCAGCGTAATGAATAAAGCCAATTAATAAATTTAATACTATATACCAATTTACCCGTATTTTCTTAGAACTAATTATACATAACCTATATTGGTTTAGCTCCCGTAAAGACGTATAGGTATAAATTTATAAGTATCAATTAACATATTTACTTTTGCAGCCCACATACGTACATTTTAACTAATTTATGTCGGTATATAGGTACCAACATAATAATGTATTACGTCATACAGTTAGAATCAAAATAGTCAATCTCCATCTTTTTAACTGACTTACAAAAGGGAGAGGTTATGAATTCGACGTGAATTTATGTTCAGTATGTATGTACATGAATGTTCAGCGATTTTTATTTTACTGCGTTGTCCGATTTTGATATTATTTTTTCATAAGAAAGGGATATCTTCCGAATGGTCACATTTCAATGTGGTCATGATTGGTTATGGGACCCATGAGAAAATCATCAAACTCTTCAAGTTTCACTTCAGCGATAGTAATTCTTTTCCGTATTATCCGATTTTAATGATTTATTTTTGAATAGGTAGGGAGTGCTTCAGAGGAGATCACACATATAAGTCTCATCGAGTTCTGATGACAGGACTCATGAGAAAAAAACATCAAACTCTTCAATTTTCAAAGGCGTCTGCAATCTGTATAGCACGTAAGGCGAATTATATGAAAGATATTAGGTTCGCCAGTAGCGGATAGAAGCCGAAAATCTTGGCTTACCTATGAATATTGTGTTAAGAAATTCAAGAACTAATATTTATTTAATTTGTTTTATTGCAACCATACTACAAGATTAAAAATTAAACCGTCTGTAGATACGATGCTTTACAGGGCCACAAATGTAAATATTATTTTGGAATGTGATATTAAAAATATTTTTCATGGCCACTGAAATGAACAACGATTTTTATTTTTATTTTATTTTATTTTATTTGGGACACTTACAGACATTGACAATCGCATACAAGAAAGTATATCATAATAATTTTACATAATGTCAATATCCAATTGGAAGTGAACACAACATGCGAAGTTCATAAATTATTTACACAAACATATTAAAATATCCAAGATAAAAGCAGTAATAAAAAACTTTAAAAATAAGACATAATTATACAAAACCTATAAAAGCATAAAAAAGCAACAATAAAAATTACAAAGTAAATATAGAGAAGCATATATAAAACAATGAAAAGTAATGAAAATTGTGCATATAACAAAAAAAAGGGATGAAAACATCAACAGAAATTCTCCTCTCCACTCAGAATCAATAGCATTCTTTTTTTAAATACCTCTCTTGTGTTGCAGAAGATATCAACTATGTTGGAGTTGCTATGACTATTGTAAATACGGCACATGCGATACAATGGATTATAAAATGATATGTTAGATATACAGAACCCTATGTGAAAAATAATTGGGTTTCTTAGTGATTTAATATTGACGTTATATTTTAAGTCATTGACCAGCTGTGTGTCCATCACATTATTTATTATATTAAATAAACATGCCACGTCCGCCACTTTTCGTCGAGTACTCAGCTTAGAAATATTAAAAAAAATCAATCTCTGATTGTAAGTTAACATGTAACGACCTATACCGGCTCTATAAGACAGAATTTTTACAAACTTCCTTTGGACAGATTCTAACATTTCAGTGTATACATTATAATGTGGACACCATACAGGTGACCCGTATTCCAGAACACTTCTTACTAATGATTGATAAAGATATTTTAAGCTTTGAGTATTTGAGAAGTTTACAGTGAGTCGAGTTATGAACCCTAGCATCTTCAGTGATTTTTGAACAGTATTTTCAATGTGTGGGCGGAAAGTGAGTTGGGAGTCAAAAGTCACTCCAAGATCTTTAATTACATTTACACGTTTGAGAGGTTTATCAGAGAGTGAATATACATTTTCAATTTTCTTATGATTTCTAGTAAATGTGATTACGTGACATTTATCAATGTGTAGCTCCATTTCGTTTTTAATGCACCACAAATTTAAAGTGTCGAGGTCTTTTTGTAATGTTAGACAGTCAGACATGCATTTAATGACATGAAAAATTTTCAAATCATCTGCATACAACAAAAATCTACATTTTAAAAGATGAGAAAGATCGTTAATGAAGATGTTGAATAAAAGTGGTCCCAAGTGGGATCCTTGAGGTACCCCGGAGGTCACGGATACAGGAAGGGACTTGAAACCGTTCATTATTACGAGTTGACTTCTATTTGATATATATGATTCTAACCAGCGTAACAAATTCCCATGTATTCCAATGCTCTGAAGTTTAGCTAAGAGGATTAAATGACTCACTTTGTCGAAAGCCTTACGAAAATCGGTGTATATGGCATCGACCTGAGTGCGAACATTAAATGAGTTACAAATGAAGTTACTGTATTCTAAAAGATTTGAGGTTGTGGATTTCTTACGTACAAAACCATGTTGGTGTGGAGAGAGTATATGGTGAAATTGATGAAAAATATGCTCATAAACAAGAGATTCAAAAACTTTACCGAAGCAGGATAAGATGCTTATTGGTCTGTAGTTTTTTGTGTCATTTTTATTACCTGACTTCAAGATCGGAGTGATGTGAGCTACTTTCCACATTTTGGGAAATGTGCCTTCTTGTAAAGATTTACTGTATATGATGTGTAAAGGAGTAGAGAGTTGCTCGTAACATTTTTGTATGAAAAATGGCGGAATACCATCAGGACCTGCACCCTTATCAGAATCAAGAGATTTGAGCTTTAGTTTAACATCTAATAAGGAAATATTCACGCAGCTTAATGAATAATTATTACAATGATTTATATGAATAGAGGTGTCACTGGGATTAGGTGGATTAAAAACAGAAGCAAAGTATTCAGAGAATAGTTCAGCTATTTCCGGACCAGTATTTGCATTTTTCTCATTTAAGTGCATACATTTTGGAAGACAATTAGATGTGCGCTTGGCTTTGGCGAAACCAAAGAATTTTTTCGTTCCTCTTGGCAATGATTCCTCGACATCTCTTATGTAAGATTGATAACAATCTTTCATCATAGCTTTAGATCTTTTTCTAAGGCAAGAGAATGTATCATAATCCCCAGGATTACCAAATGTTTTTGCTTTTTTATGAAATTTGTCTTTTTCTTTCAAGATTTTAATAAGTGGTCGACTAAACCAAATTGGGTGACCACTGGTTCTAATTCGCTTAGTAGGCGTGTGATTGAAAATGACAGACCCAATTATGGAGTAGAATAGTTTCAGTGAGTCATTACAATTGAGGTTATCTATGATTTTCCAATCAATATTTGATAGTTCTTGACAGCAATTTGAGAAATTTGTTTTTTTGAAGTCATATTGCAATAAGTAAGGATTAGTTTGAAGGTATTGTGTTCTATCAAATTTAATTTCAAGTTCAAATGGGGGGTGATGATTATCAACTTTGCTAAGTGGTAATGTTGAATTGACTTTTATATTATGAGAATCAGAGAGAACCAAGTCAAGAATTCGCGAGTTGACATTAGTGATAGAATTGAATTGGGAGAGATTAGAGAGTAAAATGAATTCGGTTAGAATATTAGCTTTAGCCCCGCTTATATCGATAGGAATAAGATTGCGACAATCGAGTTTTTGAAGCCATTTGACTGTGGGAATGTTAAAGTCTCCCAGTATTATATTTGTGTGAGAATCGACGTTAGAGGATATGTGGTTCCGTTTATCATAGTTGTTAATATAGTCGTTTAGGATCTCTAATGGTGCATCGGGTGGAAAATAAACTAATCCAAGGTTAATTGACTTTCTACTGAATTCGTTTACCCTTATGTTGACCCACAAATCTTCAGCTTTAGTTTGCCATTGCGTTTTTTGAAGTGCTGCGTATTTTTTATTGATAGCGATAATAATGCCGCCTCCATCTTTTTTTTTAGAATTAACGAAGTCACGGTCCCGTCGGAACACAACATATCTATTGTCGAAAATTTCTTCGTCAAAAATGGATGGATTTAACCAAGTTTCTACAAAACATAGTATATCGTAGTTGTTATTTAATATTTGTAGGTATACATCAGTGAGCTTTGTTTTCAACCCTCGAACATTTTGGTAGTATAAAGTGATGGCCATTTTATAAAATTTTAAACAAAATATGAAAGAAATAAATAGAAGCAATAGGATAAGAGTTCACGGTTTTGCGCTAAGTTTGTTAAGGATATCTTTGTTATTAATAAAAACTGGTGGAGAAGAGTCGTTCTTTCTCACAAATATGCGTCCATGCTTGACCCATACATAACGATAATTGATATCTTTAGCGGTTTTGCGCGCAGCTGCATGTAGGTCCTTGTTGGTAGGAGATAGGTGTTCACACACGTATACAGCGGACTTGTTTCCAGCGAAGCCAAGGTGTTCTGCATTGAGTTTATTGTTAATATTGGTTTTATTAAAATTCCTGACAGCTGATAATAATTGATCTCTTGTGTGAGGGTTCGGCAGAGTGACGATAATGTTCTTTGGTCTTACTGTGTCATGTCCAGGTTGACGTTGAACACGATGATAGCCAGCTATAAGTTCGTCTTTCAGAGGGAATGAAACGGTGGTACATAAGTTTTGAATCAATGTTTTTAAATTTTCATTGTTTTTGCTAGGAACCATTTGAATTTCAACGTTGCAATTACGGCTCGATTGTTCTATTGCATCAAGCTTTTTATTAAGAGAATCACAGTGATTTTTGAGAAAATCGTTTTCCTTGGTAAGATGGTCAATTTTAGTGGTATTTTCATTACATTGCTGATTCATTCGATCGTACTCGCCAGAAAGATAAGATATTGTTTTCAGTAAATCAGTGTTTTGTTTTAGGACATCGTCGAGCTGTTTCTTATTCTCGCGTAATTTATTTTCAATGAGTTCGGAGATGCTGTTTTTAAATTGAAAAAATTCGCTACGAATAAACTGTAGTATATCTGAGGGCATAGTGTTGTCTATGGTTATGGGACTGGCCGCGTGGATAGGCATTGTATTGTTTTGATTCCGCCTCTGTGTCGTAGGTACATCGCCGCCAGTGTCAGATAAAGGCATATAATTTAAGTTGTGTTTTTTTTAATCATGTTTACATTTATTACATTTCCACGAAAAACGATGATAAAAAAACATTAAATTTTCGACATTTCCCAATTTTCTTCCAGGGTTTGCCTACTCCGAAGGTTCTAGTATCGCTCCTGTAGGTACCTATAACTACATGCATACATACCATCACGCCATGTCCCTTGTAGGCTAGGTCGAGAGAACCGAACGCCACATTTGTTCTAATTTTACACGTTCTTTTTGAAGTCGGTTTTTTTATATAAAAGATTATTTATTATAAATGATATTTTTCTCAAATATCGAATTATTAACTTCGTGGTACATCTTTTTTTTTTTTTTTAAATGAATATGTCCTTGTTAAACAAGTACATATACATCTTCCTATGTTCCCTAAAATAAGCAAATAAATGCTTGAGCTATAGGTGAACGAAATCGGTCGAGGCAGGATTCGAACTCGCGACCACTGGATTACTAGCCCAGCGCACTTAACCGCTCTGCCACCGACCCATCTAAATCTTTTTAAGATGTACCACGAAGAACATCTTTTGTACATCGAAGTACGTAGTACATCTTTTTAAGATGTGTAACTAACCGCCCCCTCATCAGGCAGAATGTGATGGTGTGCTTTTAAAACAAGACTATGGGATTGAAGGTTGGGGGGGGGGAGATAATTAAGGGCGGGTCTTGTTTGGAGTGGGTTTCACACTGCACACTGAGTTTCGTCGTGATGTGTTTGTTTGTATGTATGTATGGTGTACGTCGTATCCTTTTTGTGTCCTTTCTACACCCCAAATGTATACAATTTTCATATTGGTATGAAAAATGTATATTATATCAGAAACAAAAAGGCTTCGGTGTGGGAAAATTGAATTACCTATAAATTAAATTACCTATGAAGATATAAAGTTTACAATGGAGAAGGAAAATAACAGACAAATACCTTTCTTAGACGTTTTAGTGTTAAAAAAAGCAAACGGTAAACTGGGGCACACAGTATATAGAAAGCCCACACACACCGATAGATACCTACACGCAACGTCCAATCATCACCCCGCACAAATATGCTCAGTCGCAAAAACACTAATAACAAGATCAAAAAGAATTGCAGACCACGAGCATAAAAAACAAGAATTAGAATACACGAAAAATGCTCTACGTTGTAATGGTTTCTCAGACTATATAATAAACAAAGCATTAAAGAGTCCAAAAACAGTGAAAGAAAAATCCAATGAAACACCATTATCAACAGCCCGACTACCATATATCAAAGGCGTCACCGATAAAATCAGCCGTCTATTAAACAAAAATAACATACGTACCGTTTTCAGCACAACAAATAAAATATCAACCTTTCTAAGAAACCCGAAAGACATCATTCCACTTGAAGCTCATGGAGTATATGAAATACCGTGCGGATCGTGCAATAAGACTTATGTAGGAAGAACCAATCGAAAAGTTGAAGCACGAATAGCGGAGCACAGAGTCGACATGAGAAACAAAAAACTTACATCCTCACTTGTACAACACTCGCTCACAGAAGGACATACAATAGATTTTGACCATTCAAAAATAATAGCAAGTTTAAACAGTGAACCTCTCAGAATTTACAGGGAAGCTATAGAAATATATAAGAGAAGGGATATAATGAACAATCGGGACGACGGAGTTCGTTTGCCTAGTACCTGGAAGAACATTTTATATGACAAACAATACAATAATAATATTAATAATACCATAGCGAAAATAACCCCAAAACACAACAATAATAATATTAATGTCACAACTAAAATTAACAATAAATCACAACACAAAAATAATGATAAAATATTATTACCAACGAACACGACAGCAGGTGGGCGTGTCACAAGGAGCCAATCACGTCGCGCTAACAATATTTGACATAAGCGGCCATCTTGTACGCTACGAGTCACTTGACGGTGAGCTTTCAGTGTGAGTAGACGTGTGTCGCGCGCGTGCTTTTCGTTAAGTCCTTGAAAATGCCTGGTGATATTCAGGCGAAACGTCGGAAGACAAATGGTCTTAGTCAAGACCTACTGACACGGGAAAACCGAGATAAAAATATTATAACATATATATATATATATATATATATATATATATATATATATATATATATATATATATATATATATATATATATATATATATATATATATATATATATATATATATATATATATATATATATATATATATATATATATATATATATATATATATATATATATATATATATATATATATATATATATATATATATATATATATATATATATATATATATATATATATATATATATATATATATATATATATATATATATATATATATATATATATATATATATATATATATATATATATATATATATATATATATATATATATATATATATATATATATATATATATATATATATATCATCAAGTTTATAGTACCTTTATAGTATTATATATGTATGTATGTATGTTTATAATTCCAATGTGATTATATCATCGAGATGATGTCTGCTATTTGTGATGACATCATCATCATAATATTGTCTATTTGGTATCTGTACCTATATCTTATATAGGTAGGTATTCATCTCAAATAGTCAGATGGCTTCATCTATTTCACTTACTTGATTCATTGTTTATTTTAATTTATAGACAAATCTAATTACCTACATCATTTTTCCCCGGTTTATTTCATTAATTTAGTTTATGAATAGCAAATGCGTGATATATATACTATTGTAGTTTTTTTTCTGAATCTGATATTCCTTGCGCAAGTTTGCGTTTTGTTCTTGATCTTGTATTCACAGGTGTGTGTTGTATAGTCATGGTCTTAGATATTCGGACAAGTTGTGGTCTTGCAAGTGTTACAACTTAAAAAAAAAAAAAAAAAAGGAGTGGGTTGTGTCTAACGTTATACTCCTCGTTATCAAGTCTCTCCAAAAAGTATTATATAGTATAGTATTCAAATTTTGTATTATGGAAACTTTACAGCGTTTTCTTCGTTTCTAAACTGTTTAATATCATATTATTTGGGACGTGGTGTAATAATTTTACGCTATGGCTGTGGAATGAGTAATTTATTGATATGATGTGCGCGAATTCTGAAAAGTTGCTGTTCGAGAGACATCTTTTTTGTTCGTTTATGCGTGTTTATATTATGTTTCTTGATGTTTGTCCTATATATACATCATTGCATTCTGCGCATGAAATTTGATAAATTCCGCTTTTTTAATGTTAGTAATTTAGGTTCATTATATTATTTCGCAGATGCGATCTATATAAAATTTCTATATCGCAAGACCTGCAGACTCCTGCAAGTCTAGTATCATTCTTGGTCTTTGCTCATCACTATAATATGTATTTGATCTTATATTTGTATGAACTAATAATATCGTCTCAGAATAGTAGTGGTGTGTTAAAAGCTAAAGTGTGTATTAAGTCGTTAACTCATTTAAGTGACTCATCGGTTTTATGATGCACGGACTTCGTGAAAGACTTCGTGATGGCAAGCCCATAAAAGCTGATAGAAATGGAATAAGAATGAGGAAGGGGTCGTCCAAGAAAATAATTAAGTTTTACCACAGCCGAACACGTATGAGACGGTGCATGAATGTGAGAGAGGCGAAGAATGTATAAATACATGTGTGTGGCAATTGGCTATCTCTGCCTACTATAAATATAGGAATGATTCTGTAGTTTTTTGTCTTAACAGAGAAGTAATTCATTTTTAAATTAATGATTATAAAACCAAAGTTATCAAGGTCTAAAATAAAACTTTCATGAAAGTGAAAGTTTCGTTTTAGACATTGATATTGCCAAGTCACCTCGGCGAAAACGTTTGGTCATTGTAATAGAATTTTGTGGAAAAATACTATGACATATTTATTTATTAATTTTATAACTTAAGGGGGGGACTGCTGCCAACGTACCTATTTTTCAATTTGATATACCTACCATCATTATTTCTAATCAAATCGTTTTGAAAAAAAAAGATACCTTAACATTTTGATAATGTTCCGTATAATTTTTTGTAGAAAAATAATAAGTACACCCCGATTTTTGACATTTATATTGTATTTCTGAAAAAACTATAAAGTATAGAGCAATATATTTTTTTTATAAATTAAAGAAGAACAAAATATCGGGAAAAATATGATGTGACGTTGCATTAATGCTTCAGGTTTAGTAAATAAACCCAAAATAAATTTATTTTCCATTTATCGCCATTGCGAAATAAAAGTTTTTTTTTTTTATTTACTTAACCTGATGCATTAATGCAACGTCACATCATATTTTTCCATTTAAATTTTTTTTTTTGCTCTTCACCCGTTAAGAGTGTTCTTAGCCATATACGTTGAATAGTTAAATAGAGAGAAACCTTAATTATTTTTGTATATTTATTTTACCTCAATCAATTAATTAATTAATATTTTTAATAAATAAAAATAAAAAAACTTGTTTACAATCAATTCCACTATTTATTAAGATTATTACCTATAAAGGGGAATAAACGAAGTCAGAATAATAGGAGAGCATGTATGACGCGATGTATGAATGTAAATGAGGCAAAACATGTATGCCAAGATAGAAGAGTCTGGCGGTCGGTTCTCTCTGCCTACCCCAAATAGGGAAACATCGTGACGGTATGTATGTAACCTACAACTGGTTTCGTGCTAAGCACATTTTTACGCTTAAGCACATTGCTAAGCATATTTATCCAAATATTTTGTTCCTCTTTAATTTATAAAAAAAAATATTGCTCTATACCTTATAGTTCTTTTTAGAAATTTAAGATAAATGTCAAAAATCGGGGTGTGCTTATTATTTTTATACAAGAATATAATATATACAGAACATAATTAAAAAGTTAAGGTATATTTTTCTTTATTAATATCCAAACTAACTAGATTATTTTTTTTTTCAAAATGATTCGTTTTGTAGTAATGATGCAATTTCAAATTGAAAAAATAGGTACGTTGGCAGCAGTCGCCCTCTTAAGAGAAATTAAGGAAAGGAAAAGAGAAAATACTCAGTGGAGTTAAATTTTTATTTTTGTCAGGTATATAAATTTCAATTGAAGTATTTTTTAACAGATTTTTAATTATCTCAATAGAGACGAAGTTGGAATATTTACTGTAGGAGAACCGGAAAATCAAGGCACCTACAGGGCTTACGACCTGTCATCGGCTGGATTACGTGATCACTTTATGCGCTTGCGCAACGTTCACCAATTATGCCTTTTTAATGAGATCCCTATCAATTCAATTTTGAAAGTTCTATATATTGTAATACTGAAATTCTTTTCGCTTGAAAATAAGGAATTTTTACTATAGCCATCTATGTGTGAAATTATGAACAACATTCTTATTATTTTTATTTATTTTGTTGTAACGCCATCTATTGAGAGAATTGGTTTTTTGTAAATAATGAGAGCAACAATTCTTATACCTGAGGTGACAAATGCATTTTTCGCATAGAAGTCACCCCTGAATTGCGCCAGACTTATAAGGTCATTTTTGTCTTATTTACCTACTTGTACCAATGTGTAAGTAATCGAATATGTCGAATCGAATATTCGATCAATTGAAGTATATTATTATAATTTATAAATACTTGTCAAAAAATCAACTACGTTTTAAATGTCCGCCATAAAGATAATGGTATTAATAGAGGTGAATATAGTGAAGTTGCGTGTACAGGAAACGTTTCGTGACCGCTACTATTTTAAATGCAATGGTCTTTTAGGGACAAGGCATCATTGCCAATGCAGACAGTGTGGCGGCAACATTATGGATTCGTTCTATATATTTATATTGTAAATAACATCGTCTGCGTACAGTGAATATACCTATCTACTTTTTTTATAGGACAATTTTCTTGTACGTTAGTACAGTACGTTAAGGGTAAAAACTACAGGCATTGACCATTGCTTTCAATTTATTTGTTTATTTTAATTTCAATTAATTCATTATTTAAGTTTACTACTTATTTAAGTAGAAGTATCAATCTATCTACTTCCCTTTTAGTTTAATTATTCCCTTTTGCGCAAGTACAGTACATATAGGGTAAAATGTACAGGCATTGACCATTGTTTTAAATATATTTCTTTCTTATAATTTCAAATTTTCGATTTTTACGAAGTTTTTGAGAAGTTTTATTAACAGTAATGCTATATATGTACAGTTGATACACTATACACACAACAAAATTATCTATATGAAACTCATAGTATACTCTCATCGGAAAGGATTTGTTTTACATTAGTTACAAAATAATGCATATTATAATAGTGAAGGTTAATAAAATAATGCTCAAGTTATACTGTGCTGTAGACACTGCAGTGATTCAGGCGTCGATAATTTTTGGAATGTTGCTATACAGTTTACATACTGAAATGAATTCTATCTTCTTCCTTTTTTATTCAACATTTTTCTTGTTTGCAAGTTCAGTACGTATAGGGTAAAAACTACAGGATCTGATCATTATCGTAAATTTCAAACAATCGTTTTTACTCCTCACTAACACAAGGTGATATAGTGGGGAGTTATGATTTCGCAATTTTTAAGGGTATTTTTTTTTTTGCAGATTATCAACTAGTATCATGCTGAGATTGTATTCTGAAAGTTTCATCACAATGTATCTGTGTGTGTGTGCTATGTGCACTGTGCTATGTGCTATGTGCTATGTACGGCGTGTTCATTTTACTTTATCGATTATAGACTAAAGTACTCATTCGATTCTTTTCAAATTTTGCAAATTTGTATATCTAATGCTCACTTAGATCCCATTAGATTTTGAACGATATATGAATAGTGCTTCTCAATTTTTTTAACTGTCAAATATTTCAAAGTGACCCCAAGCTCAGGAAACTTAAAATTTGAAATTTTTATTTTCAAATAGGTAAAAAGGCTCCTCACTTTCATAAAATGGCATTAAAGAAATATCAACTTTTCATAATAAAATAAAAAAATAATTAAACAAACTCATTTCATAAAATCGCTGAAAATTTTCCATACAAAATTTGAGTACGGAACATCTTTGACTAGGTATATACCAAAGACCTTATAATAATATATACTGACTAAAGGTAATATATTAACATTATTATTGTGAAATTTGCTCTGTTTATGTTAAATTATTATTTAATTTTACTCTTTTACATCATTTTTCATAATATCTTATATGAATATTAGGAAAATGGTTATTTTATCAGTTTTTTTTAGAAACCGGACGTCATAAGAGTTTATTTTCTAGAAATATACTAGTTACTAATAAATATTTTGTGTTTTTTTACATACATACTATCATGCCTTGTTCATATTGAGGTAGGCAGAGAGAACCGAGCGCCATACTTTCCTATCCTGATATACTTTTCTCGCTTCACTTAATCCAAACATTGCCTCATGCACACTCTCCTACTATCTACACTTCAGATTCCATTCATGTGATTTAAATGAGTCTTTCTCGACCGACCTCTATCTCTTATTCCGCATCTTTTAGCCATGTATAATTTTTTTGTCAACTGTTCTTCATCTGTTCTTTCTATGTGGCCGATCCACTTAAGGACATATATTATATTTTTATCTTGCATGTGGCGTCCTTTTCCAACATACATTCTGTTCTTGTGCTTACTTTTTTTATTCAATCACACATCGTCTTATTACACATTTGTCTGAGAGACCTCATATCAACGGCAGTTATTCTACTTGGGAAACTTGATGTTTTACTATGTTGTTTTGAAAAATATATAAAAAGGACATTATTTACATTGAATTACATTCATGTATTCTCAATGTAACATAAAGAAATTAAGTTTATAAAAAAATAACAAAACAAATAATATTCATCAATTACTAATTTCCACTAGCGTCTACAATCCGCATTTACCATTCCGCATTATGTTTCTGGTTGGCTCTCTGATTGGTTGAGGTCTCGTAGTATGGAGTCAAATGAGCTGTGAAATTTTATATTAAATGCAATAAATTAAATAAAAAATGTAAATTTAACTTATAATAATTTATAATTCAATTTATAAAGCAACTCGCTCACGCGAGTCGCTATTATTATTATACACAAACTTAAACCTAACCTAATAATGCAGAAAAGAAGAGCTGGGGCTAGACGCTACTCTAATTTCCCATGTAAAGTTTGAATTTAGAACAACTTGTATAGACTTAATATTGATTTTTGAAATCATAATATTGTGTATGTTCATCATGAGTAACAAACAACTATATTTTTCCAGACCAGCCATAACATGTCATGCATAGAAAACTTTCATATTACTATATAATATAATTTATATTTCACAAAGTATGCTTTTGAAAAATTTCTTTTAGAATTTTTGGTTCATTGTCTTAAAATTATGCACAAAAGCTAAAGAAATATTTCATGGTATTAGTTAAAGCAGCACTTCAGAGATCAAGTGATTTTTTTTTCCTATATTATGTTTAGTATTATATATTAAAAGTGTTCTTTGATTGACCAGACTCTTATTGAGCAGTCTCTCTCGCACCCACACATTTACAGATCTATGTCACTGTGCACTACGAGCTCAGGAGATCAGTCTGTGTATAATAAATCGTTAAATTTTAGTGACTTTAAATATATATATTTGTAAAATAGAAATAGAATAATGTTTATAAAGAAATGCTTTTACTCATAAGCAAAATTTGAATGAAAAACAGCTTTTGTTATACTGAATGAGGGCAATATAGAAATATTATTTTCAATAATTGTCTTGTTTGTAGTAAATCGTTTGTCTAATTTAATTATTATATTTAAAAAATTTCTCATACCTAATGTATGTGATTCTTATACATACCATAATGCCATGATCCTCACATGGTAGACAGAGAAAACTGAATGCCATATATCTTGACACACAATCATCGCCTCGTCAACATTCATACATCTTCTTATACATGTTTATCTGTTCTTCACGCTTCTAACCTTTTCGTCTTTCAAAATACCATTCACATGGTCATGCCATCCCTTTCTTGGGCGGCATTGATTTCTCATTTCATTCCTATGCGCATTGTATATTTTCTTCGTCAGGCATTCCTCATTCATTCTCCCCATGTGGCCAATTAATGAATGAAATGAATTCATCATTTTCATTCTATTAATGACATCTATCTTCATCTTAAATTCATTTTAGTGATCTCATTTAAACTGCATTTATTCTGCTTTCATGTGACTTCTGCCATGTCCAGGTTTCACTTGCATACATCAAGGTTGGCACTATTAAGATAGCGTTATCAATGGCAACTTTAGCATCCTTTGATATGTTGCGGTCATTCATAACTGGTCTAAGTGCTCCATTCCCTCTGTTTCTTGCCATAACTCTTCTTTCGATCTCCTTATCAATCCGTCCATTCCGGTATTCCGTTGCTTCCCAAATAGACATATTCGTCTACTTGCTTGAACCATTTGTTCTCTAATTTTATTTGGTACGCTGTTCTGCTTTCACTCTTTTGAAACACCATTTGAACTTCGATTTGCTGGCATCCATTCTCAGTACGTTCTCTTTACATCCTTCATATACTATACTTACTGAATTGTCAACGTTTTGACATTTCTCATATACCTACTAAAATTCAGACAGATAAATTTAAACGAATCGGAATGGGACATATTATGAATATTTCGATTTGTGTGATAGATTTTGTATTTTAATGAATTATTGTGTTGTTTTTCTTGTTAATTGTTGTGTTGTTTAATACGAGTTTTATGTTTTATTTTTACCATATTTTTATAATGGCTAAGAGGCCGTGTATGTGAATATAAATAAATAAATTTCAGACCCTTGCTATCCTCCATAAAAGTTCTGATGCAACATTCAACGTATAGATTGAAGAGCCATGGAGATAGCATGCACCCCATTATTTATAGAGAACTATGTTGTTACTGTGTCGGTGACACAAACACGTGATATTCAGTAGTGGCCAAAAGAATGGAAACTTTTTATTTTGACTACATTTTTCAACTTACTAGGTGATTCATTTTACTTTTTCATTGAAATTTTATTGCATTCTTATTGTTTTTAATGACAAATATTTTCTTTTGTTTATTTCGCAAGAAACAATAAATATTTTTTTAATTGTTTTAACTTTTTTTTACAAAATTAGTTAATCCTTTCTAATTTGTCTCATAATGAGTTGTAAGGAACATATACCTTACTATTTGATGATATGAATCATCATTATTACTCACATTTTTTTCTGGAAATTTGTTTTTTTGATGTCTGTGATCATTAGAAAGTAATTATTGAGGATATTTGAAATCCTATCTAAGCAAGAGCTATTAGTCTGTCGTTCGTCCTGTACTGTGTCATTTGTAAGTGGTTGGACTGTTTTTCAAATTCTGAGATTATTTTATTCTGAAACTTCTTCTGAAACATGCTTGGAGGCTACTGGTCACCTACAAAATGTAGTAGAGCAGTTACCCTACGAGAAGAGGGATATACATATAAACAAATTGCTGAAAAGTTGGGACACAGAGCGTCCAAGTCTGGAGTTCAAAGGTCTGCGAGAGGTTCAAAGTCTCCAAAAGTTTACACAATGCTGTAAAATCTGGCAGAAACCGGAAGACGTTATTGATAGACGACAGAAGGATAACGAAATTAGCTCTTCAAGACCGTAGATCCACTTTGAGTGATATCCAACACATCCTTGCTGAGAGTGGTATAATTGTAAGCGCTAGGACGATTCGACGACGCCTAGTCAACAATGGATTAAGGGCGAGAAGCCCAAGAAAAAAAGCTTACTTGAATAGTAAACAAAGGGAAAAAAGACTCAATTGGGCAAAAGAACACAAGAATTGGACCAAAGAAGACTGGAAGAATGTAATCTGGAGCGATGAAACAAAAATTTCTATATTTGTATCGGATGGAATAAAGTATGTTAGGAGGAGAACTGGAGAAGACTTGTTACCAGTGTGTACCACTGTCACCATGAAGCACCCTCTCAGCATAATGATATGGGGGTGCATGTCAAGAAGTGGCGTGGGTCGTCTACATATCATTGATGGGACGTTACATGAAAAAAATACAAGGAGACTATCTTGGATCCAAAGTTAAAGCCTTTTATAGCGGATCTGTTTGGAGAAAATAGAGAGACATGCATATTCCAGCAAGACAACGCACCCTGTCATACTGCTAAAAGTGTCTCAAGCTGGTTCGAAGAAAATAATATTATGGTACTTAAGTGGCCTGGTAACAGCCCAGATCTTAATTAGATAGAAAACTTGTGGGCCAGGTTGAAAATCTTTGTATCTTTATACTTTGCTGCTATTGCTTTGTGGCACATTTTAACTAATATAATTAAATAAAATCTCTTATCGAATAAGAGGGCCCTGATTGAAGCTGTAATAAAATCATGATTCAAGGTCATCAATAATGCAGATTTGGAGAAGTTGGTGGACTCAATGCCTCGAAGAATGAAGGCTGTGATAAAAAATAAAGGCTACCCAACTAAATACTAAAGTGATTTATCTTAAACACGTGAATTTTAAATTTTATTGTCATTAACAATTTTCCATAGCTGAGCACAATATTTTTTATATTTTATTCAATGTACAATAATTTTAATAAAATGTGTATTATATCTGAATATTTTATGTATAAATGATAATTCATGCATAACCCACACTATAATAAAGACAAGGCAATAATATTTTTTTAGAAATATTCATTTAGAAATCTAAGAAGGAAGATTTTCTATATAATTTAGTCGAGTAAAAAATAGTTTCCATTTTTTTGGCCACTACTGTATTATATAGGTACAAATTTTTATTTGTTAACCGTTCATCTTAAGTTCATTCTATATGGTCAAACAAAAAAAATATAAACCAAATTTTGAATTAATTGAACTAACATATTTAACAAACCAAATATTTATTTAGAAATAATTGAAATAGCCCACCTAAGTGTTGAAGAATGATAAATTACTGATTTTCAAATAATAAGTACCTGCCAATAAATCTAAAGTTTAAGTTATGGTTTAAGTATTGAATTTAGAATAAAATATGAAATTATGTGAACAAAAAACTGATTTAATAGATAAACATTATTTTTGAAAAATAGTACAATATAATAATTTATAGTACAAGTCATTGAACCAGCCATTGTATGTAGTACAAGTCATTGAACGACTGTTAGTCAAGTAAAGGTTTTTTAAACAACTGCGATCGAGCGCCATTGTTGATTGTTTTGGCAGGGTTGAAATTCATAGTATAATTAGTTGCATGTAACTAGGGAATGCAATCCCGCAGGACGATGTCAATCCAGGTATTTGCGGGACTGAACAATCTTAGTACCGCTGGATCCAGGTATTTGCGGGATCCAGCAGGGTGGACTTAGATATCTTATCAATCGTATAATAAAGACCTAATTAATACCTCGATCTACCAACCTTGTTTTTAGAGTTTTAAATTTATACCTAATCAAACACGTTCTTTGGGACATTTTAAATGGTTTATTAACATACTTACCTTTAGTTAGACATCGGTAAAGTTTGTCATAAATTGGCAAAGAATAAAATGAGACATAAATTTATATTACAAATTAAATTTAAATAATAACTTTCACACGATAAACAATATTTTTGTACAATAAGCATCATAAGTTTAAACATTATTTTGGAAATAGCTTCGTAAAAAAGTTAAAGTATTGTGTCGTCTGATAAACGGCTTCTGATATTGGACACAAGGTAGCCAGTGGCTGAAAAAGCTCGTTCAGATTCCACGCTGGTTGGCACAATAGTCATTTGCGCATTGTAAGTGAATTGAAGGTATGTGCCTTTCCACCGGACTCGAAATAATTCATTTCCTTCTTTATCAAAACCTCAATGTTGCTCATATTGCCAGATCTAGGTTGTTGGGCTGTTGATCTCGAACTCTTCATACTAATCAAAGTAAGTTTGAGTTCGTCTTGAAGTGACATTGGTGCTGCTGCTGCTGCGTATGTCTCCTGATTTGCGAGAGGAGTGTCGTCATCCTAAGGTTCATCAGCGTCAGCAGGAGCAGTGGCTTCTGCGTTGTTACCCATGTCCGTGTACTCTAGCCTTTCGACTATAGTTTTGACTGTCTTGCATATTAAACTTTTTGAAGGTAGACTAAATGTGTCATCAACATTAATAAATTGACTACTGTCTTCTTCGTACTTATATGGATCATGTAAGTATATAATAAAACCGCTGTCAAGTTAGTTCGCCGCTCTGAAATCCGTTTCCTCAACAAATCAACAAAGAGTAACACGTATGAATTACGCTTCTCTGTAATCCCGCCAGTCCAGCGAGATCCCGCAAAATTTTCGACAGAGATTAGTCCCGCAAAATGTCTGCGGGATCTCGGTATTTCGGGATCCCGTTTGGGATTGCATTCCCTACATGTAACACATTACATCCAACTGTTGATAGTATGTGTATAGTAAAAGAATACGTAAAAATCCATGTATTTTATAAATAAAAATAAATAAACGTACCAAACTATGAACCCTAGCATCTAAATTATTGAATATTTTTAAGATATTTTGTTTTTTATATAAAAAATGTATGTCAGGCAAGACTTGTGTGAAGGTCAGTAGGTACTTTTTCCTCTCTCGAATATGTAAACAGCTTGATGGTATGTATGTATGGAGATTAAGTATCAAACTACTGAGATTCCCCGTAAGAAAAGTTCAAGATGCACTGCGATAGTGTATATGTTTTTATAGAAAATTAAATTATCTAGTTGGTTTTTCTGCGTTTTTCAATATTTAAGAAAAATGGGAAATAAAGTCAGTAAAAAACACACAAATTATTATAAAAAATATACATAAATATATGTTTTTAATTTGATGCCAAAAAGAATAGTGTTTGTAATCATTTTTATTGACTCACAAACAGCGAAGTGTATAATTTTATTTTAATATTATATTTATTACGCTGCAGTTTATCAATGTTGGAGATAGTTTTTTTAAGTCAAGTTTGTTCAAAATGCAGAAAAATATCAATAAACATTAGGTTTCCGTTGATTTAATTCACGTATAAAACTTTTTTAACGCACGTGATATTTATCTTAACTAACATGTAACTTCATCATGTATTAGGGTGTTTTAATAAATCATATTATATTCAATTACTAGATTCAGTGTTTTATGTTCTCTTAATTTCTCCCAAATGTAAAACAAAATGTTTAATTTTGTTTTATAAAAGTCTGTACTTAACATCTATAAAACATATTGTCATATAAAAGGAATATAACAGGTTCATCGACAACTACATATTATGTTTTATAAAAGTTTTTGTTTTTCATTTATAAAACCAACTGTTGAATAATAGGTATATAAACGTCACACTAATAATTTTATGTCATATTGAAGTCATCCATAATACCACTATACAATCGTCTATTAAAGTTTTTTCTAAAACGTTTATAGGCCAATAAGTTGTTTAGATGTTATAATAATACCCTTTTTATGACGATATTGTCTTTTTAAAAATCTTTATACAACTGAAATGTTTTTACGACTTACAGATTTGTTAAGTTAACGTTTCGATTAAGACCATTATGTGATCCTTGTATAATTACGTTGCAAAAACGTTTATTGGACGTTGCAATTAGACTATTTAGTTAGAGGACTTAACCGTCAGATGTACAACGTCTATACGACTAACAGAGTTAGTTAATAACCACTATAAAACTCCTATACGACTAAAAGTCATAGGTATAACTCTTATTTATACGACTTGTTTGCTAGTTGGATTGTCTCTGGGGGAAACATAAAATTAAAATAGTCGCATCATTTCTATTTTCGGCCTTCGTGGCTCAGTTGGTTAGGTATCTGACTACTGATCCAAGGGTCCCAGATTCGATTCCCGGTGGAGATACAGTTTTTAATTGTGTTTTAAGTCTGGCTCTGTGAGACGATTAATACCATAAGCAGATCGTAAGTCTCCAGAATGTGGCAGCTTGTTATTGGTGCATGTTAAATAATTATTTGACATTGTACCTGTTAGTTGCCCGCGAAGCTACATAAAATAAAAAGTTATAATATAATATTATGCTTATTAATTATTTAAATGTTTTATCAAATGACAGAACGAACGCGTATAATATCTGTCAAATGACAAATGTCAACCACGGTAGACGGTGCTGCCAGGACTTAAATTTTTAGATATTATTGGAGAGTTGCACGAAAAAAATATGAATCCTTATGAAGAAGGGGTTGAACTTAACATTGTTTTTACTCCTCACTACCCCAAGGGGATTTATGAATTCGCAATTTTTAAAGTATTTTTTTATTGCAGATTATCAACTAGTATCATGCTGGGATTGCATTCTGAAAGTTTCATCACAATGTATCTGTGTGTGTGTGCTGTGTACTATAATATGCTACGTACGGCGTGTTTATTCTAGATTATCGATTATAGACTAAAGTGCTCATTCGATTATT
Organism: Molanna angustata; assembly: GCA_963576475.1. Classification (NCBI taxonomy): domain Eukaryota; kingdom Metazoa; phylum Arthropoda; class Insecta; order Trichoptera; family Molannidae; genus Molanna; species Molanna angustata. The sequence goes on along the minus strand of OY754982.1, from coordinate 2,256,849 downwards.
TTCAAATTTTGCAAATTTGTATATCAAAAACTCGCATAGACCTCATTAGATTTTGAAGGATATCTGAATAGTGGTTCTCATTTTTTTTAACTGTCAAATATTTCAAAGTGACTCCCATGCTCAGGAAACTCGAAATTTGTTATTTTTATTTTCAAATTGCTAAAAGGGCACATCACTTAAATAAAATGTCATTAATAAATATCAATTTTTCATAATAATATATTTAAATAATAAAAGAATTAAACTCACTAATTTCATAAAATTGCCGAAAACTTTCTATAGAAACTTTGAATACTCTATAGTGACTTGTTAGTGAGGAGTTTAGCGTTGGCCACAACCCACTCGTTTTACAAATGTGTCAAGACAACTCCTTTATTAAATCATGTTTTTAAAAGATCCCTTACATTTTAAGCCAACAAGTACTTGAATTATTGAATTCGACATTCCAGTGTTATACTATCAATTACTTCGTTCCAATATTTGGGGTAGGTATTGCACGCACGATTGTTTCTTGACATTACATTTTTGTCTTAATTTCATCACGCAACGTCTCATATTCTATTGTCTGCTATTATTTTGATATCTCCCATGTTTTATAATTTCATTTTGACAACCTTTGTTGCAATCCTGCTCTATCAAAACATTTTTTGAATAATTAATGTACCTATCTCTTCTTTTTTCTTATTCTAAAGTGCACTTTACACGGACACTATTTTCAACGCGACCCGGTTTCCAACGCTTAAAATAGTATCCAAAATACAGGTTACTCCAAACATCGCTTTACACGCAACGCTTAAAACAACATGCAAAATATAGGTTACTCCAAACATCGCTTTACACGCAACGCTTAAAACAGCATCCAAAATACAGGTTACTCCAAACATCGCTTTACACGCAACGCTTAAAACAGCATCCAAAATATAGGTTACTCCGAGCATCGCTTTACAGTACTACACAATTATATGTGCAATTTTTTAATATAATATAAATAAATGTATATCGAAAAATTATATAATAATTATAATATAGTATATCGAAAGTTTCGACACTTTCCAAATAAACAAAATACATCGCGAGCGAATGTCACACGTAAAAGTCAACGCAAACGGCAGCCATTTTGACTCGTCGGTAACGACGACAGCGAATAATTTTACAGATTTCTGTTTTACCAAAAAGGATGAAAATCGCGTTGAAAATAGAACACGTTCTATTTTTTTGCTCATCGCGTTGAAAATCCCGTCGAAAACCTGATACCCGTTGAAAATAGTGTTCGTGTAAAGTGCACTTAAGCCTTGTCCTATTTTAATTAGTGTCAGCTCTTCTAATCCTTTGGCACCTGGATGATGTGTCCTTTACTGTCGAGGCTGGTATTTGGGCTTTATCCATAAGCTTACTCATATTAATTACCCCACCACGTGGATAGTGGACGTCCTTTTTCTTTCCTGTTTTCTGAGAATGCTAGAGGAATTTGTCCAACATGATTTGTTTTGCCATGTCCATTACATGTCCATACCATTTGAGTCGGCTCTCTGTGAGTTTTTCTGGTATTGGGGGCTACTCCAAAGCTTCATCTCATTAGCTCATTATGAATTTATCAAGCTTCGTTACCCCGCCTGCCCATCTCAGCATTTTCATTTCGTTTACATGAAGATTTTGTTCATGTGTGCCTTTTACTGTCCAGCACTCGTACTCTTAGTTTAAGCATCATACGTGGATCTCACAGAACGCCCGTGAGTGTTACTCCAGGCCACGTACACCCTATTTATCTACCTATGTAAACCAAAAAATATTCCTATATTTGAAATTAGTCAAATGTATTTAGTTTTACTGTAAAGTGTCTTTTCTTCTTCTTCACGTGCAGTCTCCTAAGATGGTTGGCGACCGTCAGGGGTATCTCCACTTTATTCAAGGCGACCCAAAACAGTGACGTAATGCTTTTTCTAAACCTCTTACTAAGTCATGAAACTCTTTGTCATTTTGGTCCTCTACTCACAAGCTGCAATATTTAGTTCCTTTTTTTCTATATTATTATATGTCTATCTTCTTCTTCTTCTTTGTCAGTCATCTCTCCACTGCTGGATGTAGGTCTCCTCCAATGAACTTCATCTCTCTCGGTCGTATGCTTTCAGTTGCAATAAGATGTCTATATTATTGCAATTTTCTTGTCTTTAGACATTCAAGCAATAAGTTTATAGTAAATTTATTATTTAGATATAATTGTAATGATGGTTAAAAACGGAGGCTTTGTTACTATAGTTCCTATCTATTATCTTGTTTTGAATTTACAATAAAAGTGAGTTGTTCTTATTTTTTTTTGTCTTTTTCAAAGGGAATAATTTTCTCAAACGTATTTTATCTCTACGTCTATTGTTTTATTATTTATCCATATAATGGATAGTTTCCAGCCCTACTCTAATAGCCTTGTTCTATTTCACTAAAACTATACGTTTTATTTACACCATCTGACTCTAGTAAGGCTTTTTGTTTGTTTATTCCAAGTGATGTAAACTATTACGTTACTAAAATAACTACCTACCTAATCGAGTTCCTTCTATCTTATTTTGAGAGGTAATATAATACTTAAAACCCCAATAAAATTAAGTGTGTTTCTAAAAAAATACCAATTGTATATTCAACATTTTTATAGTGAAAATCGTCACACAACTTTAAATTTCAGTATAAATTCCCTTAAATAAACATTAAAAATATCCTTTTTTACAGCAATTACTACATGGCTATATAGAGGCATTAATCTTTTATGTGCTTAAAAAGTTTAAAATCAATGTGAATGACCGATAAAGTTTTTTTATTACAAGTCAACTTTATAGTGTATTTGGCGGTTTTAATATTTCATGTTTTCAGTCACGTAGCGTTATATGCCCTCTTAACGTAACTCAAGTTTTTGAATTCAGCACACTTTAAGTACCTTTCTATTTTTTGTCCCTTTTTTTACTTTCCTATAATATGAAACAGTGGAAAGTCATGATTCCAAAATTTACCATACCATCACTCCATTTCCCTATCTGTTCCAGATAGGGAAATTCTTCTCTCTTGACATTCGTTTCTAGATTCATGCATCGTCCTAAGCGCACTTTACATGAACGAGGTATTCATCGCGATCCGCTTTTCAACGCTTAAATCAGCATCCAAAATACAGGTTACTCAAAACATCGCTTTACACTAGTATTATTTTCTCCTTTATTTGCGACCCATATTATTGCAATTACGAAAACATTAAATATGCCATTACATTGTTTACATTTTTTTTTCGGTTGTTCCACGTTTCGTTCCACAGTGTTTTATCTTTCTCTCGTATTCTTCGTTTGACTTTGCATTTTGACTACTCGGCATTTGACTTGAATTGGATCTTCACTTTTTTGTTTTTGTTTTAAAACATTACTCTCTGGTCGAAATTCGAGACATGCCAAATAAAAAAAACATACCGCGAACGTCAAAATCAACACAACACAAATGGCAGCCATGTTAACTTGTCGGCAACGAATTATTTTACAGATTTCTGTTTTACGAAAAACGTTTCAAAATAGGTTAAAAAATAGAACATGTTTTATTTTTTTTTCCCACCACGTTGAAAAACCCGTTGAATATCTGGAGGGCAAGTCTGGTACGACCGGCGAAATCAAAACCCTAGTGATTACCTATATCATGGATTTAATTATCATATAGAGTTCTATAATATCTTAAGATATCATAGAAGTCCATATGATAATTATATCCTTGGACGACCTCTTCTTTTTTCGTTCCTGTCACATCAGCTTTGTATACTTTGTCAGACGATTGTCATTCATTGTGTGGTATTTGGTTTTGCCATACCAATTCACATTTTGTGATATCCTCGGAGACTGTCGGCAATTGTCGGCGGTATCCGGAAAAACAAAAGATTCGTTCGAATGGCGTGGGTCGGGCCATTCCGTGAAAAACGATTGACAATAAACACCGTCTTAATTATTAATAAGTGTATTTTTATAATTTGAGATATTATATACATATTATTTGTATCAGATAAATAATTATAATTAAAGTGGTATAAAAATTAACAACAAATTGTTCTTATTTAAAGAGATACCACACATTGTTTCAATGGGGCCAAACCATCGAAGTTCATTTATGTTCACTCAAATTTCAACTCATTCTAATACACCAACTCGGACGCAATCGATTGTTATTTTTTAGGCCGTATATTCTCATGCAATAGTTTCTGATTTTGCATTTGAACCGCCTACATTGCCTTATACCCTGCCCCTTTAATATGTTTTAATGCTGGTAATACTGAATTCCTCTCTAACTCTTCGTTTTCTCTCTCTACCACAATAATAATTTATGTACTGAATAGACCATATTTTGAACAAAATAGAAGCATTGCTAATCCTTTTAACTCCGTGCTTTTTGAAAGTAAGAAAGTACCTACATATAATAGGTATGGTATGGCGGTTTGGTAACCCGACCTTGGAGAAATTAGTCTAATAAATCTTTGGAGAATACTTGGCCACTTTAGTTACGACCCCAACTTGTTATCGGTAAATACAATATCTTCACGTGATATTCAGAAAACGCTAAAGCTAACCTAGTGTAAAATTGCTAAGGTTATCAAAGGTCATGCTAATAAATCGTTCAAAGATTATTTATAACATCTTAGTAGAGGCGAAGTTGATATACATTTTAGACTATGAAAAAGCCTGTATACGAATACTAAACGTATATGATTTCTTAAAATGAATGAATAATTTATTTCCAATGGTACAAAAACTACAATGTTACAAAATTACAATAACATACCTTCCCTCACGGGTAGGCAGAGAGAACCGAACGCCACATTTTTTTAACTTGACACACATTCCATTGCCTCGTCAACATTCGTACATCGTCTTATACATGTTCGTCTGATGTTCACGCTTCTTACATTTCCGTCGTTCAGAATATCGTTCACATGGTCGTGTCATCGTTTTCTTGGGTGCCCCCGTCCTCTTTATTATATGAGAACAGCGAAGAATATGTTCGTGTCGACGACACAGTAACAACATGGTTCTCTATAAATAATGGCGTTCGACAGGGGTGCGTGTTGTCACCATGGCTCTTCAATCTGTACGTTGATTTCTGCATAAGAGCCCTGAGGGATGAAATCAAAGGTCTGATACTGAGTACTGTAAAAGTACGTGATCTGATGAATGCAGACGACCAAGTACCTACTATTATCAGAAAATATGGAAGAGTTACAGTATCTTGTAAGTATGGTATATGAAGGATACATAGAGAATGGACTTAGGATGAAAATTACAATTTTAATTTCTATTTAATTTATATGGAAATATTACCACCTCGCTGGCTAGACATAGGCCCAGTATTTCAGTCGGCCCTTAGGAGTTTAACTCAAGTCTAACAAAAATATTGCGTATTTCAGTACCTAATCTTCCCTTAAATACGTCACAAAACGACAAATATTTAACTCAACGTTTCTGGCGGATCGCGTGTCTTAATCTTGAGTTAAGTATTGTTTCTAGTCTTTTTCGCCAGGTGGCGTACTAATCGCCGCACGCTTTAATGTTTTATTTCATTTTATACTACAAATAACTATGCATAATAATTATAATCATGATTTATTTTTGTTGTTAAAATAAAAGACTTGACATAGAAGTGGTTCATGTATTTAATATTTATTTTCTTTTTTACATAATTATGATGTATTGCCTGACAACAAACGAAATAAACTGTCAGCCATAATGAAACGTCAGGCACGCAACTTTATTTTTGCGATGTTTTTTCATCTCACTTTTTAAATTGATCCATCCTGTTTCTATATATATAATGTGTATTCTTAAATTTTCTACATAAGACACTATTTTACCATCACCACTTATGTAGTTCCATATCCATCTGTAAAATGTACATACATTTTGCATTGAAGAACTACGTACGTAGTACATATTCAATGACATTTTTTCACTACAATGTTTGATTTTAATTAAAAAAAACATCGATCGGTATAAAAAATTGAAAAAGTAACATGCTGTGTAATGAAAAAAATAAAATAATGTGTTGTTATAATAATAAAATAATATTTAGTCACAGCTTCGCGTCACGTATCATTTAAGGTTATTACAATTTTGACAGATGCGTTATAGACAATAACCATAGAAAAACGTAAAATATATCTATAGTTGAAGATTACGTAACTGACGTTTCATTTTGCACTGAAATACGCGAATGAAATTTAATCTTCCCTAAACTTTTAACTTGGATTACCAAATCCAACGATTTAAGGGCCAACTGAAATCTCGGGCCATAGTCTGTTTTGAGGCAGTAGTAGTTTTAAATTGCTATGGCTACTCTGCGATCATACATTCAAGAACTGTGCCATCTGGATCACAGAGTACCATCTCTTTAAAAGAATTGGACAGCCTCAATAAGGTGGCTTACTATGATCGCGGTTTCAGTGTGAAAGGGCCTTTAAAACGGAATAAATTCTTTTGACATACGTGGAGCTCAGAGCATTGACACCTTCGGTAGGCTTCTTAAAACTGCCTTGTTTCGTAGAGCCAACAAAACAAATAAGCTACAGCGCCCTTGGAGACTTCTTGTATCAATAAACGGCTTTATAAATTCTATTTATTATTATTATATATTTTTTCTTCACATATTCCATCCACGCAGGATAACGACAACCAGGATTAAAAACTCTTAAAGTCTATCTCAAGAAATCCAGGAGTACCGAAGCAGATCCTTCTCTACCAATGTGCTTCAGCCAACGAGTTCTCTGAAATTTTTCCCGTCCTGCGATATGTTTATTTCATTACCCGCAATTACTCTTCAGAACATTTTATACTTTCATTATTTTACTTTTCGTATGGTTATGTCAGATTTTAAAGTCTGGATTGACTGGATTCCAGCGCTGAGAGCTAGTCCACTGCCTCTGGTTCTCGCCCCACACCTGTCTTTGTCGTATAATTTTCGCCAACATCTTGAACGAGCTTCCGGTTGCGCAGAGCTCAAATTTGTGTATTTTTGCTTCTTTACTTACTTTACGAGTCCGAGCACTTCACCACTAGGCCTTCCCACTCCAGAATATAGCAACCGCAACGGCATTGTCATTAACCATTATCAGGTCCTCTGCGTCGCACCTCACTGCCATATCTCGACAGATGAGGAGGTGTTCGTTAGTTTGTATCTCACCGCAATTGCAGGATCCTCTTCCACCCTTATACCCCACCTGTGCATGTTCTCTTGGTGACACCGACGCGTAAATTATTAAATACCTTCCATGTCAAATAGGGTAGTTGGTGTCCCGGTCCCAAACTTTTGGAGAGGTCGACCTGATCTCCACACCGTATTGTGCTTGCCAAAGATCTTTCCTTGCCTTATCTGGTGGTAGTTTTAGTGGGTGTTATTCTAAGGAAGCTTTTCCTTGAATTTAGTCTTGCTATCTTTCGTCGGATTACTTGCAAATCGCCCCCCTTCTCGGCTAAAAGTTCAAGATATTTGGCTACTACTCTACGATGCTTCCAAGTTAGCACTGTCTTTGTCCATTTGTCGTTCGAGCTTCTGGTTACGTGTCCCGCCCGTTTTATCTATCAGTGACAGACCCGGCATGGTTCTTCATAGTTCATGATATATTATGACGTATTGCAAACAAATATTTCGAATTATTTATAACATTTTATTCCCTATACGATCCCTTTAGTTTTGCTTCCATCTTTCGAATTACAATATTTCTAACAATTTACCATTTCAACCACTTTTAGAATACATCATCAAGTTATAAAATGAAAAGCGCATATGTGCCAATTTTTTTCTTAAATATGATTTTTTTTTATAATTATTCCACTATTTATTTTATGACTACAAACTACAGTAAATACATAGAATTATTATGTACAGAAGCCGCGTCTAGTACAAATTTCGAATTCAAATGTATGCCAAGTTTTTTTTACATGTGTGTGTGAGGCGGTAGATCGGTTGGTCTACGTTTTATGTAGGTGTGCGTGTCGGTAGGTGTACGTATACTAGAAATTGGTCTGTTTCCTCGTACTTTTAATTGGCATACATTCATTGTGCTGACTAGGTATCTGTATCATATATAATCTAAGAGTAAATATAAAAAAAATAATTATAATTTAGTATGATACTAATATTATAATAATGTTTGGTTTCTAGCAAGAAGATCGAGCACATCGGCAGGATGACGGCGATGACGCAGGAGGAAATGGTGGCGGGGGCACGCACAGTAGCCCAGGGTCTGGAGGCCCTCAGGGTGGAGCACGCCCAGCTGCTGCAGGGGCTCGCCGGGGCGCTGGCGGTGGCGCAGGACCCTCCGCCCCCGGCCACGGAGGAGAAGGCCAACATCGTCAGGCACACCATCGAGATGATTGAGCTGGGGCTCGGTGAGGCACAGGTCAGTGTTCACATCAATTTTTATTGTATACATACCATCACGAAGGGTCGATGACGATGCTTGTGTGTACTTATCCCCGTACACATGCATCGTCACGCTTAAAAAAGGCACTACATTCAGAATTTGTGCTGAACCTCATTGAAAACAATGAAAATATAAGACCATTCTATGTTCCGAATGCAAAGTCCGACCTAGATACTAAATTCTAAATACTAACCATGTTTTCATTCCACAGTCGCTCACTTAAGTTAGGAGATCACGTGGCTACCTAACTGGAGGATGCTACAAAGTTTTTGTATGAATATTGCATTGCAGAGACAGTCGTAAAATAACATTTGCGAACTGTCAAAAAGTAAGGTTGATCGTGATGAACCTTATGAGTGGTTTAATGCATAAATACGAGATGTTTTCGATGGATGATGATTTTAGCGACTTCGTCAAATATGTATTTAGTAATTTTGTCAAATCAAATCTCACAGAGTATTTATCGATCTATACAAGATGCCGAAAATTCGCTTGAATTTCAGAAAAATCGTGATATCGAGCTGTAAGTGTGAGCTTGGTTATACTATGTTTGTGTTGTTATGACAGAAAACATTCAGTCAGTATTAAGCTCATAGAAAACTATATATATTTTCTTCGTACACAATAATTCGAAATTCTACTCCATCGACCTACGTTTGTCGTAGTATTTAGTTAGTGATGTCTCTGCAACGCAATTGTTAACTTAAGAATACTAACTAGTTGCATGTAACACATGAGATCCAACTGTCGATAGCGATAGTATGTATAGTTGAAGAATAATTATGACACATGTATGTATATATGTCAAGATAGGACAGTATTGAGGTCAGTCCTCTTTTCCTACCCGGAATATGAAAACAGCATGATGGTTCTGTATGTATGTTTGGAGATATTAGTATCAAACTATACATATTGTGTATAGGCGACTGCCATACAAATTGTCACTAAATTCAATTTTTATAAAAATTGTTGTATGTCTACAATATTGATATTGTTTATAGAAAATTAAATTATTTAATGGAAATATAGGTAGTCAAACTTATAAATTTATCATAAAAAAAATATTTTTCTTAATAAAAAATGTTTGAGAAACCCTGGAATTTTTTTGAAAAAGTCAATATTAAGATTTTGTTTTGTCTATGTGTGTGCCAATTTTCAGCGTTCTAGCTTTTATGGTTTCTGAGATATATGGAAAAATAAACCGAAAATTCAAAAGTTGATAACCCCTGACTGAAACAAAAATTCAAAATTCTGAGTATAAAAGTTTGTAGGCCTATAACTATTTATACATTTTGATATTTTGGGCTCTGTAAATTGAGCGGATCAAAAGTTATAAGGGGGGTGGGACACACACAGACACACGAAATGCTCTACTCCGAATTCCGAGTAAATCCGTATATGGAACATATATGCTGCGAAGCCTCTAAGTTGGTGTTTTTTGACTTCAAAGTTGGAAAAGCCGTGAAAAAAGTAGACCCTGCATACAATTCTCGCGTATCTAGGATTTAAACTGCCTCTTCCTTTGAGAGAATTTCATTCTCTTGAACGAATCGACAGTTGGAATATTTCAGTGAGGTTAGGAGTTAGTATTTAGTTACCTAGGACTGTGCATTCGGGTCTTAGAAAGTAAGATATGGTCACTAATAATTCTAAACCGGTGCCTCACAAAAAGTGCAATTTTTATTTTATTTTTGTGTAACTTCTCGACCAACTTTATGTACCATATCAAATATTAATTCAACACGTAACAAATAACAAGCTGGTACATTATGGAGACCTGCGATATTTACTGTCTCACTTTAAACACGATTAAAAACCGTGTTCATACCGGGATATTTAAATATAAATTACATTTTTTATTTAAAAATTTAACGACCTGTACTTAGCTAAAACCAGGCTTTTATCCACTAATACCTCGAGTGTTCGTTTCTGTGAGCGAAAAAAAAGATTTTATATAATTTATTTCATTTTATTATCATGATTGTACTTAGTTATATCCCGTCAGAGTGGGAACATTACCTGGACCATTTTGTGGAGAGGACTCGAGAGTTAAAATTAGATTTTTACTCCCGGCACCTTACGTAATATTCCATTTATAAAAAAATAATTTATCATCCATAATATTCAACCAACAATATTTTTTTTCCTAAAAGAATGAATGTGTCCTTGTAGTAACAAGTACATATACATCCTCATGCATTCCCTAAATTAAGCATAAATGCTTGTCCTATAGGTGAACGAAATCGGTCGTGGCGGGATTCGAACTCGCAACCACAGGATTACAAACCCAGCGCGCTAACCGCTTTGCCACCACCCATCTAAATTTTATTTGTTTAAATTCTTTTAAAATACTCCTTCAAGTGTAAGATCCTGCGATTCTAGACATACGTCATTTTGTATAGTGGTCCCATACAGAATTCATAATATAAAGGCTGATTTTTTCTGTCTGTAGAAGGATACTACAACAACCATGATTGGATAAAATGTATAGATATATGTATGTATATTTTATTTAGATGTAAAAAAAATTAATGCATTTTCTCACATCTAGTTTAAACAAAAAGAATATTAACAAGTTGAAAAAATAACAAATTTACACCGTATGAATTATATAAAAACAACAAAAAACAAGAAAATATTCCAATTTACACAAAAAAACAAAGGTAGAACAAATATGTTTAAAGAACTTTTCTTTCATGTATTCAATACCAAGACCTAGGCGACGAAAATGCGCAAGACCAGATGGTTCCTTCACACATTCTGGCAAATCATTATACGATTGTTGTACTTTGTAGTACACATTATTTGGTGTACCTACCTGCCAGGTTAGTCTGAGGCAGTCTTAAGTCCCGCCGACTGAACCCTGAGTAGTGGTGGCTTTCGGAGATAACATACTTTGTGTTGACTATTCTTGAAAATAGCTATTTTAACACGTCATTTATAGTATGAAGCGTGATTTTTTCTATGTTTACTACAGAAAACCATTAGAAATCACGCTTTCCATTGGCATACACTTGGTTGGTTGTAAAAAAGGCACCGTCCCTGGTAACAAATATGTAAGTATTACGAGAGAGAGAGAGAGAGAGAGAGAGAGAGAGAGGCTATCTCCTCACTACCCTCATACATGTATTCAAAAAACAACCCTTTTGGGTCGGTAAATAGTATCCAGACCATGCTGGCAACTGGCACATACATACATAGCTTTATGGTAATATCGATTCGAGCACTTTGTGTATTATTATTCTCCAAGGGTTACTGCTAGTGTTAGTGGTCAGAGTCACATCAAATGCTTAAGAAAATAATATAATATTATATAGGTTCATATTATTATACATATTATGTACATAGTTAAGTACTTTGGTACGAAAATCTAATGAAACCAAAAATTGTATTATATTTCTGGATCTTTCTAGTAGTGACATACATGTTATACCTATTATGTGTTTTATAGTTATCGCCAAACATCTTGAAAATATTCGGCCTGGGGGGAGACAGTAAGTTGGCGCACGTACATGATCAAACCATCCAAGCAAAAAACACAAATTTGAATTCTTCGCATCTACGTGATTTTTCGAGATGTTTTGCCATAGCTATAATATTACACTGCTTTACCCACCATATTCTTTTTCAGAAGTAAGTACCTAAATGACACGAAAATCGTTAAATTGTACTTGTTTGTCACAAGTTCATTTTTATAGTGTTAGTTTTCTCAATCTCTTAAGAATCAACAGAATACTTTGTTGTTAAACCATTATTGTTTTTCGATCCCTAGGGATGATTTTGTGTATTTTTTCTCGGTTTTCCAACCCCCAATCTTATTGAGGTGGGTTGTTGCGGTATTCGCAAAAAATAAAGGATTTCTTTCAATAAGTGCGTGGGTAGGACTTATTTTCTTGTCTGCTCTCACTTCTCACACTAATTTGTTTTGATGTTCCCGCTAGTTTTTATTTCAACAGTATTTAATATTCTATTTTAAGACATTTATAATAAAATAGAGGTAAATCCTTGTACTTTTGTACCAAAATCGTTATTTGGAATATAAGAGGATCATTAAAAATTTCACGCGCCGTATTTGTTTTACCGGATATCAAATACTGCATAGTTGCTCGGAACAGAACCTTAACATCGCATTTTGAAATCAAATTTCTCAAATATCAGTGTTTCTAAAAAAAAATTCAACATTTCTCTAGTGAATGTTCTTCGCACAATTCACAAAAGATTTCTCTAGTGAATGATCTTCGTACAGTTTCTCTAGTGAATGTTTCGAATTTTTCTTTTCTTTTTTTCCCGAATTGCTTATTTTGTATACATATTTTTTGTTTCTCTATATTCTTTATTTTTTTTATTTACTCTTTAATATGCTATATCTGTACTCTGTTAAACCATCATGTCATGTTATTTCAATGTAATTATATCTATTATTGTGACCATAATATTGTGAACCATGTAACGATGAACCTAAGTGTTCTGTAAAGAACCTAGGGGTGATAAAATACAATAAACAATAAAAAAATATATATTATATATATTTCATATACATATAAGCAAAAAAATGTGCTCAGGGTTGATTTGAACTCGTTCTTTGAATTCCTGATTCAACACTCAAACCTATACATCCAGTCGCTGACCATATTATACCAACAGTTCCACGGGCGACCTCCGTGGCACAGTTGGTAAGCCTTTTGGTTTCTGTGCGGGTGTCCTAGGTTCGATCCCTAATACAGGAGAAAATGATTTAAATTCATTTCTCTCGCTTATATTGCTTCTCTGGGCTGGAAACACTGGTTAGTTGGAAGAACTCGCCACTTGCGCAGGGGGGCAAGAAGTGTTTATTATTTGTTTATTTATCAATTGATCCAATTAATTTTTATATTATATTTCTGTGAGGCACTGCTTTAGAATAGTGCTTCCAGCCTTTTATTTATTATCATCGTTTTAGGGGTGTCCCATAAGAGCCTGGTAATAAAAAATACAACAGGCAACAATAACATCTTACATAGTTCAGCAGTGAGGTTCACCACCTGTCCTGGGGGGCAAGTCCGTTCAAACGGCGGAATGTAAACCCTCCATTTACTTGATCAATTATTAAAATTTTCTTTATACAATAATCGTGTTACGTAGGTTACCACCACGATGTTGGTTACCATTGAACGGGACTTGTCCTGCTGAATGTAGTGCCTTTTTATGTGAGACGAGACTGACGGGTGGAAGTACACGCACCTGTCTTGTTTGATTTTAAAGAATAATGCACACCTGTCGCTGGTTACCCCACGTTGTGGGATGTACTATTTTGTTATGAACATATTTACCTGTGAATACCTCTTTATTTAATACCTAGTTTTCCGCTTCCGCTCTTCAATCAATAATAATTATAATCCTGTTGGAATTCCGCATCAATTGAAACCGCTTCCGTCTAATAACTTCATTTGCGGTTAGTTTCTCCATTTACATTTATATATGCAGAGCCGGTTACATAATTTATTCAAAAGATGTAGTTGGTCCAGGTGCGGACAAATAGAAAGCGCAAAAAAATAGGTGAGTGAAATCTTTGTAAAAAAAATATATATACCTATTGGAAAGTATATTTTATGTCGTTTTATTTATATTGCTTCTCGGGAAACTGCGTGATAACTTAATATACATATGATGTTAAATATTAAGTTATCACGCACACAATAACAAGTTGCCACATCCTGGACACTTATAATATTGCTTATTTCACAGGGTAAAAAAGATATTAAAAACAATTATTCAAATAGGTAAAGCTTTATTGGTGAGAAACGAAAGAGAGCAAGAGAATGGGTAGAACATGACGAGTTTACGAATACGGACTTACGGAGGAGCCTTTTAAATTTATTTACATAATTTCTCCGTATGCTGGAAATTGCACCGAGGATAAAAAGACCCGTCGAATAATCGAAAATAAAGATTTTTAATAAGGAATTTTGATTTTAGATCAAACTTTTTCTCAGTATATAGATTCGGACCTGTATATAACTGGGGAGGTTCACTCTCCAAGGCCTCTGTTTCCATGACTTAATTCCCTCGCAAAAAGAATCCCTCTCCTCGAACGTGATTCAGAGGCGTTGCTGCCTAAACCAATCAAGACACTATCTGCAGAGGATCTTAGTCCTAGGGGAGGTTCTGATACGGTTCATTTTTTCGTGGCAAAGTTGGATCTTCACATAGTTCCTACCCACTTTGGCATCTTTCTCTGCGTCTATATGAATTTCCATCACGTACACAAACTTGTATGAGAAGCTTTCAAAATTACACAGCAGTTTTTTCTAAATCTTCGAGCCTTACAAGACAAGCGACCGTTGTAAGAATATTGTAGCTGCATTGGAGTATATGCTCTTATTTTCATTTTTTGCTTGATAAAAATTATTTTTTCGGTTTATTAAAATTATCTGATACTGTAGATTTGGGCTCAACTTATATCCGATGCGTACTCACTACTCGGTTTTTTGATTATAGTCAAGTAAGACCCTATATGACTTAATTGTTAGTTAATTATATCTTGAGATGAAGTAGGATACTCTCCGAAGTAGGATGGAGAAACAAAATAAACGTGGCAGAAGATTACAGTATCTGGGAGGAACCGGGAAATCAAACACCATGAGGATGGTCGGTCTATTTTACGAGAACCCAAATTGTATGAATGTATCATAAACGAGCCGAAGAGGGGAAGGTGTGGTGTTTGGCTGTATATATACCAGAGAGATGACGCAAGATCGAAAGGTCTGGAGATTGCGTACCAGAAGGGCCAACCCCATATGATTTGGGAAGAGGCAAAGACGAAGAAGAAAAATAAGATTATTTTTTCTTTTGAAAAACCTATAAACGTTGGAAAAGTGCCATTTTGACTATGTAGGTAATGAACCTGACCACTATCAAACAAAATTACGTGTCTTCGTTTCGTCACAAGTGAAATGTCTAACTCCTCTGACGAATTAAGTTGGCCTGATAAATGGCCTTTCAAATAGCTTTCGTGAAAGGTTGTATAACGACAGGGCCAAGGCAACGCAATTTTCCTCGCCTGGAACTGACCCCCATGGTCTCAATCGATAATACTCCGAGCGACTGCAATGCATACACACACCATCACTATGTGACCTCGATATGTACATGTGAGTGAGTCTGGTCGACCAGATCGTGTCCCTCTGTTATTTATCTGACCTCCATGTTTGTCCGTGGACCTTTTCATGGTCAGAAGTTGTCGCTTTGCTGAATTTCATAATCTCAAAAAACGTATAAAGCGTTCTGTCATGGATTATGATGCCCCTTTACCAGAAGACTCGATTTCCAAAGATCTTGGTCACTTATCTGATGCCCTATGTATTCAATTGGCCGCTGTGGCATAGTGACAGGACGTTCAGCTTCTGTGCCGGCATTCTGAGCTCGAATCCTAGCAGAAGATAAATTGATTCGAAAAATTATTCTCGCGTAGATCTTTTCTAGTTTTTTTTGTTGATGTTCATTCGTGGCGACCCTTGAAGGGGTCGATTGCAGTCCCCTTTTACGGAATCGGTAGTGAAGTTCAGTTTTTGGGCGACGATGGCGTCCTCACGATACAGAAATAATTAGAAGCTTCTGAATGGTGAAACTATATGAGGAGGTATAGACAGGCAAACGTTATTAGAAGGATAACAATAGAGTGAACTTTGAAATACGCAAAACTTAGAGCATCTTTGACATTGTCTGGTTGTTGATTCCTCAACTGGACTTCGCGAATTGTGAACTTTCAAGTGGCTTTGTGTTTGGATCATATTCTTAGCCACAAATGTCTTATTTATTATTGAAGGGTTTTGTTGAATACGGGGGAATTTCTTCATTGCCGTATTACTTATCTGTTTTGTATATTTGAGTTAAAGAAAGCTTTGGCCATGAAATAAATCCGTTACAAGTTATCTTTAATGGTTGTTTTGAGTTAAATTCCCTTTAGCAGATTAACAACTGTTAACAGTTGGTTTATATTTAGTATTTTAACATCACGCGATAACCTCATCATATCATAAATATCTACACTGTTTTTTAAAGTTTGGGACGCGTTTTCCTATAGACGATTTATTCATTTCAATATAATATTACATATTTAATAAAATAAATACTTCTGTACTCTATTTTTCTAACCATTTGTCTAAAAGCATAACATTTACTGTTCGGTAAATATAGAGCGTATAGTACCGAGAGTAGCTGATGGGGCGGTCTTTAGATTAGTACTTTCAGTAGATTATACTGTGGTACAAATGGAACTAACGAAAATGAATAGATAATTAAACCTTGTGGACTGTCATCGACTGCAGATTTATTTATTACTTCTCTGGCAACTAACAGATACAATGTCAATTAATAATTTAACACGCACCCAATAACAAGTTGCCACATTTTGGAGACTTACGGTATTAATCGTCTCACAGATACAGACTGAAAACAATTAAAAAACTGTCTTCACCGGGAATCGAACCCGGGACCTTTGGATCAGCAGTCAGATTCCTAACCAACAGATCTTTTAATATTAATTAATATGTAAGGCATCGGATAAGTGACCAAGGTCTCTGAAAACAAATTATTGATAAAAGGACACAATATCTATGTAATAATAGTAAATGCATTGAAATTGTTCTTCGAGATTACAAAATCTTTGATCAAATCAAATACTTCAGATTTAGAATAAATATTTCAAATGTACCCGCAGAATGTATCCGCAGATATTGAATAAATATTTCAAATGTATCCGCAGAATGTATTAGCAAATTTGATTAAATATTTCCGATGTACCTACCCGCAGATTTTTAATAAACATTGCAAATGTATCCGCAGATTTTAATGAATATTTCAAATGTACCCGCAGATTTGGCACGGCTGTTTTACCTTCGTCAGTAATTATTTAAACTAGATTGCTGAACGTTACTTTCGGCCTTGTTGATATTAATCTCATATAAGTACCAAATACTTAGTTAATAATGTGGACGAAAACTTAGCTTATTAGGCCAGTTCACGCATTGAATGTACATACAATCTTTTACATAAGAGTCCCATCACAACGCGACCCTATTGCGACTTGGTACGGGACATTCTAAGGGTAGTTTGACGCGAGGCTGACACGTTAATGGAAATTCCCAGAACGTTCATCTCACGAGTATCAAATACGCATTATGTAAAATTATCGTTCTCCAGAGTATCATTTAACTTGGTGACCGAAAAGATTTTTCTGGAGGAAAACCTCTTTATGTATTTAGTTTCTCTTTATTTTATTATCAAAATAAAAAAGTAATTTATTTTTATGTTATCTTCCATAGTAAAATAGTCATCAATAAAATGAAAGTGGACATATCCACATGTAAAGAAATAATAAAGAACGTTTATCAAAGAAAATTATAAGGGTATTGAATGAGGTGTCTAATATCGCGGCAAATCGTGTTGTTTCGTGTTGTTCAGCATTATTTCTGTCTTATACATATTATGTAGGTATATGAGATTTGCTCTCCCTGTCCGTCCTCTCCCTCTCCCTATTTCCACTTTTTATAACCAAATATGTTTTGCTTTGTATATGATTTAATATTATTTTCTTTTTTAATAAGTAGGTACGTATGTACCGGTTTCTGCTTTTCGATTTATATAAATAATATTGTGGAAACTGTGTTGGCAGTATTTTTATTGATTAAGTTTTCTTATAGTTTGATTTTATGTTCACTGCTGTATGTTTCCCAAATTAAAAAATAATTAAAAAAAAACATCCCACAATGTGGGGTAACCAGCGACAGGCGTGCGGGTGTGCATTACCTATACACCAGTCTCGTCTCACTTAAAATTCTATACATTGATGAAATTCCTTCGGCGTCTTACGATTCCCCCCTTCCTCCCCTCATTATGTTGTTTTTTTTCATATAATTCACTGTTTTGTACATTACAAAGAAAATATTCTTCTTTTTCTCTTCTTCGTGCCATATCAGGTCCCCCCGATCACTGCTGAAAAGGAATCTCTATCAGCCGCTGTCCGGAACAATTCGCCAACGTCTCTGATGCCGGTCTACTCACGAATGTCGCGGAGCCATGACATCTGACGTCTTCCTATTCTGAGGCGTCCCTCTATTGCAGCCCTTCATAATCAGTTGGAGCAGCCTGTGCCTTTTTGCCTCGCAGAACGTAACCTAAATATGATATCTTTCGCCGCTTAATTGTGTCAACTAGCTCGCGCTCGAGATTTGATGTTCTGAGTAGGTCTACATTAAATATTTTATCGACCCAGTAAATATTTCTGTACCGAATTTACTTGAGGTATCTCTTGGAAGAGATACCTTTGTGTTCTTCATTGTACATTAAGACCCTTGTATACCCTGGATATACGGATGTAAGCAAAAATGCACACTAAATTACCTACGTATGTATGAAACACAAAAAAATATTGTATATCACCTGACATGTGCAAAAAAGGTAAAATTTAGATGTTTTTTTTTTAAATAACAATAAAATATTATAATAAAAAACTCAGTCTGTAGATTTCCATATTCTCTTTCGATTAAAGTGAAAATCTACTTCATAGTCCATGTGGTTTTTTATTTACTTACAATAAAAAAATAAAAAACGGTTTTACTAAAACTAATTATTCAAGAAAACTATTAAACAAATTCAAAATTCAAAAAACTCATGCAATAGAATAAAGACTTACATACAAACTGTTCCTTATTTCAAAGGCGTATCTTTTGAGGGTATTAGGGAAATTATTTTCAAAAGATACTATATAACCTACTATAGCGTCATTAAAAAAATAAACAAAATACACACGTTTGTCTTTTTCAAAGCGGCAGCCTTTTCATAATTTACTTGCATTTCATACTTTATTTATTCCGTACATAGCAGTCTACGTACGTATGGTATACAGTAACACCGTCATCAGTTTGCGGTGCGGTATGTCCGCGTCCTACATTCTGTCCTATTATATTCTCCGTACCTCATTTGGTTTTCTCCTTTGATGCTATATGCGCGTCACACATTCTGGTAAATGGAGGCAGTGACTATATGTTGCCGTCACTACATATTATGTATCTAGGGCGCTCTGTTCTCTTCCTCCACTCCGCAGGGATGTTCGGCAAACGTCGGTGTTTACCGGAAAGAACCGATTCAAGAAGAGGTATATAATGTTTAAAAAGACGAGAGTTGGAAATCGCCTTTCGTAGCATAAACTTAGTTTGAGCTGTACATAATTTTTTTTTTTTTTTTTTTTATTATTGATACCAAAAATACAAAATTACAATATAAGTACAAAAAAAAATATCAGAAAAATTAAAATTATTACAGATCAAATACATGGGTTGGTTTATACCACCTCACTAGGCCAGGCCTGTTCCGAGGTGGTAGACTAGTTACATATATTAATTACTAAATCGAAATAAACTGTAATATTGTGCAGTGTGCAGTCTATGTTTCACTATGTAAGATTTGTTGTATATGTTGTTAATGTTTGAGTATTTGCTGACAATAGTTAATCCCTTTATTATATAGCAATATACAATATATTTTCGTGAAAATATTTTTTTTTTTTTTTTATATGGGTTGGTTTGTACCACCTCACTAGGTCAGGCCTGTTCCGAGGTGGTATACTAGTTACATAATAATTAGTTACATAATGTTGTTATATTGTGCAGTCTATGTTTCACTATGTTAGTCCTATATGAGATATGTTGTTAGGGATTGACAATTTGCTGACAATAGTCAATCCCTTTATTATATAGCCACGTATGAATTGTTAGTTTTAGTCTTGTCTTCTTCATTATCTGTATGTCCTTTATGTCTTTAGCAACTAAATTTAGTATTTTTGGAGCCAAGTATTGATAATGTCTATGTCCGTATGCAGTATTCGTCTTCGGAGTTATTAGTTGAAGTCTGTGTCTTGTATCGTGAGAATGTTGAGCAGTGATATGGTTTTCTTTATCGTTGTGAAAGTGTATTAGTATTTGTTTTACATAAAGTTGTGTTACAGTTAGTACGTTAAAGTCTTTAAATAGTTGAATGGTTGGGAAAAGGAAAGGTTTTTTTGTAATTACTTTAATGAGAGCTTTTTGAGCTTTAAAGAGAGGATCCATATTTGTTTTAGCTGCACCTCCCCATCCAATCATTCCGTGAGAGATTATGGATTGTGCTAAAGCATAATATATAGTTTTTAAAGTTTTTTGGTCCATTATATTACGAATGTTTTTGAATAAATATATAAGTTTTCTAATTTTTTTTGCAGTTGCGTTTATGTGTTCAGTCCATCTAAAGAAATTGTCAATGTAAATACCTAAGTATTTAATTTCCGCTGTCCTATTGAGAGTCTTGCAGGAGCAGCTTTGACGTCGAGTACAATCGTGTATAGTCAAGTTGCTGTCGAGCTTAGGTTGACGTCTAGGGTCTATACTAAAAGTCATGTACTTTGTTTTTTCAATATTTAGTGTCAGTAGATTAACGTCTAGCCATTTTTTAATTTTATCGAGTCCGACAGAGGCCCTATTAAATACTCCTGTCCAAGAGTCAGATGTAAAAATTATAACTGTGTCATCTGCATAACATGTCAAGTCCCCGTCGATATTTAATTGGCAAAGTGAGTTAATGTATAGTAGGAACAGAATCGGCCCAAGTGTGCTACCTTGAGGTACTCCGTACGATAATTGTCTGTTTGAGCTTATTTCAGAATCAATGTTTATTGAGTGAGTGCGATCAGTTATATATGTCTTAAACCAGTTATATGACGTATCTTTTATACCAATATTCTCAATTTTCTTTAGTAGGATTTTATGAGATACCGTATCAAATGCTTTACTTAAATCAAGGAACACAGCAATGCAATTTTTGTTTTGGTCAACGTTTTTTGAAATGTGTTTCGTGACTTTCAAGATTGCGTCTTGTACTCCCATATTTTTCCGAAAACCAAATTGATTATTCGAGAGAATTTTGTGTTTGTCCAAGTATTCTACTAGTTGATATTTAACAAGATTTTCAAGAACCTTTGATAAAACATTTAAGAGCGAGATTGGCCTATAATTCGATGGACTCTGTTTGTCGCCGCATTTGTATATTGGGACAATATTGGCATATTTGAAATGATCGGGGAAGACACCACTAGAAATGCTTAGATTACAAATATGGGTAAATGGGATAGCTATTTGTTGTTTTATTTGCTTGATTAGTTTAGTGTCTAGTTTGTCAGGTCCGGTAGCGCAGTCGTTTCTCAGTCTATCTATTTGGTTAATTATGTTTTTGGTCTGAAAAGGTGTCATTGTGAATGTATTGTGTGTAGTAGTAGTGTTATTGAATTTGTTAGCTAGGGATAGTTCATCGGTATTCATTTTGTTCAAGAGTTGATGTGCTAAAGTCTGTCCTATGTCCGCAAAATAATTGTTTAGTGTCGTAGCTATTTCTGTTTTGTCAGTAATCTTCTTGTGATTATGTTCAATTTGTTTTAGTTTTATAGTTGTATTCCCACTTATATTGTTAATTTCTTTCACTGCTTTCCACAATGCTTTAGGATCTTCTTTGTTTTCTGCAATTTTTCGTCTGTAATATTCTTCTTTAGTCTGCTTCACTAATATTCTGCAAATGTTTCTATATTTTTTGTAGTAAGTTAGTAGTCTATGGTTGTTTGGAAATCTAGAGACCTGCATATGAAGTTTGTCGCGTTTATGCAGACTTTTCACAATATTACTGTTGATCCATGGTCGAAGTTTTTTGTTTTTATGGTTCAGCGTCCTAATCGTGGTGTGTTTGGTGACACATGTGTTTACTTGTTCGATGAACATTTTCATTGCATTGTTGACATCATTTTCGTTGAGGATATTTGTCCAAGATAAAGTATCAAGCTCAGATTTTATCGAATTATAATCTGTAAATTTGCGAGGGGTTAAGTTTTGTGGAGTAGATTTTTCGACATTATTTTTATTGACAAAAGCAGCTATCGTGGCGAAGTGGTCAGTCACTGTTGTGTTTATCACGGCTGCTGTGATTTTAAGTGTGGTCCTGGCATATATATGATCTATGCAGGATCGCGTAGAAGATGTTATTCTAGTAGGTAGATTTATGGCTGACAGAAAGCCATTACTTGCAAACAGGCATTCATAATCATCAGCTTGATGGTGTCTTTCTCCTATAATATTAATATTTAAGTCCCCAGCTATGATACAGTTTCTGTATCTATTTTGACTTCTCAGAGCTTCATTCAAGGAGTTTATAAACGGGGTTATATTGCTGTGCGAAGGGGAGCGATAAATAGCAATTATGACTATTGAATCCAGACATTTGACGCATACGTTGTTTGCTTCCGTGATAGTAATCGGTACCGACGTACCACTTAAATGATCCCTTATGTAAACAACAACCCCCTCGGAACGATTTTTATGGTGTTTTGAAGTAAACACATCGAAGCCGAGAATTCTTGGTGCTGTAAAGTCATCACTTATCCAGCATTCGGTAAGAATAATTATATCAAATTTAATCTTTATTTGTTCCAGTGAAACCAGTAGATTGTCAAAGTTTTTGGTAACGCTTCTGATGTTTTGGTTAAATATTTTGAAGTTATAATCCTCAGTAAAGTATGAAGCTGCCCTGGATGCGTCGACAATATTCATCGTTTCCACATCAACTAAAATTTGCAACTCATCATCAATAAGAGCCATTTCTGTTTAAATTGAAAGTATGTATGTATTATGTAATAATCTATACCAGCAAACAATTCTGAGGCCTCAATTTGTAATAAAAGGTGAATATCATACCATACAAAGAATTTTTCAGGTTTTGAAATATCCATTTCAAAGGCGTAACAACGTGCATATCATCTTCGAATTAAAAGTCTTTATTTTAAAGCTCATCGAAGGTACGTTCATTTTTTATCTGTATAGCTTTAGATCCGTCTTCTTTACGAACAAAAACTTTACCACCCTTTACCCACACAAATGAGTATTTTTTTTCCTTTGCAGCACATTTTGCTTGATAAAGGAATCTCTTTGCTTGAGTGGTTAAGTCCTCGGACGCATAAATCGGAGTTCGCGGACCCGCTATTCCCAGACTGCTGGTGTTTAATTTGTCCTCCTTATCCAAACTCCTGTTATAGTTCTTTATTTCTTGTATATAATGGTCTCTTTGCCAGATATTTTTGAATCTGAGGATTACAGGTCTCGTCTTATTGGGAAAAGCCTTACCTGGCTCCCTATAAACAGAATCAATATTTATTTTTGCTTTGTCCAAATTTACTAAATTATTCAAATTTGTTATAACCTCGTTTAAATTTTCTTCTACTGTTACTGGTATGCCTCTTATAGCTACATTATAGTTTTTTGAATATCGTTCGTTGCTCTCAATTTTGTCCTCCAGATACAGCATCCGCTCCTCTAACTCCATGTTTTTCTTTTGCAATTTGTCCATTGATTTGATCTTCGAATCAAACTCATCCATTCTTTTGTTGAAGTCATCCATCTTCGCAGAACAAAAGTTAATAGACTCCTTGAAGAATCCGAATTCCTCACGCATCACGGTAAGTTGGGCTTGCATATTTGTAATTGCCTTCATTATTTCATACGGCGTTGGTTCCGGCACGTCAATAGGATTTGGCGACACCGGAGTCATAGATAGTGCTTCCTGGACACCTGCCGGCGCCGGAGCAACAGTCGTGGGCGTAGACGTAGTCGAGGAGTTGGATCTAGGATCCCGCTGCTTGCAATCCATACATTTCCACGAAGATTTAGCAACCGCCGACATCTTCCTAAGGTTACTCTCCGTAGTCTCCACACAAGTGTAATGGAAGCAGCTGTAACATCTGCTGCAACTCATATGCTTCTTGGGACTAATTGTCAAAGTACACTTATTACAGTTAAGTGATTTCTTCTTCAATCTCGAGTCAGACATGTTGTTATCGTTATTAAAATCGATTAATTTGGTCTGATACAATTAAATTCAAACGCAATAAGTAGGTATAAAAAGTGGATAGGGGCAAGCCCACTATAATTATATGGAAAATTAGTATTTTACGTGATAACTTTTGCACCTTTATAGATGGAGCACACACACCACGAAGTTTTTTATGCCAATTTTTTTGGACTTTTCAACTATATAAGACACTTCACAAAAAAGTTTCTAGTTTAGGTGACACTTCATAAAAAGGTGTTTTTCAAAGTTTAACTCAGCATAACTCTCTTATTTATTTATCGATTTGAAAACTTTAAACACCGAAACACTTGTAATTTTAAGAAAAAATAAGAAAACGAAAAAAAAGTTTTTTTTGGAAAACTTAGAAAAATTTTCAGTACGGAAAATTCAATTTTCCACTAAATTCCTGAACTTTCGCACATACCACCACGAGGTTTTTTCTTTGGACTGATGTCCTGTACAGTTCTGCAATGAAAAACGGACACTTCAGTCACCAGGAAGAGCAGCGTTCTCTCTTTTATCCTGAATGATTACAGTTTTCACCAACTTTTCACTTTATTTTTCAATTCAAATACTTTTAGGGAAAACCACCACCTCCACTGAACAGATCACAAAATTTCCCGTCGGATGATATATAACAAGTCAATATTATACAAAAAAAAACTAAAAATAACAATTTAATTCACAGAGCACAAAGAATTGCGTTATTCCGGGTTGCGAACATATTTAACTATATAATATGACACATATTTTCAGGGTACGTCATATACGCATATAATTCACACACTGGCTTCTTGTACATATTATTCATACACTGGCGGGCTTATAGCCAAACGGCAATTCAATCCAACCAACCAGAGTTAATTTTAATATACAATAAAATGTGTTGTATGAAAGTAAGATAATGACATGACAAAAATAAAGATTACAAAGATAACAGAAGAAAGGTAAATATGAGGAAAACCAAAAAAATATTGAATATAAGAACAGTTCATAGCAATGATAGGAAAACTAAAGGATTTGGAGAGGAAGAAGAAATCAGGTACCTATTATCAGATAGATATTTTTGCTTTTTTAATGTGTTAAATAAGATGCAACCGACGCAATATCAGGACTTAAGACTATTCCATAGTCTTGCTGATTGTAGGTACTTCAAATGAAGAGCTAAAAAATCCAGTACTTTGAATTGGAATAGATAGTAAAGTACGTTTAGCAGATCGGTTACTTGAATATCAAAAATATCAGGTAGATATTTAACAATTTTCAAGAATAGCATTTTTTCTTGTGAGATTTAGACGCTTGCAGAGCTTTGGCCTTACATTGATATCGACTGGTCTCCCTTTTGAATTTTAGGACTCAGTCCCGTAGAGAAATTATAGAAAATTCATCTTAATTTCCTTTTGAATTATTAATTTTATTTTGCAATTAATAACAGGATACCTTGGAGATAAAAAAAAATAGGTAAGAAATGCAAACTGAACTAAAAAACTAAAGGTTTGAAGAAATGGTGTGTGAAAGTTCAAGATTTGAACTATGGTATATTTTGCGACGAACATTTCAAGGGGTGAACTTTTAGTGGCACAAACTACATATATAGGTTCAACACTGAACTTTCCAGAAAGTAGTTCAATTCGTTTTACTATATGTCTAACATTTCTCGACGTTTCTGAGAAGACGGTTATTAAAGTTTTAATTAATTTTAAAACCGTTTGAAAGTGGCCTAGTTGGCGCCCAACGCCGACGGACGCTCGTTTTTGTTTTTCTATTCGAAGGGTTGGAAGTGGTTGGAGTGGGGCTGGTCGTGTTTTCACCAAACTTTCCACCTACTGCCGATAAAACTAATTGAAAAGCTGACATTAATCTTAATTCCCTAATAGGCTTTTCCGCTTTTTCTCTCTGTCTATCTTTCCCTCCCTAATTGCTTCTTAAATCTCGACAAATTGATTCGTTTTCGACGATGCCTGAAATAACTTTGACGATTCAACTGGATGTTTAGTAGGTGCGTGAGACATATCCTAAATCAACTCTTAGGGGGATTCGAGTATGTTTAATCCGAATTTATCGGTGAATGCTCACTTTTCCAAATTTCAATTATTGGAATCTTCGGGAGGGATTCCGTAAGCTGTCTGTTGCTTTTCGTGGAAGTTTATATTGAAGATTAGTAATAAATTTGTACCACACAACTCCTGCGCATCAGTGAAATGAAAATACTGCGATGCATAGCTGGTAAAAGTTTTCGTGATAGAGTCAGAAATACAGAGATTCGAAGAATCTGCGAAGCTGAGGACATCGTAAGATGGGGGCGCCAAAGAAGAAGGTACTGGAACGAACACGTCAGCCGCATGTCCGAAGATACATAGGATCCCAAAGATAGCCCGAGGCAACGTACCGGAGGGGTCTTGACCACGAGGACGCCCACCAAAAAGATGGTGAGATAGTTGGCAGTCCACATTACAGAGGCTGAAATGCAGCATAAAACAGGTCCTGGGCCTAATGAGAGAACAAGAAGAAGAATAAATTTGTTTAGATAAAATAAAACAAGTAGTTTCAAGTTCCAATGACACAAGCGTGAATCTCTGAAGGTGGTCACTGGATAATCGATACTAGTTGTGTTTTATTTTATCCACAAAATATACTAATTTTCTATGGAGTTCCACCAAGAATAGTCCACCGTGAAGTATATTTAGACGTTGAAATTGTATTAATCGATTGTTAGTAAAATGTTTAATATATGTTTGTCATTACTCCAACAGTAAAATAATTATGAAGTGATAATCGAGATGCGACAGTTTAAATCATTGAATATAATGTTCCAAATAGACGAACTTTGAATGTAAAGGTAATTTTAATTTTATTTATTTATTTATTTATTTATACATCTTCTTGTACATAATATAAACAAATATAATTGTACACTGGCGGGCTTATTGCCATTAGGCAATTTCTTCCAACCAACCAGATTACGAAGTATTACAACATTGTGTATGTACAACAGCAAATAAATATGAGTAAAAGAAATCAATGAAAATACGTATAACACTTACATAAATACTATTAAAACAAAAAATAATAATAATAATTCATAGCAAGAAAAAAGGATATGGTAAGGACAGGTAAGGAAATCGGGATCAGGTGTTCAAGGATAAATATCCCTTCTTTAGTTTTTTCTTGAAAATACTAAGTGAGTAAGAAAAATACTAATTTTAATGTTTAATTTTAATTGGTTCAGTAATAATTTATTTGTATCAATCCAATCTTCAATTTAATCTCTCTGCGAAAGCCCGGGGTTATGAAACCAATGTTGTATGATGTATAGTTTGTCTATCTTGTTGTTAGTTTTACCTGCTAATGTCAGATTTTATATTTTAAATTTGATTGTTAATCCTTTTGATTTAGGATTCAATTTATTAAAATTATTTTTTGTTTGAAAGTTTATTTTAAAGTAAAAACAAAGAAGAATGAAGAAGGAAAGAACTATAATACAAATTTTAATATCTAGATCCAAAAATAACATACATACCATCACGACGTTTCCCTATTTGGGGTAAGCAGAAAGAACCGAACGCCAGACTCTTCTTATCTTGACATACATGTTTTGCCTCATTAACATCCATGCATCGCGTCATTCATGATCTCCTATTATTTTGACTAACATATCATTCCACTCTCTTCAGCCT
This sequence comes from Molanna angustata, assembly GCA_963576475.1. Taxonomy (NCBI): domain Eukaryota; kingdom Metazoa; phylum Arthropoda; class Insecta; order Trichoptera; family Molannidae; genus Molanna; species Molanna angustata. Next base: position 2,228,847 of record OY754982.1, on the reverse strand, counting down.
TGTACACTTTCTTTGTCAGGCGTTCATCGTTCATCCTCTCTACGTGTCCGAACCATCGCAGAGCATTTATCATCATTGTACCAACAATATCTCTTTCAATTTTGCGTTCTCGTCTAATATCCACTGACCATATTTCTTTTGCCCTTCGAATGACAATTGAAAAGGCTCTGGCCAAAAACCAGAAGCTTTTCTGTGATTTCATTGACCTAGACATGGCCTTTGACAAAGTCTACCGTGAAGAACTTTGTAACGTGCTATCAGTGTACGTAGTCGAAAATAAGCTGATAGGAGCAATTGCGTCTCTTTATGAGAGCAGCCAGGCCTGTGTGAGGGTTGATAACTCATCACGGAGTGGTTCCTCACCAACAAGGGAGTACGATAGGGCTGTACATTGACTATTGTGTAAAAAAACTGACGAACGTAAATATCGGTTTGAAGCGGGAAGGTTATCGCCAAGCGCTAATATTTTTTTTTTATGGGATTAGACGTTTGTTGTATAAATTTTTTCTACAACCACCGGACAACAAACAGCAAATCCCATACAAAAAATTAAAGCTTCGCGATAATGAACAGCGTTTTCAATTTGACTCAGGGGCAAGGTGTTAATGGCAGAAAGTGTGAAAGGCTTAGAGCGCTTGGTGAAAATGGTATTCGATGGATGCATCCGATATGTACTGAGAACGAATGGAGAACAGAATGCGAAATACGAATGGATAATGGATAAACTACTAGAACAAGTGAATGAATATTTGTTTTTAGGAAGTCTGTATCAGAGTGATGGAAGGTTGGAAAAGGATATAGAAAGAAGAGTAACGGCAGCAAATAGAGTAAACGGTGCATTAAGAACAATAATGGGTTACCCAATTATCTCAAGGCTAGCAAGGCTCTCTGTACACAATGCAATTGTCCAAAAATAATTTATCTATAATTGTGACTTTTATATCGGAAACGTACGGCAATAATTAAGACGATCGATTTTTATATCGTAAACGTACGGCCATAGTAAAGACGATCGATTTTGATATCAGAAACGTACACCCATAGTAAACTCAATCGATTTTTATATCGGAAATGTGCGGCCATAATAAACACAATAGATTTTTATATCATAAATGTACGGCCTTAGTAAGGACAATATATTTTTATATCAGAAACATACAGCCATAGACAATCGATTTTTATATTGGAGACTTACCTACCGCGTACGATTTTTTTAGCATCATTGAATTACCTAGAAATATAATTTGCCAGGTAATTTATATTTCTCAATACTAATTTATTAACTCGGCTATTTCTGATGAAAATGTACATAATTATCAATCTAAGCTTTAAATGAATTGAGGATTTATCCATAAAATACTTATCGATCATAATATATTTCCCGAATATTTCGACACATTACAAGTAATGTCGTAACCTTACGGCTGTCTGCTTCGGCGGAGATAATACCACTTTTGAAATATCAAATTGTCGAAATCGCGAGAAAATTTTATTTCGTCCACTGAACCCAACATTGAACAATTTTCTCCCAATCTTCCAGACGAACGATCTCAATATAATCAGATTGATGGGCCGTCGCTCTTGCTCCGTGTACCGATCGCACTATCACTAAACAAGTCAGAAGTTCAATATGGACAGCGATATCTTTCAAGGCGTTATTAGGTAAAGACATTTACCAATGGTATTACCGATAAGTACACACTAAAAAATAATGGAAAAGTTATAAAACTGATAATTTGATTAAAGTTGAAAGATTTTATCGGGCTGGATAAAATTACGTTATAACCAAAATATTTCCTTATTAATTATCGTTTAAAGGAAAAATTTGAAGCAGAACCTGTCACACTGCTAAACTCCGAGACTAACAGGCATTAATTATTCTGCATTTCTGCGGAAGGATTTGGGTAAACGACGTGTGTTTAGTTCAACCGCATTATATACACCTATATTACCCTGTGGTCTTGATGTACTTATCGTATGGTTTGGTTTCACATGATGAAACAATATATGTTTTATTTTATTATCTTCACCAATCATGCCAGAATTAAGTTGTTTTTAAGATTTTTTCCACATCTCAATAGAGACAAATTTGGAATCATATAGAAGAACCAGGAACTCAAGGCACCTACAGGGCTTTCGACAGGTCGTTAGCCCTGTAGGTGCCTTAAGTTCCTGGTTCTTATATAATATTCCAACTTCATCTCTATCTAAACCAGCAGCACTACCAGGTATCCCTGGAGTGCTGCTGGTTTTCAGCAAAGCCTTAACCTCTGCAACTTTTAAAATATTCGATGTTAAAAAGTGTTTTCTAAAAAAAATATCATAAGTATTTCCAGCATTTCTCTAGTGAATGTTCGTCACACAATTAAAAATAATCAGCATAAATTCTTCTAAAAAAGATCCTGTGATGCAGCGTTTTTTACTAGGCCACGCTCCATAACTATATGTCGTAGAGAAATCTTTTGTGTGCTTAAAGAGTGCACAAAATCAAAGTGAACGTTCTCGAAAGTTTTTTCATGTCAAGTGCAATAATCAACAAATTTTGTTTGGTTTCCGTTTTTTTAAATCACGTATAAACCCTTTTTAACGCACATTATAGTTACCCTTACTAACACGTAACTTCATAGTGTATTAGGCGGTTTTAATAATATCATATTTTCAGTCACTACATTTGGCGTTATATGCCCTCTTAATCGCGTGTTGGAAATACTTTCTTTAAAAAAAAAAACGTTTCACTCTACCTACCTGCCATCTGTTTGGGACGGGACGAGTTATTTTGCCTCCCAATTGTTTATGGCTGAATATTCCTTTTTATTTATTACGTTAAAATCTAGGCATTTATTCGCTTGTCGGGATTTTGCGTGTTTTCATTTATCAGCGTTCGTGTGTATAAGATAATACCAAATCTCCGTTCATTTTCTGTATCTATTCTGTAAATAAATGGACGTAAAAACTCTCGGTTGGATCTATCACACGTTTTCGTCGTTTAAACTTCGTATTTATCAAAGATGATGGAATTTGATATCAGCTTACGTCAAATCTCGATAGATGGTGGTATTATATTCGATATCATTGTTAGTGTAACGTTTCTGACGTACATATTTCATACTAAAAAAATCAATAATAGAAAATGAAATTGTATCATAATACCAGCCGACTATGGGATATTTTAAAATTATTATGGAATGTGTATTGTCAAAAGTGCTAATGTCCGTGTATGACTGTCATCAAATTTCTGAAACTGACGTAAAACGAAACATGACACAAATATAATGACCCTCAACGTTCCAGGATAACGTGGCAAAGAGTTATTGTGAATTAGACATTTTTTAAAGGAATCCATCCATTTTCGATCAAAGTTTCGATATTGCAAAAAGCGATTCCAAAACTATGCCGACAAACAAAACAGCAACAGGATCTGTTTCCAGCAGTGGAAAGAAGAAGACCAAGAAGAACCGCCCTTTGAGTAATCTTGTGTCACTAAATGGCGTTTTATAAATTGTTTATAAATAAATTATTAAGATAGCTTGTTGTTTGACTAAACGGTTCTATAAAATAGAATAGATAGCATCCATATTATGTAATGTCTGCGACTTTGATTTCGTTGAGCAACATAATGTACCTAAAAACTAAGTTGTCAGCTCTCTTGGAATTATCCTGAATCATTTAATGACGCTATACAAATTTTATTGTTCAGACAACAAACAAAATCTCTTTCTCACAAATTACTACAGTTTACATGGACAAAGATCAAAATACTATCGTAAATTCTTTTCCCCTTCGAAGTAATCACGATATCGAAAGCAACATAAGCAAAAAAATACATGAAACGGCCGTCGACCGTCTTACCATACATAGGTATGGTAAGACATTCATACAAATGTTTTTCTTTGTTCCGGAAGAGTAATAATAAAATTTGTCGAAATATTTCCCGTGGGAAGAGATCGCCAAATTTGAGACTCTCCTTCCTAGTGATGAGCAAAATTCTTGCAAGTCACGCGGTCTTGGTATTTCATAAAAACAAAGAATAAGTTAGTTTAGCTTAGCTCGCGTAACAGAGGTCGTTTTTCATACAAGTGTGGAGACCGAAAACTATGTGAGCTAGTATGAAAAATGACCTCAGCTATGCGAGCTAAGTTAAACTAACTTAGCTTAGCTTTTGGTCTGCAACCGACTCAATTGATGACCAATGACCATATTTTATGAATTGGAGAGTCAAGCCACATACCAGCTCCTTGAACAATGGAATTGCTAGACCCCCACATCTTTATTCTTGCATTAATTATCTTCTGTCTTATAATTATAATTACTATTACGATTAGAATATACCTACCACCCCAGAATACAGCAGCCGCAACTGCATTGTCATTGACCAACCGTTTTATTCTACATTATATAGATATAATAATCGGTTGATAAAATGAAAGATCACGCGGGCTGCGTGGAATGCAAATTTAGGTTTTTTACTTTTTAGGTATAAATATCGGCAAAGAGAGGGGGAGGGGGGGGGGTTGCACAAATACCACCGAAGCAAAAAACCAAATATGATTTGTCCACGTGATTTCTCAAGTTCTTATTCATCATCTACTCCTGAACGAAGGCCTCTTCCATTTGCCTCCATGTCGCCCTGTTCTGTGCATCCATCTCATCTGCGGTCGCTCCACACCCCCCCCCCCCACCTTCACGAGTTAAATGCCGGAAATTTGAATTTTGGATTAGATTCGAGTGTCAAGAGAGTAAAGCCGCTGGTCTTGCTTTTACTCATCACTACTCTGAGTCTGTGTATAGAGGGATGATTCGAGAATTTTCCGAGAGTGTTGGCCGAGATGTCTCGCCGCCGTATCTTGTTTTTGTTTTGCATTGCTGTTGGGGGATGGGGCGGGTGGATGAATGTTCCTATGACTCACCCACCTATGTCTCTTCTGTTACTCCCTGGCTCGGAATTTAAATCGTGAAAAAAATACGGGAAAATTGGTCGCAGTGCGTCATCGTATACGCTGTGCTTCCCCACCCCCCTCCGTCTCGTTCAAGTTATTGTCCTTACGAGCCAAGAGAGAGAGTAATAAATAATTTAATATTACACGATAAAAATTATTTCCGAGGGTAATTAATTATGTATGTACGAAATTTTACTTTACACTCTGTAGATCCATTATCCGATATAGTACTGTTATTAATATTATTTATTACCCTTGTTTTATAAGGCGAAAAATTGTCGACATACCTTAGTAATAATTCAATTTAGAAAATAGCTTTATATTTATGATGTTGGCACTAGGGTTTCTTTCCCGGGTTCCCGGACTCGGATATACCCGGGGAAATTATAGAACCCGATCTCGGGAAATTTTAGTCGGGAATTAAAAATTTAAATAAATTATTTGAGACCTCAGAAAAACGAGATTTTTATTTGGAGTTGTTCACAGCTATATTACTTGTGAAACCAACTTCCACAGAGAGTGAAAGTGTTTTCTCAGTGGCAGGCAATTTTGCTACTAAAACTAGAGGTCGGCTTTCTGATACGGTTTTTAATGCTTGATCATGATTATGTTTAAAGGCCTATTTTTCTAAATAACTAGCAATCGGTTTAAACGATTAAAAACATATATATTTAAGAAAACGTTCGCAGTGCCTCTTTTAAAGGTAATAGTGCATTTTCCGTAGATTCTCGATTTACCGAGAAAACTTGGGATTTTGTTTTTATTCCCGGGTCCCGGGATTGAGAAACCCTAGTTGGTTCCCAAATTCTACTTATATTAAAAAATAGTAAGATGGAAAATGTATTATAATCGGTTAGGAAACGAAATCAAAGGAATTTTTCATTTAAACATTTTTTTTTCGTTAATAATGCTCTTTATTGATAATCCCGATTTTTTGGTAACATGACTAATAAATGAGGAAAAAAAAACAATTGTTTTATTATAGTTATATGTTAAATAACTAAAGATTTCTTAAATATAGATTTCTTAAGTATTCAAAGTATTGTACCGAAACGACGTCGCGTCAAATTATCTTGTAATTAAAATTGCGCTAAAAATTCTTGGGTCTAAACTTCACCTAAACTTAAACTACACCTCGGCGTAAATTCCACAAAATGGCACGTGCCGAAACTTCTTCTCGACAAATTATCATGTGTTGACCCATCGTCTTGTTATATCGCGACAATATTACACGTGTCGAATATTCGTTCCGCCAAAATGACGCGTGTCGAATATTCGTCCCGCCAAAATGACACGTGTCGAATATTCGTCTCGACAAAACGTCACGTCTCGAAACTTCGTCTCGACAAAACGTCACGTCTCGAAACTTCGTCTCGACAAAATGACCGTGTCAAAACTTCGTCTGACAATATGACACGTCTCGAAACTTCGTCTCGACAAAATGACACGTCTAGAAACTTCGTCTCGACAAAATGACACGTGTCAAAACTTCGTCTCGACAAAATGACACGTCTCGAAACTTCGTCTCGACAAAACTTCACGTCTCGAAACTTCGTCTCGACAAAATGACCTTGTCAAAACTTCGTCTCGACAAAATGACCTTGTCAAAACTTCGTCTCGACAAAATGACACGTGTCGAAACTTTGTCTCGCCAAAGTGACTTGTGCCGAAACTTCGTCCCCCAAAAACAGCGCCAAATTACTTACATAATTCTCTTTGCCGAAAACACAAATCACTACAGACTCGCCCTCAAGAATACAAGATTTTATGTTTGCCTCGTTTGAATAGCCTGTTTTATTTCCTTCTCTTTCATTAAATACCGGATAGACGAATATATATATACTATTGGCAGCTAACTAACAGGGTACATTTGTATCAGGGGGAGGGGGTAAATTAATATGGTTTGTTATTTGTGTTTTGGTCCGTCGAGCCGGCCAGGGACGTACCTATGTAGATGTAGAAGGGGGCAATTTCGTCCAAGGCAACTCGGTGTATGGTGTTTGTATTACGCAATAAAGCCATAATACAACGTACTCTTTTTACTTAACGAAATGGACGATATATAAACCCTAATTTTCTCTCTTTCTAACCAAATAACCAACGATAAATTTAAACTGCCGGCTTATTTTATATGTTGTGTACATACCCTTATTTTGTTTATTATGAAAGCGTTTACAATATATTACGTTCGGATAAAAGTACGGTCAGGGCCGGTTCTACAGTTTTCGGCGCCTGACGCGCTTTATTTGAAAGACGCCCCCTATCCCTCGAAAATTTTTCATTGTTTTGTTTTCTTTTGTAATTTTTTTAAAAAATTTGCGAAATATAAATTTGGCTCCCCATATTTCTTTGCGCTCGGCGCAACTGTACTTTTTGAATCTACCATAAATCCGGCCCTGTGTACAGTTGAACAAATATGTGTTTATTTAATTTATGTACAAAAACAACTAGTAGAACCAGCCCAAGCAAAATGAACCACTAAGTAAATTTGGTACAATTAGTATATTTATTTATTTGCAACTTTTTGTACATACAATTTGTACATAGGCGGGCTTATTGTCAAACTGTAGTTTCTTCCAACCAACGTTAATGTTAAATATACAATTAGATAATTATATGACAGAAAAAAATAATGAATCTTTGGCATTCCACCCGATACAAGAAAAAATCTGAAGTAATAAAACAATGATTTTGTTAGTGTGTGTGTGTTTGTCTCACGCCTTCTGAAAAACCAAGAGCATCTAAAAATCTAATTTATGTGCGAACATGTACCAGTATACCTGACGCAGTGTCACGCTAAAAAAAATGCGATAAAAATGCTGAATTATTAAAAATATTGAAATAATTATTTTATCATACAAAATTTTCTAAGCCATATCTGTCAAAAAAGTGTACTTTTTGCACGCAAATATCTGTTAATTTAAAAGTTAGAAGTACGTATTTACACGAATAAAATATATTTTTAAGTATAACTTAGCTTTTAAGTGCGTAACATATAATATTTGTGCTTTACTTTAACTAAGTATTTTAAGTGAAAAAGATGGTGAATATTTTGTCTAATTATAATGTTTAACTTATTTTTAAAGTAAGCGTTTTGTACAAATGTACATACATATAACCCCGCCATTTTAATATCTTTTCATACAATATTTAATTTTCCTACCGAATGAATATGTTCTTTAAAATAATATACCTACCTTTGAAATAAATGTTATTATGAAATAATAAAATGAAACACAAGACTTTATAGCAAGTTTTAAGACATATATTGTAAAAGTCTGTTAATTATTAGTAAAGATATAGGCATAATAAAATTGCATAATTTGTATATAATATTTGATATTGCGGATGATTGTTTTTCGTTTTTGTGGCTTCGAACAAACCATTGTAGGTACCTACATATTCAAAAAATCATGGCAAAAAATGTATCCGAACCATTTGATATTACTTACGTGTTCGAATGGTTATTATGGTTACAGAAAGAATGTGATATTCAAATATTTTTTTTTATGAATCGAATTTATTTAGAAGATTGTTGTAGGTAGGTACCTACCTAATACTAGGTACTTAAACCAACCAACAATATACTGATTTCCTATAGAAAAATTATTTAACTACTTTAGGTTAACTTCAATACATATTCAATATACAAACTATTTCCTGTAGTCGAATTCTTCTTCTTCTTCTAATATGTAGACCTTTGGGTGATTTTTTATACAAACTATATCCTGGAGTCTAATTCTTTTTCTACTTATTTTATGTAGACCTTTGGGTCAACTATTTCCTGGAGTTTAATTCTTCTTCCTCTTCTTTTGTGAAGTCATTTGGGACAGTTCATAAATAAAATATTTCCTATAGTCTAATTTTTCTTTTTCTTAATTTATATAGACTTGGGTGAGATTTTATACAAACTATTTCCTATAGTCTAATTCATCTTCTTCCTCTTCTTTTATGTAGCCCTTTGGGTGAGTTTTTAATCAAACTAATTCCTATTATCTAATTCTTTTTCTTCTTATTTTATGTAGACCTCTGGGCCAGTTTTGATACCAACTATTTCTTTTAACGTAAATCTTCTTTTTCTAATTTTATGTAGACCTTTGTTGAATTTTATATAAACTAACTTCCTATAGTCTAATTTTTCCTCTTTTATGTTGACCAAGGTAGAGTTTTCATACAAACTTTTCCTTTAGTCTATTTCTTCTTCTTCTTCTTTTTTGTTGACCTTTGCGACAGTTTTTATACAATCTATTTCCTGGCGTATAATTATTCTTCTAATATGTAGACCTTTGGGTCAGTTTTTATATTAACTATTTCCTATAGTCTTATTCTACTTTTTCTTATTTTATGTAGACCTTGGGTGAGTTTTTGTACAAACTATGTCCTATAGTCTGATTCTTCTTTCTTTATGTAGACCTTTTGGTTAGTTTTTATGCAAACTATTTCCTTTAGTCTAATTCTTCTTTTTCTTATTTTATGTAGACCTTGGGTGAGTTTTTGTACAAACTATGTCCTATAGTCTGATTCTTCTTTCTTTATGTAGACCTTTTGGTTAGTTTTTATGCAAACTATTTCCTTTAGTCTAATTCTTCGTTTTCTTATTTTATGTAGACGTTGGGTGAATTTTATATAAAATATTTCCTATAGTTCAATTCATCTTGTTCTTCTTTTATGAAGACCATTTGGTCAGTTTTTTATATAATACATTTCCTATTGTGTAATTCTTCTTTTTCATCTTTTATGTAGACCATTGGGTCAGTTTTTTATTACAAACTATTTGTTATAGTTTTATACTTCTTCTTATTTTTTTATTTAGTCTTTTGGGTTAGTTTTATGTTTAATAATCTATTGTACAGAAATATTATAAACAACATGCATACTTGATGAAAATACATAAAAACGAATGGGATGTGACCAACACTAGAATCTTCTCAATACTTTTGTTCAATCAAATTTACACCATTAATTATATCATCATATATTGCTTAATTTTCAATAACTACACATTTCATTTTGATGACAATATATAAACGAGTGGGTTGTGGCCAACGCTAAACTCCTCACTAACAAGTCATTCTATAAAGTATTCAAATTTGTATGGAAAATTTCCAACATTTTCATGAGTTTGTTAAATTATTTTTTATTTAAATATTTTATTATGAAAACTTGATAACTCTTCAATGCCATTTTATGAAAGTGATGTGCCTTTTTACGAATTTGAAAATAAAAATTTCAAATATTAAGTTTCGTGAGCTTGGGGTCACTTTGAAATATTTGACAGTTAAAAAAATTGAGAAGCACTATTCATGTATCGTTCAAAATCTAATGGGATCTAATCGAGTATTAGATATACATATTTGCAAAATTTGAATATAATCGAATGAGTACTTTAGTTTATAATCGATAAAGTAAAATGAACACGCCGTACATAGCACATAGTACACACACACAGATACATTGTGATGAAACTTTCAGAATACAATCTCAGCATGATACTAGTTGATAATCTGCAAAAAAAAAATACCCTTAAAAATTGCGAAATCATAACTCCCCACTATATCACCTTGTGTTAGTGAGGAGTAAAAAATCGAGGTTGTGGCCATTACTGGACTCTTCACAACGTTTATATTCAAATTAAAAACTATTTAACATACTTTAAGTCTTCTTCTTCTGTAATGTAGACTTATGTGTCAGTTAGTCTATCAGTTTTATTGTGCAAAAATATAATAAACTATATGCACACTTGACGAAAATATAAAAACGAATGGAATATGACCAACATCTTTTCATTTCTTTTGTTTAATCAATTTTTAAACCATTTCCCATCATCCAAAATTACTAAATATTTAAAACACATTATTTGCGTTCAATGACAATATATAAAAATAGGGGTTGTGGCCAAAACCAAACTCTTTACAACATTGTCTCTTTATAAACAGTCATATTTAAAACCATTTACCATAGTCCATGCGTGCAGAAATTGTATGTACCTACTTATATATAAAAACAAATGGGTTGTGGCCATCACTTGAACATTTTACATTGCTTACTCAATTAAATTGTCAAACTACTTTTCATACTACGAATTAGCAAATATTTTGTGTGAGAATATTATATAAACGATTGCTTATTCCTTCACTAATTTACATTCTTGGCCAACGGCGGGACTTAAAAGCTAGTACAGAATAAAAGTAAGACAAAAAAGATTGCAAATAAGAACAGTACAAATGATTGGAAAACATATAGATAAGAAGAGGAAGAAGAAATTAGGTATTATCACATAGGCCTTTTTTTAAATATGTTCAGTGAGATCAACATAATATCAGGACTTATTCCCCTGTCAAAAACAAGTTTTAATAAATGTATTTTTTTTTTCAAAGAATGTCCTTGTTTAAGTACATATACATCATCATACTTTCCCTAAATTAAGCTTATGCTTGTACTATAGGCGATAAAAATAGGTCGTGGCAGGATTTGAATTAGCGACTACTGGATTACACTGGTTAGTTGGAAGAAATTGCCATACGGCAATAAATTCGCCACTTGCGCAGGGTGCAAGGAAGTGTTCATTATTATTATTATTACTTACCCAGCACACTAACCGCTCTGCCATTGTATAACAACAAACAGAATCAGTATGTACAGATATGTAGAAGAAAAATATAAAGTCTAACTGAAAAAAGTATATGCACCTGAAAAAAGAATCATCATACATTCCCTAAAGTAAGCAAAATGATTGTACTAAAGGTGAACAAAATCGGTCAAGACGAGATCCTCTGAATAACTAATCTAGCGCTATTCTGCCACCTACCCAATTGATAATTAGTAGCGTCTTTGCCTGGAAACATAAAACTAATAAATGTTTGTTTTTATTATTCCAGGTGATGGTGGCTCTAGCAACTCACCTCCAGACTGTGGAAGCTGAGAAACAGAAGCTCCGCACTCAGGTGAGGAGGCTCTGTCAGGAGAACGCCTGGCTTAGGGACGAGCTGGCCGCGGCTCAGCAGCGTCTGCAGGCCGCAGAACAGAGGGTCGCACAACTGGAGGAGGAGAATAGCCATCTCACATTCATGGCTTCCATCAAGTTAGTACAAAATACTGTTTAAATTGCTCCCCTTCATTCTAATTTTATTGCACCCAAGGGGATGCCCTCAGCTTAATGGTTCTACAAAATATATACATAAATACATAACTATACATTGCATTGCTGGAGCTAGTGCAACAAAAGTTCACCAAACTGGGTGTGGGGTACAAGAATTTGACATATGGGGAACTAACAATACTTAAAGAAAGACTGTCCTGAACTGCCCCATATATACACTCACAATCAAAATGAACACTTGCGTGGCCATAGCCTGAAGTTGAATACAAGTGTGTTTGCTCATAATCCATATAAACACTTCCTGAGTAACAGAGTGTTGGATGCTTGGAACAGGCTGCCTCAGGATCTAGTTGTTGCTGAGGGTGTCAACGATTTTTAGAATCAGAACGGACTTTAAGGATTGCAGTGACGTCATGGACTGAGCATATCAGCTTTATGCTGCCTGCTTGGCAAACTAAATAATAATTTAATGAGTGATCAGTACCATCAAGGTGGAATCCTGAGATGGGCTGGTCATATAATCAGAATGGACGACGGCAAACTCACACTCCACACCACAAGAACCAAGAAGACCGAGAAAATTTAAACAGCGATGGATGAACTCTATCAGGGCTGATATATACATATTAGAAATTGGAAAACAAAGGCTACATACAAAAACTCAAGAATGAAAGAAACTGCTGGATACTGACAAGGTCCACCCAGGGCCACCTTATCATGATGATAATTAGTAAATAATCAATAAAATCAATATTTTATATTAGAAGAATTTGGTATGATCTATATTTTTATCCCTTCCAAGTTGCCCAACCTGTTTGGCATACGATTTGATACCTGGCATACAATATGATACCTGGTATACAATATTATACCTGACATACAATACAATACCCGGCATATGATACTATACCTGGCCTATGATACGATACCTGGCATACAATATGATACCTGGTATACAATATTATACCTGACATACAATACAATACCCGGCATATGATACTATACCTGGCCTATGATACGATACCTGGCATACAATACTATACCTGTCAGCCTTCATGGCTCAGTTGTTTAGGTATCTTACTACTGATCCAAAGGTCCCGGGTTTGATTCCCGGTGGAGTCATAGTTATAAATTGTGGCTTCAATCTGGATCAGTGACATGATTAATATTGTAAGTCTCCAGAATTTAGCAACTTGTTATTGGGTGTCTGCTAAATTCATATTTGACATGTACTTGTTAGTTGCCCTAGAAACCTGGCATATAATATACATTTTCTAAGAGTTGTATCACAGTTTTTTTTTTGTGAATATCATGAAAATGTATTAATCATCTACATTAAAATAACTTTTTTCTTGCCTTTGTATCACTGTAAAAATACAGATAAGCAAAATTTGAATGTTCATGCTCATTGTAGTGACAACCCTATCAGATTCATTCATAGCTAATATTTTGTGAAATATTTGGCAAAGTTAAGTATTTATATTTCGAATTCCGAATAAAAATTTATGTGTCTTAAAATCACCCGTAAAATAAAAGCGGACACATTTCAAGTGAAGCGAATAGTATAATGTATGTATTTTAATGTTTTAGGAAATATGACAGTGACATAAACGAAGAAGACAGCAATAGAGCGGCTGGAGACAGACCAGGAACTGGTAAACAGGACGATCCTATGGTGGACCTTTTCCCTGATGATGACCAGGAAGACAGAAACAGTAAGACCAAGTTTTATTTTGTTTTCTTCATAGAGTGATATTGTTCTTCATAGAGTTATAGTAATTCAAATATTTACATATACACCATCACGGCATAATTACACATTGTGGGGTAACTAGCGATAGGTTTTCGAGTGTACCTACCTAGATTATACATACCTCGTGTCACCTAAAGAGGCAAAGTTCAAAATGTTTGATGGACGTCATTGCTAAACTGTGTGAGGTGTTATTGTTACTCGGTACTCTCACAAATCATTCTTCTATAATACCCCACCCTAAGAGTGACTTGTAAATGTTTTGCCTTCATGTATTATAGAATATTTGTTCATTTACACATTATACAGCATAAACCGATTATGTGTTACTAGACAATACTAGAAATAATTTAAACAGATTAAAATATAGAATCAGATAAATAATAATATAGACACAGATAAATCAACGATCAACGATTATTGTAGCAATATCCAGACTTAGATCAACAATTACTGTAGCAATATCCAGACTTTGATCAATGATTGTTTTAGCAATATCCAGACTTTGATCATCGATTACTGTAGCAATATCCAGCCTTTGATCAACGATTACTGTAGCAATATCCAGACTTTAATCAATGATCGAAGTAACAATATCCAGACTTTGATCAATGATTGTTTTAGCAATATCCAGACTTTGATCATCGATTACTGTAGCAATATCCAGCCTTTGATCAACGATTACTGTAGCAATATCCAGACTTTAATCAATGATCGAAGTAACAATATCCAGACTTTGATCAACGATTATTGTAACAATATCCAAACTTTAATCAATGATCGTAGTAGCAATATCCAGACTTTGATCAACCATTATTGTAGCATTTTTTTATTTATTTTATTTATTTATTTAAGATTTGGTACACGGTTAACATACAATATACATAAACATAATATCAATTATAATAATAAATCAACCGTACACACAAAAATCCCACAAGGCATAGCCTGTCTGTGGGTATACCAATTAAAAATATTCAAAATTATTTCGTTAGTAACATTAGTTATTTATAAAAATAAAATATAGCAAATTGCTTAGGCAGGAAACAAGTGAAAAAATATAAAGTATACAAATTATATATGAAAAATATACATACACATATTTATATACGAAACATCAATAAGTTTACATGAATCAGCAGACTGACAGCGGTGCTACCAAATATTATACCCGCAGTCGATAGTAACAATACTTGGCAAGTACAAGGATATGCATGTCGCAGTCAATCTACACTTTCTAGTTAAAATTGAGAATTTCCAATAATGATTAAAAAAAAAAAATAATAATAATAATAATATAAAAAAATCATTGAACTTTTATACAAGAGCAGAATATTGAGAAAAAGAAAGACATAAGTGCACCAAATTGAAAACCCAACAAGTAAGAAACAAATAAATACAAATTATAATAAGGAGGAGTAGATTAATATTAATAAATTCAGAATAAATTTTTAATAGAGTTGTAACACCAACAAGTAAAATCTGTAGTAGAAAAAAAATACTTATATAAAAATAAAAGAAAAATAATAAAAGCAGGGTCAGGAGACAAGAACCAAAAAGTATGATTCATTTATCAACTCAGAGAATACAAGCAGTCAACAATCACAATTTAATTTGAAAGATAAATGAATTAATTAACAAGTAAACAAAAATAAAAAATAGAGTAATAAAAATCAAAATCACAACAAATACCTCTTGCACATTACATTGGTCTGTGAGTAGCCAAGATTTTATATGTCTGATAAAAGTTTTATGATTCTTGATTGTCTTTAAAGAGTTGGATAATTTATTAAATGTTCTAGGTGCAACAAATACAGCGTGTCTTTGTGTCCTTCTCCTTTTATAATTAAGGACCTTGTACATATTATTTAATCGCTGGCTGACTCTGTTCTGTGTGTTTAGATTGAATAAATGAGGCCTCTTATGGATAAATTTAAGACATTGGAGTATGTAGAGTTTCCTCAGATCTAAGAGTTTGCTATCTTCAAAAAGCTGCGAAGTTGAGAATCTAATTGGTTTCTGGTAGATTTTTTTTACTAACATTTTTTGGATAACTTCCAAAGGTGCAATATGATTATTTAATGCTCCACCCCAAGCCATCATACCATATGTTAAAATCGATTGCACTAAGCAGTAGTATGTCATTTTGACTAAATCTGTTTTGACCATACCAACCAATACCAAGATACCAACCAATCTTTTGAAAACGTACACCAAGTATCAAATTCTTTTACATACATAATCTATATGCTTGTCCCACCTTAAATAAGAGTCAATAGTAATGCCTAAGTATTTCGTGGAGTTGACCGCTTTTACCTCTGAGCATCTATAGCATGTGCTATCACAACCAACATTATGGAATCGCAAAGTATGTGAATCACTACCATCAGGCGCTGATCTTTGTGTATTTGAATATGTTATATACATCGTTTTATCACAATTAAGAGATAATAGACTTTCATTCAACCAAGATTTTACAATTCTTAAACACCTATCTGCTTTGACAAAAGTTTCTTGCCAGGTATGTCCGCTTATGGTTATTGAAGTATCATCCGCAAATGAAATTATCTCACCAGGAATATTAGCGTTGCAGAGGTCATTTATATAAACTAGGAGCAGGATCGGTCCAAGAACCGTACCTTGTGGAACACCATGGAGAACTCTAAGCTGCGAGCTATAGTTATTATCCAGACTATAATCAATAATCGAAGTAGCAATATCCAGACTTTGATCAATGATTGTTGTAGCAATTTCCAGCATATTGATCAATAATTGTTGTGATAATTTCCAGCAATGTCACCGACGCCTCCGTCTCAGTTTGCCCAGCAAGTTAATGCTGGATATGAGATACCGGCTCGCCTGCGCACACTTCACAACCTGGTGATACAGTATGCATCACAGGGTAGATATGAGGTAGCAGTGCCGCTGTGCAAGCAGGCCCTGGAGGACCTTGAAAAGACATCGGGACATGACCATCCTGACGTGGCAACTATGCTGAACATACTTGCCCTCGTATACAGGTATATATTGTGTAATATTCAGGAATTATTTATTAACCTTTTCCGTGCTAGGCGTATGCTAAATAATGTAACACCTCGGTGCAGCACAATTTTCGGACAAAATTAAAAACGTCATATCTCAATAACTACTCACCTGAGATACTTGAAATCTTCGACGATAATATTCGTTTTTAGCTGTTTTAAATGTTGAATACATTTTTTTGTTTATTTTGCTTTTCTGCATGGGTGCTATTTAACTGATTTTTTCAACATTCCAGCTTACAAAAACATGACTAATTAGCAAAAAAATATCACATAAGTAAAAAAAGATATAGGAAAGTATATAGTGAATAAAAATCAGCTTAAAATTTATGAATTTTTAAGTATTTCTTCGAAAACAAACACAGTTTTCAATAATTGCTTAGTGCCTTATACGTTTGTATGAAGTTTATCTGTAAGCGCTATGACCTGTGTGAGCTGCACCATGACTTTATCAACTTATATAGTAGAAAATAGTCATAAAATCATTGCTTGTTATAAATAATGCTGTAATAACTCAACAGGCTCTTGAGTACTTTATCAGAACATTTATAAAAGCAAAATTCATTCATAAAAGCAAAAAATGTTCAATGTATCACCTAATAAGATTTTAAATGTCGGTAACACAAAAAATCAAAGTTACTCTCAAAAACACATGAACTTTAAAAAAAGAGTTATTTTGAAATATGAATCAACGTTAAAGACACAAATAAAAACATATAAATTTACAACAAAATACTTTGATTTTATAAACTAAATAAAAACCGAACACAAATATTTTTCTAAACCGGCGCACAATCTCTACGAAGTCGGATATGGGTTATAAGCAACATTATTATCCATACAAAGCAGTATCTCAGTGCGGGTCCCGATTACGTCTCGGGATGAAATAGACAAAAAGTAAACACTCACTGCCATCTACCAATTTTTTTTTTAATTTTTTTAAAATCATATTTACTTAGATAAATGGTTCGGTTACACGATGATTTTGGATATGTCGATAAATAAGATTTCTACAGCGAGTTTAAGTGGAGCATTGTCCATCCCGATTACCTATCGTGATCCGCACTGGTGTAGCGAATGATTCATCACGATAACGTCTCGGGATTAGCACTGAAACGGTTAAATATGCATGTTTAAAATATATTAGAAATTTATAGCTGGAATAATAAAAATATATATTTTGTTTTGGGCAGAGATCAAAATAAGTACAGAGAAGCGGCCAACTTGTTGAACGACGCCCTCAGCATTCGAGAGACAACTTTAGGAGAGAATCATCCTGCTGTTGCTGCTACTCTCAATAATCTGGCTGTTCTATATGGAAAACGAGGTAAATATTCATTTTTGATCACCCTTCAAATAAAAATATATCATGTGTCTTCTACAAGTGTGTGTTTTAAATGTGTGTATTTTTATTTCCAGGCAAGTACCGAGAAGCTGAACCACTGTGTAAACGTGCCCTGGCAATACGAGAAGCTGTCCTCGGTAACCAACATCCCGATGTCGCTAAACAACTCAATAACTTGGCATTACTCTGTCAGAATCAGGTCTCTATCTACTATCCTCACTTATTCATTTTGAAATATCAATATCTTTGTGATATTACACCCATAAATTGACTCTTCACCTCACTTTGGAAGTAAAGAAATAGTTAATTGATGTTGTTTTGTCTTTCAGGGTAAATATGATGAAGTTGAACGTTACTACCAGAGGGCTCTAGAAATATATGAACTAAAGCTCGGTCCTGATGATCCTAATGTCGCCAAGACAAAGAACAATCTAGCTTCATCTTACCTCAAACAGGTACTTGTTTATTTATTTATGAGCTCATTTTACTGTCTATGGACCTCTTAAAGGTCCATGTTGGCCATGCAGACTTTGTGATCTTATTTATGAATACATCCTTACACTCAGTGCAATGGTTTTTTTATTGTCAAATGACAATTTATTTCTTTCAAATAACCAGTGTTTCCAGCAGCTCATAGAAGCAATAATATATTTTATTTAATTTATGGCATCACATACCTTATACACACATTAATAAGATACACACACATTGAAATACAAAATCATAGAAGAATAAATTAATCATATATGTACACAGTTGGTAAGCCGTTCGGTTTCTGTGCAGCCGTCCTGGGTTCGGTCCCCAGCAGAGGAGAAATTTATTTGAATTCATTTCTCTCGCTAATGTTGCTTCTCTGGGCTGGAAACACTGGTTAGTTGGAAGAAATTGCCATATGGCAATAAACTCGCCACTTGCACAGGGTGCAAGGAAGTGTTTATTATTATTATTATTACATACTTAAAGAAAAAACTACGTGATAATAAAGTTTTTGTAAACAGAATGGAAATCTATTTTAAAATTGAACATGTCAAAGTTTTTTTTTTTTCAACAAAATTTTATTACAATGATCGAATGTTTGCACCGAAGTGACTCGGCATTATCAATTTGACAATCATATTTGGCAACATTGTAAAATCACTGTAGAACTCCACCCACACAGGTGGCAACGCTGTAAATTTCGTAGTGTTGAATGATTTTTGTTTAAATTGGTTAGTTTTTTTTTTATTTTAGACCTTGATAATGCCGAGTCACCTTGGCGAAAACGTTCAATCATATTTATCGAATTTCATGGAAAAATACTTTGGTATATTTGTTTATAAACTTTTCATTAAAAAAATTACATTCTAAATCAAAAAAGTTATAAAAAAATTGCAAAGTAAGCAAAAATGAGTTACACATCTTTAAAAAATTAGATCTATATTGCAAAACCTCGCTAGATATAGATATCACCAGACTTCTTGAGCATTTTTACCATGGAGGGGTGCAGTTTACACATATACCAAACCTGCAAAAAGACAAATATGCGATCTTTTCAAACTTTGTGTAACATATATTATTTTCAAATTTGTATTGATACGAGAAATCAATTAAAAGACATAAGTGAATGTTGCACAAGCGATTAAAGTGATCTCGTAAACCAACCGATGACATGTAGTGAGCCCCTTAGGTGCCGGTTCTCATATAAATATATGTTTTTGCTTTGTCTTTATTGAGATATAAAATTGTTAAAAAATAAATATATTGTTCTCTTGCGGAACAAGTTCAAACAAAAAAAAATTGTTAAAAGGAGAGGAAATTGTAATTGGGTGGTGGAAGCTGCAAAAATTAAAAAGTATATTTTTATGGCAACGATTTATTGTTTTTAAAATTCCATCATGGCAACATTCGTTTTTTATTGCAGGGAAAATACAAGGAGGCGGAGATACTCTACAAACAAGTATTGACACGAGCGCACGAGAGGGAGTTTGGAACAATCGATGGTAAGCTTAAAAATGATCAGCCGTTCGTTAAGAAGGATTTGCCAACTCTTAAGAAATAGACATTTTATAAGTGGTCCATGGCACATTATTACAATTATTTGAAAAGTTCAGGTGTACATGTAAAGATAGGTCTGTTTCAGTCAAATTACTTATATTACAATAAATTAACTCCTCTAAAAAAAGACAAATATTATATTTCAAAAATTAGTGATAGTATGCAAATTACACGACTACTTATAAAATAACCTGATTTTTTTAGTTCTATACTGTGACAAAAAACCCAATCACGAAGAAGTTAATTGCATGTTTGTGTTGTGGAATGTCGACCACAACCCATTCATTTTATGCAGTTTCCGTATAGAAAATCATATGACATAAATCTTTACATGTATATGATTTAGACAATTTTTTATTTTCCAATGTTCATTAGATAATGACGTAATATTAATTATATTTTTTTGTCACAACTTTATCAAGCCATACTTAATTTATATTCTATGGCCATCTTTGTATTTATAACTTGATAATATATTGCAATTTAATTATTGTGTATTCATAATTTACATGTTTTTTTTTTTTAATATTCATATTAAGAATAAAAAAAACTAATGTTTTCAATTTTAAGCTACAATTGAATGTAAATTTTCTTTTCTGGTATCAAGGGCTAGTTTTACAGTCATACCTTCTCATTTTGAACCGGTTTCACAGTGAGTTTTTAACTCATTTTGTCTTGGTTTAAACTGAGTTTTGGCCTAGTTTTACAGTATCTCTTTCTTATTTTGGTTTGATTTTACATTGAGTCATTCTTATATAGTAATAGTCTATTTCATTACCTTTTTTATACATACATACAAGCATGGCATATTCCACAATGTGGGGTAACCAGCAACAGGTGTATTTGACAATTATTTCAATAATATGTATCAAAACTAGATGTATTTAAATATTTTTTAAATTGAATATTTTAAAATAAAGTTTTACGTCTATCAAAATATTAATATGTTATAAGATATAAATTTTTGTAATAAAGTATTTTTGGCCTGTCGAAGAGCATTTATTTAATGTTAATTAATTAAATGTTTAAAATTAAGAGATTATATTTTTCATGGAGTGTTCATTTATCTTTTATAAGACAGCAGATTTATTATATAAATATGAATATTCTCTCGTGCATGTGTATACTTGTATATATCTAATTTTTTTTTCATTTAATTACAATAGTTTTGTGTTTTTACATATATATTTTTTTTTTATTTTTATTAGTTGTGTAGCGTGTTGTATTTTTTTCAACTGTGTATTATTTCATATTGTGTTTGAAAAAAATTGTATGTTACACATTTTAAAGAAATTGAAACATCTTATGTACTGTCTAATATTTAAAGAAATTGAGACATCTTATGTATTTTCTATTATTCACACCATCACGGTATATCCCACAATGTGGGGTAACAAGTGACAGGTGTGCGAATTTGCATTATTTTATAAAGGGCAGCCCACACACCAGTCTCGTCTTATCTAAATAGACACTACATTCATAATGGGTGGTGAACCTAATTGCTGAAATATGTGAGATGTTATTCTTATATATATATTTATATACATATATTGTATTATATTGATGTTCCCATAAAACTATATCTGTTAGCTAGATTTACTAAGTTTTATAAATACACTAGCGGACCCGGCAGACGTTGTCTTGCTCGAACTATTTATGAAGCAAAAAAATATATGTTACATATTATTTGAATCATATTATAGATGTTATTATTCGCTGAGCAAACTTACATTCTCTTGTTCAATGAGCCGCTAAACAATTTGAGGTTAGATTGATTGTCATTTCGTATATAATTGCAGTGGTCAGATTTCGTAGTGTTGTCAGATGGAATAAACTATACATTACCAAGTCGACATTAGCGACACCTATTATAATTTATAGTTATAAAAAAACATGTTTTTTATTTTCCTTTTATTATATTAATGTTTGAAATTCCATTTTGTGAATCTAAACCATTCAGGGACTCACACAAACACACACAAAAAATTTCATCAAAATCGGTTCAGCCGTTTTGGAAGAGTTTAGTGACATACACACGTACAGAAGAATTATATATATATAAAGATATGGCAAGAATTAAACATAATATTAGATGTTTCTGATTTAAATTTGAAAATTGTTCATTTTTTACAAACTCAGTGGAAGTCAGATATTTTAATCATATAATGTTATCAGTTGGTCAACCATAGACGTGAGTAGGTACATTATAAAAACAAACTAAAAACACCAACCATTTGGATATACATACATAGTGATAACACAACAGTTTTTCATAGTTTAAGAATTTAATTGATGTCTGTTTTGATTCATTTCATTGTCTTTTATCTGTTATGGAATTTCACATAGAAATGTCCATCTAAATACTTGTTTCCTTTTTGTATAACAACAGGTTTCCTTGTGTAATAATAAAACGTATATATTTTTTAATTGCATATACGCAAACATTGGATTTTTTTCCCTTTCGGGTGTCAAATGATATTTTTATTGACAAACTTTTTTAACATCTCAATAGAGACGAAGTTGGGATATTGTTGAAGAACCAGAAATTCAAGGCACCTATAGGGCTTACAACCTGTCATAGGCTGGTTTACGTGATCATTTTATGCGCAAAAATAAAATAATATTTCTGGTGAAGTTCAGGGGTGGCATCTGTGTGAGACACAGTCATCTCATTTATAAGGACTGTTGCTTTCATTGTTTACAAATAAACTAATTTCTCAATAGATGGCGTTACAAAAAAGGCTTTTCCGTTACTTCAAAGATGGCAATAGTATAGTTTCTTATTTTCAGGTGAATAAGGAACTATAGGTACCTTGAGTTCCTGGTTCTTTTACAATATCCCAACTTCGTCTCTATTGAGATATTAAAAAAGTTTTTCAATAATAATAATAAAACATTATTTTTGTCTGTTTAATATTTTCTATTGATTATTATTATGTATTAAGATGTTTATATTTACCTAATGAATATAATACCCGACTTTCACTGAAAAATAAATTTATTCTTTATTATTAAATAATAGTTTTAGTGTATTATTGAGACTGAATAGTGAGTGGGTAACTGACTATGATTTGTATATTTTTAATATTATACATTTTCATACTGAAGTCTTTATCGTGTTTGAAGGATGATTTAATTTTCACATCGATGAATGTTTGCCAAAATAGGAATCTGTGGCGAACAACAATTCCCACCGCCAACTCTGAATGAGTCACAACTCAATGGCTTCGGTATAATTTGTATAATATTTAAATTAAATATATAAATAACTATGTATAAAAGTTACCGCTAAGTGGCATTACAATCTATATACTAAGAATTTTATTTTTTACTTTCATTACAATAATTTTATATATATTTTTTATTTCAAGATTTGTTTTGAGAAAAATTGCTTAATATTTTTACTTATATGTTCAAATATTATAAATTTAATATAATAATTTCACAAAGCACACATTATTAAATTTTATATTTTGCATCACAAACGACTATTTTATATTGTAGTATTTAGTAATGCTTGCTCAATATATTATGTTTGTAGGTATGAAAACATTAAGATTCTTTATGTATTTTATTTTCATCGATAATTATTGTATGCAGCTTCTGATAATTTCAACATTGTGTCAAATTCATAATTTTATTTAAAAATGGTTGTTCAACTCTCCGTCCATTTGATTTTATTAAATAATTTATAGTTTTTTATATCAATCTATTTGAAGAATTAATTTTTTTTCTATTCGAATAAATCTTGTTTCGATTGTTTTCATTTCATAATTATTTTTCAATGAAGTTTTATTAGTTACACTTAATAAATTTTATCTATATGTTTATTTATAGTTATATGATGTTTACATTATATTAAGATAAAAATAGGTTCAATTATAAGTTTTTCAGATAGATTTTATTATATCCTCGTTAAGTATATTTTTGCCATTGTTTTCAATATTGACACTTATATAAATGAACTAATTTCACCTCGTTAATGACAAACAGAATTTACAACCTGAGTTGAATTTATAATTTCTACGAGTTTTAGTCTTTGCCTATCTATCCCATAACCCTCAATATCTTCTGATAAATATGTATAATCATACTCATTATTCCTACAATATGAAAATTATTATGGTTCGCTAAATTAGTTTTTTTAATCCTTATGTCTAATACGAAACATGAACTCAAAATAAAGAATTGTACTTGTCATTTTTTTTAGTTCTGTTGTTTAGACATTTGGTTGTTGAATCGTTCTTGAATTTGAAACGGTTTTGTGATAAACAGTTAAAGTCCAAGTAGTACACAACAATTCATAACGCATCAAAACAGAATGGTGACAAATCAACCCATAGGTCTGAATGCAGAGTCCTACCTAAATACTAATCATGTTTTCATTGCTCAGTCGCTCACTTAAGTTAGGAGATCATGTGGCTTCTTAACTGGAAGATGCTACGACGTTTTTCTATGAGAATTGCATTGCAGAGACATATCTAAATACTTAGTGAGTGCGCGTTGGCGTAAACTAATATTTGCGAACAGTCAAAAAGTAAGGTTGATCGCGAGGAACCTTACAAGTGGTTTAATAATAAAATACAAGATGTTTTCGATGGATGATGATTTTAGCAACTTTGTCAAATATGTATTGGTAATTTTGTGAAATCAAATACCAAACAGATTATTCAGCGATCTATACGAGATACCAAAAATTTACTGGAATTTAAGAAAAATTGTGACATCTAGCTGTCAATGTATCTATCTCTTTTCTTCGTACGCAATAATGTGAAATGCTACACCATCGGCCTTAAGTTTGCCGTAGTATTTAGTAAGTGATGTATCTGCAACGCAATTGCTAACTTAAGAATACTAAATACTTCAGTGAGGTTAGGAGTTAGTATTTAGTTACCTAGGACTGTGCATTCGGGTCATAGTCAAATCATGTAAAATTTTGCATAATATGTATCTGCATATATGGTTGATATAATGCAATAATTATTACATTTTTTTCGTGGGTGGCAGTTCTTAAGGAGATCACACTTAGGCAGTTCTTTAGGAGAACATAATTACTACATAAATACATAACAAACATATTCTAACCAAAAGTTTGGATTGCTATGTTGTCTAATTTCATAATCTCTTTGAAATCGTATTGGAAATGTTCTGTTTTGACTATGCGTTGATTTGTCACCATTCTGTTTTGACGTGTTATGAATGTCGTGTTCTGATTAGACTTAAACGATTCGTCCATTTACCGCTTGAAACATTGTGAAATCACAGTTTTATCACCATATTTCAGATAGGATTTGTGAGACAATCATTGTAAGCCTTTAATATGTGGCAACTTGTATCGAATAGTTTTAATTGAATAAATGTATGATAAATTACTAATTATCTATTTTTTCACTGTTTATTTAATGTTACCAATAGTCACAGATAACATTATATTTATTTATATTTTTTAATTCAGTTCAATTTCTGCAATTTAAATTATTTATATGGATATTGTTTTTGATTACAACTAAATTTTATTACATATTTCATATATTAAATGAAAATGTCAATAACGAGGTATTTGTTAATTATCAATACTTATTTCATAACACAATAGTGTTAGGTTTATAGCAAAAATGTTACCCTATTTTTAGTATTTTGGATTTTATTAATTTTTTTTTGTGTTGGGCAATGTACATTATTGTAGTGTATTATTCTGTGATTTTATATGCGTGATCCAGCTTTTTTAGTAAATTTATTTGATTTAAGTTTTTTTTATTTGTTTTTTTCCCTCCGGCAACACATACTTTCAACAATCTAAGTACAGAGCAAAATGATAGTTTTATTTCAAAAGAAATTTCAATATATATGCAAAAAGATCTATATAGTGACAAGTGTTATCAATATAAAACTATTCCCCTCATATGTTTTTTTATGAAAACATGATTTTGTGAATATTTTTAAACCAATTATCAAAATTATGCATTGAATGCATAATTTTGATAATTGAATGCTCTATAGTAAACTAAATTACAGTAAAACTTTTAATTTACATACCTCAAATAATCATTTAGAATCATTCCAGAATCACTTTTTTTTTAAATATTCACTCATTTTTCACTACTTAAACAGGTTAAAGGAAAAATCTAGAAAATCAGCATCAACTCATTGAATATGATTGCAAGTTAAAGGCGACATCTGAAAATGATGTTGATTTATATATATATTTTGCTAGGTAATTTCACATTTTTTCATACAGCATAATTAATGTTTTTGGTTATAATTTTTGATTCGTTTCTTTTATGGTCATACACAATGGTGTTCATAAATGAATAAAAAATCGGAGTATGTTAAAATGTTCTAAATTTAAAATAATGAATCATAGATAATTTTCCAAAGTTTACACATTTCTTTCCTAGATAAACAAATATAGATTTTATTTATGTTGCTTTTATTAATTGTTTTTATTTTAAGTATTTTTGTCAAGTGGTGCCAACACGTAATTTTCACTTCTTCAGAGTTTAATTTGAAGGTTTTAATTTGTATGGAAAGTCCAGTTTTGTGAAAATGTGACATAGGCGGACATTGTAACCTGGAATAATGGGTGAGTGTGACACTATTGGGGCTAAAGTGTGACACAGATAGGACTTGTTTTATTTTAAATTATTTTCAATCGTTTTTTATCATTCTTGTTTATATATTTTTTTTGCTGTCACACTGTCCCACCTGTGTCACATTTTCCCTTTTTTCTATTTATTTTTATTATTTTTTAATTACTCAGTTTGGTTATTATTTTTTGTAGATTTTTTTGCATGTTATTTTATTTTACAATTTTGTTTGTTTAATTGTATAATATTGTTATTTAAACACCCAACAACAAATCTGGGCTAACTTGCCATTTTATTTGTGTATAACTGTCTCCAATTTGTGGCAACTGGTTAATAAGTACTTTCTATATATATTTATATAATCGGCATATATTTGTATATTAATTTATATATTTTCATTATAATTTTTTTGTTAAGTACTTACCGTGTTGAAAATATTGATAAAAATTAATTTATACATATACATACCATCACGCCATGTCCCTCGCGGGGTAGGCAGAGAGAACAGAACGCCACACTATTCTATCTTGACATACATTCACCGCCTCGTCAACATTCATGCTACGTCTCATGCATGTTCTTCTATTGTTCAGACTTCTAACATTTCCTTCTTTCAGAATATCGTTCACATGGTCGTGCCATCCTTTTATTGGGCGCCCCCGACCTCTTTTTCCATTCCTGTCAGCCTTATATATTTTTTTCGTCAAGCGTTCTTCATTCATTCTTTCCACGTGACCAAACCATCTAAGTGTGTTAACTTTCATTCTGAATACTACATCTTTCTTCATCTTACATTCTTTCCTAGTGACCTCATTTCTAATTAATTTGATGACTTTTAATAAGTTTATTTTATATTCTTTTATATCATATATTTTTTTTTCTTCATTTATGTTAGTACATATTAGGATTAAAAAAAACTACTTTGTGATTTTAAAATGAATCCTTTATTTTTTTGATTTGTCAGGTGACAACAAGCCAATTTGGCAAGTGGCTGAAGAGCGTGAGGAGAACAAACAACTGCAGAGGGAGAACGCTCCCTATGGGGAATACGGTGGATGGCACAAGGCAGCCAAGGTGGACAGTCCAACAGTAACTACAACCCTCAAGAACCTGGGTGCTCTGTACCGCAGACAGGGCAAGTACGAAGCCGCGGAGACCCTTGAGGACTGCGCCATGAGAAGTAGGAAAGAGGTAATCATTTAACTGTACTTATATACTCATGCCATGAAATTATTTAGAACATTATCACGTTTTTCAAAAAACCTGTTAGCACGAAATTCATTCAGATCAGAGAGTTTCAATTCCTCAAACTAAATTAATAGTCTTAATAGAACAACGGTCCACAAAAATGGCACACAAAAGAGAATTGATCAACATGAATGGCACACAAAGGAGAATTGATTAAAATGAATGGCACACAAAAGATAATTGATCAACATGAATGGCACACAAAAGAGAATTTATCAGCATGAATGGCACACAAAAGAGAATTGATCAACATGAATGGCACACAAAAGAGAATTGATTAAAATGAATGGCACACAAAAGAGAATTGATCAACATGAATGGCACACAAAAGAGAATTGATCAACATGAATGGCACACAAAAGAGAATTGATCAACACGAATGGCACACAAAAGAGAATTGATCAACACGAATGGCACACAAAAGAGAATTGATCAACACGAATGGCACACAAAAGAGAATTGATCAACATGAATGGCACACAAAAGAGAATTGATCAACATTAATGGCACACAAAAGAGAATTGATCAACATGAATGGTACACAAAAGAGAATTAATCAACACGAATGGCACACAAAAGAGAATTGATCAACATGAATGGCACACAAAAGAGAATTGATCAACACGAATGGCACATAAAAGATAATTGATCAACATGAATGGCACACAAAAGAGAATTGATCAAGATGAATGGCACACAAAAAAAAAGATAATTCAATGATAACTTGACAACAATAAAAATAAAATGACCTTGATTATGATTGATTGAATTGCTAATTGTTAAGATAGTATATACATTTATAGAACATACAGAATGATTGCATGCCATCTGTACCTATAGATCACACAGATTCTGAGGTTGCTCATACTTTAATACAGATATATGTATAACATGCCATGTTTGAATTGGACATGCTGACATTAAAATACCATGATCATGCTGATTTGTGTTTATATTGTTAACATATTGACTCAAAGATGGCTCATACGATTAGAAAATGGATCATGTAAACTCCAATCTGTATAATATAATTTTAATAAATAAAAGGGCGTTTTTCGTGTTGATTATTGATCATTTTGAGTGTGAATTTGGTTCATACTGTTCAGAATTAAATTAAAATGGCTCGTGTAAATAAAATGCCATAATAATGCTGGCTCTGGTATATAAATCAGCAGATATATAAATCATAAAATTAAATTTGAATGGTTTTTGAAATGATCGTTAATATTTTTGGTATCATTCGTGCCATATTTAAAATTTTACATTGGACGAGATTTTTATTCATTGAATTATCAAAGAGTCAGAGCATGGGAACACAGTAATAATAAATATAATTCATTTTCATTCATCTTTCATTTATCAACTATTTTAATATGAGTATTTTTATGGAATATTTATTTATGACCTGTTATTGACTTTTGTTTTATGTATATAATATACTACTTAGTTTATATTCTCAAAATACTCCTTTTTTTATTTCTAATTATTAATAATCTTTAATTATCAGAAAAATCTTTTATAAAATCATATTTACATAATTATTTTTGCGTATGTAAAGTGAACTTGGGAGTATTTTGATCATCATTATGATTTAATTGCATACATCATTTTACAACATTTACAATTTTTTTAACCCATTACAAAATGTGTTTAGTAAATTTTCAAACATTTATGTTGTGTTTTATACAAAGTTATTAAAATATAGTTAAATTGTAAAGTTGTTTGAAAATCAGAGCAGATGAAAGAATTTCTATGGAATTTATAAAAAAATAGCCCAGTCTTATTACAATAATTTCATTGTATAAAAAATTGAATTGAAAATTTATTTTATCTTAGTGTCTATATTTTCTAACTAACAGATTATAAATTTTCTGTTCATAAAATGCATCAGGTTTTAAATATGTTGTTCACAAAATGTGTCATTAGGATTTAGACTTGTTATTCACAAAACTATTCAAATTTTACATTTGTTATTCACAAATTGTACCAGATTTTAAATACATTCACACGAATTTTATTTTACACATTTTTTTTAGTTATCACATTTTTTGCATGCTTAAACATAATTCGATTTATGTTTTAAATTAGATATAGTGATTACATGTTTTTTTTAGTATTTACACATAAAATCTCTCTTTTTAAAATGTATATTGTTCAAATTTAAATTGAGTAAAAATGATGTATGCAATGTTAAATATTAAGGTGTGAAACTGTTTTTCCAAATCACTGCACTGGTGTGGGTTTTTATTTAACAAATTGTGTGTGTTTGGGTTTTGGTTAATTTGATGGTGAAATGACGTTTATACTTCTGTCAAAACTGCACTGCGGGAATTGTTCCATAACCTTGAATGTTTAACCAAAATTACATTTTTGATTTTAATTTGAGAATGTTTATTTTTTTTTCTATATCTTCCACATGGAGATAATACATTTTTTTATTGAGCCTTTTATTCCTCTAAAGGTCCCGCATTCAATTCACGGTGGAGACTCAGTTTTTAATTGTGTTATCAGGCTGAATCTGTGAGACAATAAATATAATATCACCAGAATGTGGCGACTTGTCGTTGGGTGTGTGTTATATTCATATTTGATATAGAACCTGTTACTTGCCTGAGAAGCAATAAAAAGATAAATTATAGCCTTAAAAAAAATTATAAATCAAAAACGCTGTTATTAAATGTATTTCAATGATTTTGGCTCTAGTATGATTTGTGACAAGTTTTGTTTTTATCTAATTGTACAATTCTAAAGAAACTTCTTAGTGACTTATTACGTCCATCTTATTGTTGAATAAGATATACGTACATATGTAATATAATATTATCATTAATTGTAAAAACATTTCTTTCCACTATTCGACAATAACAATAAATAATAAGATATTTCAGTTTTATTCTTGACTATTGTGAATAATATCAATTAAATGTATTTTTGTTTTGCTTTTTTCTTGAAACATATAAGGAATTAAAAAAATCCGTGAAATTATAAGCAGTTTCGACAGATGTAAACGTTTGGTATAACTATGTATTTTGTAGATGTATTCATTACTAACTCAAGCATTATTCACTAAAATATGAGCTTTTTCTCTTGCACGCGGCTACAGCACGTTCAGCAAGTAAGTTCATCTCACGGGTGATTTTTTTATATGGTCGTTGTTTGGTCCACACGCTCGCTTTCAGTACAGTACCCCTCTTTCAGATCACATCTATGGAGCAAATGGATTATCTACATTCTTTTAAACACACTGTGTAATGCTCATTACCAGACTTAACGGTGAGATTCGGAGGGCTATTTTGCAGCCGTGCTCATGTTGTTAAATTTATTTTTAATATGGCGAGTAAAACAAAAACTTGCATGTCTGTTTTTGATGAAATATTTTTTTATCCAGGTTTATTTTTTCTTACTTAAAGGGTTTTATGTGCATAATGGTAACAAGTGTATAGGTATCGACAAATATCTTGACATGTTTCATCAGAAAAGGGGGCGGCTTGTGCGAATATTTTTATTAAACAACTTAACTGACTCAAATTTGCATGTAAAACCATTTACGTAATAATTTTCCATATTATTTAACTACAATTTTATTTTAGCTATAAGAAAAATAATTTTTATTTATTATTATTTGTATTTTTTTTTATTTTTATGCAGTTGTATACAAAGAAAATAATGTATATCTATATAAAAAGTAATGAACTTTCAGTTTCATCAACTGGATTACAGATAAAAGTTTGCAATAAATTTTGGAATCGTTTTTTTTTTATCGGAATGTGACCAATCAAATTGGCAAGCTTTATTATTCATAGATCTTTTTATTTAAAAAATATATATATATTTTCTAAGTTGGTTTCTAAATTTATTTCTATTGATTGGAACATTAAAAGATCACAAGGATTAATCTAGAAATATTTGTTTAATCTAAAAGATCATAAGGATTAATCCAAAAATTAAGCTCACAGAATCAATAGCAAAACATTATCAATTCATAGAAAATAACTAGGTATTATCAAAATAGTTATTACTAAAAAAAATATTTTTGTTGGTTCTCAATTATGAATATTGTGCTGAAATCATTTTAGATAAGAGTCTATTTTATTTATACCTTAAAATATTTGTTTAAATTTATTTGTGCATAATTATACAATTATATCTTAAATACCTACTTGTTTACCTTATTTAAGAATAAACAACAACACTTTTAGAAGACTTATAAACAATCTAGTCTGAAGTTCAATTTAATTAACTGTATAGTAATTACTGAATGTACATAATTTGTCAATGTTGTTAAAAAATATATTTATAAGTGGATAGGGAAAGAGACTCTGATTATCAAATTTAAAGATTATTATCCATTTTAGTTTGTCGATCGTCATCTCTTATAGAACTCCATTGTATGTAGATATATTACAAATAGAAAATAAAATATATTTGGTATTTATTCTATTTAACCCAATTAAGACGGGTAGGTACAAGTACATGAATTACCTATGAATGGACAGTATTTCGCATCGCACTCAGATTTTTTTTAATCTCGTTTTAATTGAATATAATAATGGTAAAAATATCTAAGGATGTAGATATCATAAAAAGATTAACAAAAGATCACATATACTCAATGAAATTGAACACTTCAGAACATAAACATAAGATAAATAATGAATTATGTTATTGTAGTTGTCTTCATATAAAAAAGTACATGGCGGCATCAATATGTCACGTGATCCTGATCCTTCCGGCATTTGATGTAGATAAGGAATATGCGCCGATCAAATTCAAAGCAGAATGTTCAACGCGAAACAACAAAATGTACTGGCGCAGTATCCCTCTTTCCTCTGCGCATGCGTATTAGATCCTTACAAAGCGCGGGAGAGTGTAAATTTGGCCGGTGATGATCAATGAATTACAGTGTTTAGAGTTCTTATTTTTTAAAATAATTTAACAATTGTTTTGTTGATTCACTGATAGATATCTTGAAGTCAAATATATGGGAGTAATATTCATCCAATTTTCGTCTCAATCAAGTATGAATTTACTGAGATATGAAGGTTCACAATTGTGTATAGTCATGAGGGCATGTATAGATGACGCTCAGCGTTTAGGCACGCGGCCGGTGGGCATCTATACATGACGCTCGTCTTAAAAAGGTTAAATATATTATATTTGAATAGTCACGATGTGCCTTAAAATGCATCAATAATCAAATAAATTCAAATAGAACAAATACCAAGATTTTTTTATTTTATATTTGTAATATTTCTACAGATTATCTATTTATTTTGAATGATTCATCTAAATACATTTTTTTGTATGAAATATTTTAAAATATTATACCAAGGATATTGGCATAGCATATTGCTTTTTGTCAATTATTGTTATCTTTAAATCATTTAGATTCTATTCTGTATGTTTATGTTCTAATCCGGACATAAAATAATTATTCAATCGTGGAAGACTAATTTATAATTTACTGGTAAAGTTTGTAGAATTAAACTTGTTTTTTTTAAGTACCTTTATCAGCTGGTCTCATAAACCTAACCTGCAAAAAGAATTCTTCAAATTCTATGCCAGTCTGGTTGTGATAAATTTTGACAATAGGTTAGGTTACACTGATCGACAAAAAAAATATTTTTTTCGATATCATTATTCCTTCTGATTCACATATAAAATGTCTTCCTGAATCTGAATTTAAATTCCATTTTTATGCCCTTTTCTGAGAGATTTCACTGGTTGAGATTTGTTAAGAAGGGAAAATGGGTGTCATATTCAGATTCAGGATGTCATTTTACAAAAGAAAAAGCAGGAATGGTCTTTGGCCCGATTTTCATGCAGACCAGTATTATTAGTGAAAATCATAATTTATTTAAATTTAAACACTTACATACAGTCTTACTAACATAGATGTACTGCACACCCGTTGACCAGTGTTTTAGTTATACACCGTATAAAGCCCATGCAGAAATGATTTAAAAATCTTACTAATAAATGCTGTACAGGAATAAATCTGACAATGTCGCAATATTGCACCCGCGCATGCGCATGCGCAGAGCCGCCATCCCCCATTCTAATTTTGATATTTGTCGTGGTTGATATTCTCATACGTTTTCCTCATTTTAAATAGAAATATGGAAAATATAACAAATAATTTAACCATACGAACATCCATGAAAACAGAGCATGTATACCTGTTCATTTATTTGAACTGTTGTATTATTTCTAGATATAAAAATATAAACATGCAGATTGTAATAGATGACAGTTGTCCTAAAACACCGCTAAACTACCTTGGACAGGCGTGCAAGCGTTGTGTAAAATTTATTTGTATGGGAGATACGCAGTTGCTAACTAACTGATCTTCTACACAGCATTTAAAAGTAACGTTTTTGTCTGCACGAGTGTTAAACGGTTGTGTAACTTTTACAACACATTTATTAGTAAGACTGTTAATAGATTCGCCGTTATCATTCAGTGATTGAAAAAGTATATTATTGAAGTAAATTTCCGGTTGAAAAAGGTTGGGTTGTTAGTTTGATTGAAATTTGTCCCGTTGCAGGCGTTGGACATAGTGAAACAGGCCAAACTACGCAGTGTACGTAGAGGTAGCCGGGAATCCTTAGACTCTATGCACATGGATCAACACGAAGAGGTTAGATCACCATAGATATTACATATATATCAAATCATTATGGATCATGGATCATCCATTCAATCTTATCTATGTGTCATCAGATCTTTCTTCATATTCAGAGATAATATTCAACTCAAGTTATTTAAAAAATTGAAATAAAAACGCTATTTGATTCACCATCACTTATATTTTAACAGACACTGAACAATATTAGTCTTATATAGATCATCGACTTAATAAATTGAATACTTTGTAATAAATCAAATTATTTCAATAACAACTAGATACATTCATTGCGGTGCTGTTACTGTCTTCACTAAGCTCTGCTGAATCATTGGATAAAATGGGTGTTACCATTTCTAATTAATAGCAATAATACATATTTATAAAGCGTTGTTTCATGGATTTTGCTCCTGCTTGATTGTCTGAAACAACACTTAGCCTCAAGGCTTCAGTTAAATGGGTCAGTAGTAGAATTATTTTTACAGTTAATTAGGTAAACCCATTAATCTATTACACAAGTATTTGCTTATTTTGGGGAAAGTTTGTGAATCTTAGTGAACCCTTTTCAACCCAAACTTATTTTTTGATCGGAATAAATTAAAAACCATTTTCAACCAAATAATAATGAATGCCCGACGTAAAAAATATATGGTGGAAAGAAAGGGAAGAGGCAACCAAGAAAAAATAGCACATCACATGAATGAGATATTGAGAGAAGAAAAAAAATTATAAGTCTGAATAATTAATGTATGAAAAGGTATATTGATATAGAATAGAGGATGAATATGAGGCATTCATTTCTCTCTGCCTGCCCCACTGATGACATACAGTGATGGTATGTACGTTTTTTAATTATGTGATATGATAATGTATTTTGGCTTATATAGCGTTGTCTTTGTGAACATCTCACCTCAAAAGTGCTGTAAGTATATAAGATGTGTGTTTGTGTATGGAAGCACGCAAAATTAATACTTAAATACCATCACGGTAAATCCCACAATGTGGGGTAACCAGCGACAGGTGTACATTACCCTATAAAAAGAAGCACGACACATATGTGTATGCCGTCACACTAGTCTTGTCTCACCTAAAAAGGCAACATTCAGAATGGGTGGCGAATCTCATTGTTGAAGTTTGTGAGATGTTTAATTAATATTTTCGATAATACATATATACTAAAATATTTCAGGAAATTTAGAAATCCTAAATGGTTTTATTCTTGAATAGGCATAAAAAAGACAAAGATCCGTATAGTATAACCTGAGAGCCCCCTCACCCTTCTCTCTCCCTTAATTACCCATAAGCAAATTACGGAAATATCCAAATACCCCTCTTCAGCTATTTTCGTCATAGCGTACGTGCTATACACATTTCAGATTATTGATAAGTCATACATACATACCTACCATCATGCCGTATCCCTACTTGGGGTAGGCAGAGAGGACCGAACACATCTATCTTGACATACATGTTTTGCCTCATTTACATCCATGCATCGCGTCATACATGCTCTCCTATTATTCTGACTTGGTATATTACCATCTTTCAAAATCTCATTTATATGATCATGCCAACTCTTTCTCGGGTGGCCACGACCTCTCATTCCACTCTTTTCAGCCTTGTATACTTTCTTTGTCAGGCGCTCATCGTTCATTCTCTTCACATGTCCGAACCATCGTAGTGTATTTACTTTCATTCTACTCACAATATCTCTTTCAATCTTGCATTCTCGTCTGATGTCCACATTCCTTATCCTATCATAGATCGTTCTACCACACATTCGTCTTAGGGACCTCATTTCCACAACGTTAATTTTACTTTCATGCGTCTTCTGTCATGTCCATGTCGATAACTCGCAGTCTAAAATGGTTTTTATTTCATAATGTTTAGTTATTATGGAAGAAAATATATGACAGGTTTGACCGGTTCCTTTCAAACAAATAATAATGTATTTTTTACTCTTGAAAAAATTTCCTTTTTTGTATCTTTAAGAACTCTTTTACTTTATCAATATTTTTTTGACACCCTAAAATTCGTACTGAAATTTGATTGTCTTATTGAATGATTTACAAACACTACACTGCTGATTTATTGACATTTGAGGTTATAATGATTGATAATAGGTATGCTATGGAGTGCATGATGACATTTTGAATGTAAGTAATCCTTTATCGAGCTTATTATATAACATAATATTAAGTTATAATATTATTTTTACTGGCTGTCTTATTCGTTCGGCTTATCGCTTCGTAGTTAGAATCAAACCAATTTTATTTTGTTTTTAAAATAAAGTAACATAATAAATCCATATTTTTAAATGATAATCTTGTACCCTGTGTGAGTGACAATTATTTCCAACTATTTCCAGCGCAGAGAGGCAAAAATTTTGTGAGAAATAATTATTTGATAATTTTTGTCTGCTGGGAATTAAACTTAGGAAGTTGGTTGCTAGTTTAAATAAAACAAATTTATACTTTATTTTATTTATCTTTAAAAAACTTATAATATTTTTATACCACAATTCTTTCTTACATTACATACTTTTTTTTTACGGCGCTGGCCAATTTACTAATGAAAAAACGATTCATTTATGAGATAATTTTTAAAGTCATTTTTGCGTTTCAAATGATCAGCATCTTAACATATATTATTATACTTCTTAAATGTGGCAACATTTCGGTGTGACATTTATAGTTTCCTAAGAAGTAACTATTTTATATAGCAACTTTTTTCTGTAAATTCATTAAGCGTCGTCATATGAATTTATTTGTAGACAATGTTGTTGTTTCTTTAAAGAAAAATTTAATCCATAGGAAATTATTTGAGAACGGAATATTATCTCTGGATATTTGAAGGAGTTATCATTGTCATAATTTAATTTATTTTCATATTATATTGTCGAAATTCCAAATTTCAAGTTGAAGATGCT
This sequence comes from Molanna angustata, assembly GCA_963576475.1. Classification (NCBI taxonomy): domain Eukaryota; kingdom Metazoa; phylum Arthropoda; class Insecta; order Trichoptera; family Molannidae; genus Molanna; species Molanna angustata. Next base: position 2,191,252 of record OY754982.1, on the reverse strand, counting down.
GTATTGCAAGCTGCACAAGGTATGAAAACGAGAATATTAAAAAAAAATTGTCAGAAATTCTTTGGGATTGGTCAAGTTGTTTTGTCCATACATTATATTGTACTAAAAAAACATTGTAGTTTTTGCATATTTTGTTTTGTTTTGTGTAGTTTTATTGTTATGTGTTTTATTTTGGAATAGATTTTGTGTGTTGCTTAGATATAGCTTAGCTTAGATCATTATTTAAAGCACATCATGAATTTTTTCATTAGAATTGTAGTAATTATATTATCATGTTGTATTGTGCCAATTATATTCATATTTTATAATCTTTTTATTTTTCAAATATCATATGTTAAATTTACAATTATTTTAATGTATGTGGAAAGGCGATTCGACCTAAGTGATTATTTATTTTAAAATATTTGATAACATTTAAAATCTTCTTAATTTGTGTTAAGTAAAAAAATCACTCCATAAATATTAAATAATATTGTTTTTACATTTTCTACTGAAGAAAAAGGCAACTTTTCTTTCTAAAAAAATAAATATTATTTAATTTGATTTGACAATTATTTATAAATAATGATATTTAATGAAGAGTTTGGCATATTGAGGAAGAATAAAAGTAAATCAGTGTGTTTCATTGGCATAATAATAACTTCATAACTTCACATATTAAAATGATTTAATTAGGAACTGACATCATCTTCTTCCAGAATTTTCCGTACTCTTCTCGAATCCTTTTCCAAATTCATTGATCTTCTTTTTCCTTTTTGAGTTTTATTTTATTTTTTTCGTTTGTTTATGATTTCATATTGTTTATTTTATATTTTTTTCGTTAGCCAAGCAGTGGCACGCACACAGAGCCAAAATCCAATCTGAAGTCAAAACTATTCAACGCACTCGGAATTAACACGGGAACACATCAATAGTGAATGTCTTCTTAATCTTTAGTCACAATATAAATGAACTATTGAAAATATATACATCGTTCATCTCATCGTTAATTTAATGATATAGTGCTTTTAAAATATGATACTGAAATGAAAAAACTGAAAGTGATACAAATAAAAAAATAATGAAATATATATTTGTTAAGATTGACGATAGAAATCTATAAACTTCTTGTAGTTCAGTGACAAGAGAATGTATTTTTTAAGTAGGTATACAATTAAGTCTTTGCTAAATAGAATCAGTTCATCGTTAGAAATATTCATTCATCGTAAAAATTTTGTTAGATGACCGAACTTTCTTTTCCTTCTTAAGAATTTATTATTAAAAAAATAGATTATTTTTTCTGTTTTTCCTAAAAATTAACAGGAGAGTAGTATCTCACAAAAATTGCAACAAAGGTCATGATTCTGTAAAAGAAATATAACTTAACAATCTCATTTTTTTTTTCATATTTTTTAATCAAATGTAATCTTAATTTGTCTTTTAAATTATGAAATTTCTTTTTTCCTAATCAATGTATTATTTTATGACTTAAAGATTATAGTTAGTAAAATTTATATATTGAAATAAAATATTAAATACATTCAGTAATAATATTATGATTAATAATCTTTTTATTCTGTATTAATTGAAAATGCTTTTTTATCGAGCGCAGTTAAATGTGATGCCATTCCAAATTATTAAAAAAAGATCATTTATTTTTTTTTGTTTTATCTATTATTTCTTTTTTGTTTTTAACCAACGTTTCGTAAAATTAAATCATAATAAAAAATGTTGTGATATACAATTTGTATTTATGTAGGTACATGATTTTTTGAAATATAACAAATAATAATAATAATATTCATTGTAAAATTAAGTTAACTTGTTCACATACAAGTTATTTAATTTATAACAAAAAGATCTGGGGAAATCAATTACAATTTATTTGTTTATATTGCTCATTATTTTTGGTATAATTAAATGAAATTTAAATTATTTATAACCATTTTTTTGTGAGTGATAATAATAATGGTTTTTATCTAGAGTCTCCAGCCCCAAATTATCCCATTTTGTACAGCACATGCACATTTATGCTTTTTATTTTGGAATATGCTGGAATGTATTTTAAGAACTAACAGTCGATATTATAGCTATCATAAACGGGAGAGTTTTCAACAAATTTTATTTTATTAATTTAAAATGACATTTTGCTGTTATAAAATGCATTTTTTTTGAAAGCCTCTTGTTTTTTTATAGATTCGACTGTTTTTCATATATCTCTAGATCAAATTGAGTGTGTTGTCATAAAAAATAATTAAAGAAATAATCATTATAAAATTATTTAATGAATAAAGTAGAATATAAAAAGTGGTATTAAGAAAATAAATATATTTAAACAAATTACCGTGACATACGCACGCTCTCCTATACACTTCCTCAAAATAAATATTGGATCAATACATAAATTGTTTAAATCTTCAATTGGGAATAGTTCACCTATCTAGGTACTTTAAGGCCCAAATTATAGAATAATTCTCAAGACAGTTCTCCTAATGTGTCATCTCGATATCATCTTGAGATTATGCTCAAAATTCTGTATTAAAAGTTAATAAGTATGCCGTCTCATTCGAAAAAGCGTACTCGAACAAAATTTAGATGCAGCTCTATAAATAAGTATTTTTTCTCATGAATGGCAATAAATTTTTGCGCTGTTATGTTGGTAGCACTGATTTGGAAAAGCTATTTATAGATATTTTGACATTTCGTTGTCATAATCTTTGAAAGTGTAGAGAAATTTATGGAACATTATATAATACCTAATTAAACAGTGAAAATGTCAGAAGAGGAAAAAGAAATACTTATTCACTTAGTTGTCATATAGCATATTATGGGAATGTGTGTATAGTCAATACATCCAGGAAAACTAGCCTTTTTAAAATATGATACAACATGATGATCTTCTGAATGTGCCGGAATTTTATGAAATTTACAAAATTTCATTCACATAATTTATGAATTTTTGTAAATTACTTCCGGAAGGTTCTAATTAAGATTCTCGATCCATTTTAGTACTGCTAACAAGGTAAATGTCAAAATAGTAATCAATGCGAAGTTCCTTTATGTCTATATGCGTCTCTTTTTTGTATATAGCACTGTCTCCTTCCCTCTCTTTTGATAGTTGTCTCAAAGCGATTTCAACTGTTCTATGCATTTTGAAACCAGTCTTGAGATCAATCTCAGTGTCTATTGCATCTTTAATACCATTTTGGTTGAAAACTTGTGCTCAAGACCATCCTCAAGCTGGTGAACGATTGTATAATTTGGGCTTAAGTATCAAAGGATTAACTGTATTGATTCCCGATATTGGTTTGCATAGTAATTGTTTATCAACGTAATGATTTTCCCATGTGTTGATTTGTCACCATTCTGTTTTGTGATGTTCTGTTCTGACGTGTTACAAATTGTCGTGTTCTAATTATACTTTATCGGTGACCCGACTGTCACCCTTTTTTCGATATCCTGCTCTATGATTATTCAATTATTTATTACAGGACATGCTCAATTTGTCTTAATCCATCCCTTATTTAATAATTTATTTTGGTGCTTCGAATATAAAATATACATTTTTAAATCAATTCATGTTTCATGTCATTTATTTAAAATTAAAAACATTGTCATTGTGTCCTTTTGAAATATTTAAACATTTTATATGTATATTTTTTTTGTAAGTACTTTATGATGCATTTAATAAATATATTATAACCAAAATTGTAAATTTTTCACTATTATCTGCGAGTATAGAAATCAATAAACGAGGTATTGGAGAAGATAATGCTTCTGCTTGTCATTTATCCATAATTTAAGAATAGTAACATTATTAATTGACAATTAATTATTTATTAAGCCTAGCAGAGAGCTTTACACAAAAACATTGAAGTGTTTTTCTTTCTGCACATATATATTTTTTTCATAATGCATTTTATTGTTCTATTATATAATGTCTTAACATCCTTCGAATTTGCACTTATATATATTTTTTTATTCACACGATATTTAATTTTGTAACATCCACACATACGTTTAATTTTAATGCACGTATCGTATAATGAAAAAAATTGTATTATATTTTGATAAAATAAAGTAACATATATTTATTTTAATTTTGTTTTTTTTTTATTTATTATTATTTTCATTTTGTACCACGCGCTTTTATTGCATGACATTTTGATATAGTTGTTTTGTTATTCTTTTGTTTTGCTTTGTTATTCCTCCTTTTGTTGAAATATTGGAATGACAGGTAAAATTTGTTTATTTTTTTATTGTATATAAAAATGGTGAGTGTAATTTAATGAACTTATTGAATTAGGAGTGGGACTTAATATATCCCTGCACTGCTACCATCTTTAATCTGTTGTTATTTATTAGAAAGAGACAAACTATTTGTATTCTGTTATGATTTCACAATTATTTGTTTCGAAGGAATCCAATTTTGTACTATATTTGCGTAGCTTAAGGTTTTAATAGTATTTTCCTCAATTTACTCAGTACTTGTTAATTATAGAGCTGTTCATTATGAAACCATGTATTGAATACCTTTACGTATGCTTATTTGCACCCATGTTGTAAGGAGTGAAGGCTCCAACGACATTTTAATAGATTTATGAATTTATGAGTATTGATTGTACAAATAAACCCAACTGAAAAATGAATAAAAATTAAAATCTTTACGATATATTAGTGACCAAGTGTTAGTGAGCTGGTATAGCAATCCAGTGTACCCGGCTTTGAATGCTGCCTTGACCAGGGTTCGCTGATATATATCATTTGATATTTATACGGATATAATATAGGCGACTCGGCATTACCATTTAATGTTAATTTATTAAAATGGATTTCCACGCTATCAATACAGAAACTTTAGAATTATCATATTTTTTTATTTTACTTTACCATTATGACAGTATAGGGCCGGTATTACAGTCGGCCCTAAACTCATTGAGTTTGTTAAACTCAAGATTAATGTTATGGGGAGATTGTATCCATTTCCGTATTACAGTGCAATATGACATGTAAGTTACTAAATCTTCAATTATAGACATATTTTACTTTTTCTGTGGTTATTATCTGTCAAATTTTAAATAACCTCAAATAATACAAACTACAAAACGGGACGCTACTATTTGAAATAGTATTGTTTTATTAACTAACATGGTAAATTTAATTTTTTTCACCAAAATAATGCCTTTAAATGCCCATGTTCGTTTCAATATAGCTGTCAGTTTGTTTTGTTGTGTGGCGCCACCATCGATACAACTAACGCCTCTAGTGATAGAACACTGAAACTACACGCGCTGCCTAGCAAATGACAGTTGACTCACCGTTAAGTACTTAATCCGCCAGAAACGTTGAGTTAAATATTTGTCATTTTAGTGACGTTTTGAGGGAAGATTAGGCCTAAACGGACACTGTAATACGCTATATTTTTGTAAAACTTGAGTTTAGCTCTTAAACTGAGACTGTAATACCGGCCCATAATCTACTTACAGATTGAAAATTGCTTATCATTTCATTTTAATATCTCAACCACTATGACTAATAAGTACCATTTAATTTTTGAAATATTCAATATCTTGATAGACTCCATATTTTTTTTATTATTAAAGTAAATATTTAATAATGTTCTTTTGTCGTCATAAATAATAATATAACTATTTATTTTATTTTTATTATAGGTACTTTTAATAATTCCGAGATTAGCAGAATTCTCTATAATTTCGTTTAGTTCAATACTTATTCATAATATTTAGTTTTTTCCTGTATATAAATTATTTTACTACTTTTTTTCAAAGTTTAATTAATGATTCTTAAACAGTATTTCAACAGTTCATTTATAAACTAAATCTCTTGCTGTACTTTTCTATGTTTTATTTCATTTAAGTAATTGTTTTTACAATCAATGTGTCTATTGCGCTTTGATCTTATTTTTAAAGTCGGTAATTTTATACACGCAATCCTAATACTGTTGAATAAAATATAAAAAACTACAATTAGATTTTCCTGTTTGGAAAATGTATTTTAAAAAATTTTTAGATATAAAATATTTTTTAGACCCGTCCGCCTACAATGTTCCGTATCGTTTCGTAACTGCAAAATATGCCAAGGACGAGATCCGTATGAAATGTTGGTGTGTCAAAAGGTAAGCCAAGAATACTTTAAAAAATAATGTGGTTGTAATAAGCTTTACTTTTTGACTGAGATTAGCTCAGCTGCACAATTAGTCAGGGAATAGAGGGGGTAATTGATGTCGCTGTTATGCAATTTAACAATCGATTGTCCATGTCATCGCTCCATATTATATTTATTTTGGCTTCGTAACCAGTGACTATTTATTTTGTAAAATTTGTTTATCGGTTCCAACGGTAATCATTGCGTTTGGACACATTGGCAAAGTACTGTTATAATTATTTGCTTTTTTGGCAATCGAATATATATTTGTTGTATCTTATTGTTTATTTTTTCATTTGATGTATCACAAGTTTTCACAATTAGTTGTTATCAAAATTCACATTGTATTAATCATTTGATTTTTATTTTCACTGATTTTTTTTTTTTAATTTACTTCAATCATTCAACTGCGAATCCCAAATGGTTTACAATGAAATATATAATTCAAAATTTGCAGCATTTAAAAGTCATTGAAATGATAATTTAAACGTTGATCTATGGATCGATATATCAAAGTTGGTTCGTGATCTATTTTTATTTTAAATTGTATTGCTTGAAAGTTGAGACAGTTGATTGTTAAATTGCATAATAGTGTGAAGAGGTGAAGCGCAGTGCATCCTTCTCAATGCTCAAAGCTTCCTTGCGGAGATCTTCGGCTAAACTCATCAGTCGCTTCACTGGCAACAGACATTCTGCTCATCTTCCTTCCACTGTCAACTATGCCGATGTTGAAAGGTAACGATGGGATATTTATATTTGTAACTCTTCGCTAAAACATGCAATGCCTACATAAACTTTTATAGTCACCTGTCCTGCATATTTCAATTATATCTTCCCATTATTTTATTATTTCTAATTATAATTCAATACAAAAAATCAAATTAAAATTGATTTCGAGTATCCTGAAAAATTGTGTTGATGATTTTCAAATATAAAGGGTTTTTAATAAAAATGGACAAAAAAAATGAAGGAGCGTTTTGTTGCTAGTTGAATTGTATGATTCAATTTGTTCAATCCCAGGACCAAGATCTCAATCCTGTCTTTACAGATTGTTAATCTATCGAAAGAAGATGAAGAAGAATTTATTGAATATAACTTGAGATATCTTGGGTTGGATTTCCAGCAGGTATTTAATATACATATTATATTTCCATTTAGATTTATTTCTGAAAATGTACAAGTCAGCTGTGTAGGAAAAAAATAACAATTAGAGACAGTGCATTTTTTAGCGACGAATAGACTAACTGTTCAAAAAAACAGAAACTCTAAATCAATTCTAAAGAAATAAATTGATTTTTTTTTACTGTGATGTGTTAAACTTTTTCATTTCATGTGTTGTTAATTTAATTTCCAAAGTTAAAATTTGATTTGACATATCAAGAACCTAATTCTTGAGGCATAGAGTGTAATACCTACGGATGTCGTAAGGTTACTATCATAGAAAACAAATACTCCTACCACCTACTTATATTATTTTTTGGCATTTTAATTCTTTTCATTCCGGTTTGATTTACTAAGGTTCTTTGTATTTCATACATTCTAAGTACAATATTTTCTTTCCTGAAGTATACAAATAAAAATAATAATTTCAACATTTGTTTCATTATTATTATATTAATTAACATTGGAATTTTAATGTGTAAATAATTCATGGGTAATAATTAAAAATATATTTTCTGGTTTTGGGAAATATGAATAATACTTTGGCTTAATTGAATAATAAATATAGCTCTCACTTCACATTTTAAATCTCTTGCACTATTCTTGAATTTACTTGCTGAACTTACATTATTCATAAACGACGTATTTCTAAGTGTAGAGGAGTACGCCAGGTTTTTCTATTTAATATTATAATTGTTTCATAAAATTTATGTCCATTATTTTTTACATGTCGAGATAATCACATTGAAAGGACAAAAAATGCCAGCCCTGCGAACATTCAATTGTAGCATTAACCAGTAACATTCTATCAAAGACCATTATTGTAATACCAATTATTTTTCTCATATAAAAATCAGATTTACATGAAGGTATATCTTATTACTATCTCACTTATATATTTTGTGCATTTTTAAAATCAATTTAAGTAATATTAAGGTTATATATTAAATATATTTAAATTATTTTTACCCAAAGACAATATTGGGAATATTTCTAAATTGTCACATCAATAAAGATTGTTTATCAAATAATTGAATTGATGAACAATCTGTACAATAATATTTGTGACATTTTAATCTAAAATTTGTTTTATAGTAACACCTTTATAATATTGAACAGAATTATTATGAACAATTCAAAACGAAACTATACTTAGTTATAAAATTTTGTATTTATAAATTTTTTTATGAAGTAATTATATAATTTATTGATTTACTTTATTGAATCCCTTTTTTCGCACCTTTTGTTTTATGTTTTTATATACATCTGGTAATGCACACCCGCATACTTATTGCTGGTTACTCTACATGTGGGATATGCAGTGACGGTATATATGTACTAAATGATTGATTTATTTCTTACTACAATATATCTACAAGTATTCTACAATCCTTTATTTAATTTCAATCTTTTTTTCATGGTGTTTGTTAAATAAATTATTAGTATTTAACTTTATCTGTCTCTATTGACTTACCAATCATTCAACCATTATTTTTTTATATTTTTCCAAGTTCTTGAAGTATTGGTTATATATTTTTTTATCTATTTATGGTCCAATTTGACCAGTATTTTTGATTTTATCATTAAACGATGAATACAGCAACAGGTATAACGTTTTTAAGTTACTCATTGGGCAAAGTTTTCTGAATGCAGCCCAACCGACTGGAGTATTATCAGAGTATATCTTATTACTCTAGTTTTTAATTTTCTTGTGTTTTGAGGCTTAAAATAAGTTGAATCAATGGGAAAATAAATATTTTTAGTAAAACGGTAAGAAATTTCAATTTTATTATTCTTAAAAACTGAAGCTTTTCTGTTAGAAATATTTTTAAATCAAAATCAATATTTGTTTTAATTTTCTCCTTACTCTATCAGAATCTGCTAAACTGAATGATTGGTATTTTTGTCAACTAGAATATTTAATACATTGATATAATAAATTCTATCTACATTTATCTCAGTTTAGACATCCTGTGTTAATACTTACTCAAAATTAAATTTAGCTAATGAATCACATTTTGATTTGTATCAAGTGTTACAATTTGACCTTTTTTTATTTCTTAATGTGTACTATTTTTTATAGCATGAAACGCGCAAACTCCCTCTCCGTGCTCAGTAATTCAAAGGGTAACAGCTCCGCACCGACTTCTCCAACACCATCGAGAGCTCTACACCATGGGGCTGCTGGAGATCAAAACCGATAGCTATCCCCTTCACTTCTTTACCATACTTCCGGCTGAACTAGGAGTATCTTTCCAACAATATGTTTGTCAGAATACCCTCAAACAGCCCCATTTTGAATAAAAATTTAATAAATTGATAATTTAGGGGAATATGTCATATCGGTTACAGAGGATATGATTTGAATTGATTCGATCCGTATGGTTTCATTTGCAAAAAAATCTTAATGAATTTTAACTAAAAAATAATTTATAACGATACATGTATCAAGATTTTAATATAAGTACACACTAGAATTGAAATTATCTGGATCACAGTCATTAATTGATTCAGTCAGTGAAATAAGCTATTTTAAAATTGTCTTGAAAAAAAATAAGTCTTTAAATAAAGAAAAAGTATTGTTTTTCTCTTTTTTAAATGTCACAAAGTTTAAAATAATTTAACAGTGGCCGACTATGAAATTTTAATTTCACATAAAATATTATTTTTTCGCTGTGGCAATTTAACTTATCATTATAATTTTGCAACTGTTTATTCTTGCTGGAATACCATTATAAATAATATTATGAATTACTTAAAATTGGTAAAAAAAAAACTCAATTTTTAATTTTCTTCACTTTATAAGTGGAATAAAGTTAAAAATTGAGTTTTTCATTAAATAAAATATTACAATTTAAATTTTTGCACTGAATCTTTTATATATCTAGAGATTGTTTAACACTAAAACTTCAAAATTATCAAACATCATCCAGATAATTAACATTCTACTGTATTTTCCTCAAATATTTCCTAACATATATTGCATACAATTAGAGGTTTGTTGATAAACTGGTTCTAATAGATTTTAATCTACCTTAGTGCATCGTAGGACACCTATTTAAAATAATGTTTAGAGCTTAGAGGAATCAGTTCATTTCAAATCACTCTGAAGTGAAATTTTTCGTGAGCTTCTGAACAAATGAAATGTGCAGCTTTTTAATTTGTAACTAACTGTGCAATTTTAATTTCTAACACGAGCGTTTTAACCTCGATTTTTTTTAGTATATTTTTTTTACTTCAGAAATATTGCAATGTTTAAAATTTATAATATTTCATAATTGAATTGTTTATTAATTTGACTCTATTGATGTTCCTTATGATTGCAACATTTTCAAGTACACAATGGGAAGAATCTACTTAGTTAATTATATTTTATTAGTGTTAAATAATGCATCATTGTTGGAATCTCTATGTATTATTGTGAATTCATCATAGTTATGGAATAATGTGCAATTTAGTTTAAACATTTTGCTGAATGCAAAGCTTGTGTGATTTTTTCATTAAACAAACAATAATCGCTTAATTTAAGTTTGAATTTAACATAAATATGTAATGACTTTGTGTCATTCAATTTAATCCTTTTTTCAACTAGTAAAAGGTAAAGCAAGAATATATTTCTCCATGGAAGGAACCAGAAAATTTTATATCTACAGGACTGTCATCAACTGGTTCACCTGCTCATATGAATGTTTACCAATTTTGGTTTTTATGGTATTGTCTTATAAATCCTATTTCAACGTTTTTATACATCAATGACCAAGGACATCACTTTATTAAGTTGCATAATTATGGGAATTACTTTGGTGTACAATCAAATGTCAGTTATTATGTAAATTTTCAATCATAGACATGTTTTCTAAATATTATGTATTAACTACTGTCAAATTGTCATAATTCAGTTTGGTAAAAAATCATAATCATAAGCTCGACAGCCCTGGGTGGACCTTGGCTGAATCCAGGAGTCTCCAGTTGTCGTCCATTCGGATTATGTGACCAGCCCATCTCAAGCGCCCTATCTTGATGGAATTGATCACTTCAGGCTCTCCATAGATCCCATATAATTCCCTGTTGTAGCGACGACGCCAACTGTTATTCAAATACAGTTTCTTTTCTAGTTAACTCTTTTGAATACCCATTGTTTTCGTACCCCAAAAAAATTATCAAATAGAAAATATTACAGCTACAGTTACAATGAGTAATTTTATCTTCCATTCAAGTCATTACATATTTATTCAATCAATGAGAATCACAAATTTTTATTCTTACCTATGGTGAATTAAATCATGTTTTTTGTGATAGCAAAAATAATTTAGGTATTCTAAAATATTATGCTAATCAATTTGTTTTTTATTTATTAATTATACTTTGTGTTAATTAGATTAAATATTAGAATATTAAGAGTTTTTCACATTCCCGTGTACACAATATGTGTGCATTTTCAACACAAATTTAAACAAGAAATAAGAAAAAACAGTACTACTGTCCTAAGCAAGAACACATATTTTCTATATATTTCACTAAATTTCCAATCTCTGGAAGCCTTATTCAATTCTGAGGGTAGCATATCAGAAGAAATTATTTGAATTTAATTTGTAGCATATTGTTTTATTTTTGTTCATTCATTATCTATCAACTACTTAGAGCGGCGATAGCCCAGCGGTAACGTTGTCGCCTCACATGCGTGAGGTCAACGGTTCGAATCCGGGCGGGGCGCGCACCTCTGGATTTTCAAAAAATCTATGTGCGGATTTATATCACCAGCTATGTGTAGCCATGATCCAATTTGTCTGGTTTCCCTTTCTAAGGGTTACGAAGGTCAGATGGCAGTCGCTTCAATGTAATAACCAGACTCGCCAATTCCAGGATCATGGTCAAAGCGTACCCCGATAGAAACGGGACAAAAGCGCTAAGGGGAAAGAAAGAAAGATTATCTATCAACTCCTAAATAATAATGCTGTAATTTGAGAAAAAAAATATACCTGTATTATTTGTAATCTACATTTTCATAGCATACCTAATCAATATATTATTTATATACATGTAGAAAAAAAAATCATTTCCTTCTCAGATAATGAATTTATCTTGTGAAATAAATATTGAAATTTTGCTTAGGAAAACATATTATTTTTCATTTATGCAAATAACTATGAACAATAATAAATATAAACCTGAAAATATTAATTTATTTTCATATTTAAGTGAAATCCAAGAAAAAAACTACACTGATACATTTGTTACATTTATTTATCTTTTATTGCGACAGTATATTTTTCTTATTTATTTATGAATACTTTGCAGAAATTCAAAATTCCATAAATGTTACCTATATATTTTAGCTTTACTAAACAAAAATAATCAAATCAACTTGATATTATTAAGCTATATTTCGTACAACAATAAATTAATAATCTTAAAGTTAAAATATTACATGCCTTAAACATTTTATACATAAATTTTCATTAAATATTTTTCTGTAATCATAAAAAATAAAACAATAAAGTTATTTTTAAGAACGCAATGTAACATGAATGCTATAAAAATAGAACTAATTATTAGAATTTGACAGTTTTATGTGCGCCAATAATCCATTAAGAATATTCAGTAACAGAATCAAGAAAATAATATGCATGCATATTATTTTCTTGATTATTTATTCTGAAATTTAATGTTATACACTTTTCTGCCTTCTAAAGAAATTTTAAATGTTATTTTAGTTAATGGTCGAAGGTAAGATTCAGATTAGTTAATAGTGTCATTTGAAAGCAGTCACTGAATATTCTGGATGATTATTTGCAGGGTTTATTTTGGGAGTCTTTATTGAGTAGAACTAGAGGTTTACTGTTTCAATGTCAAAGTATAGTTTGGTTTTATTTAAATATTCTTAAACAGTCTGATCAATAATAAACTTGATCATATATGCAGTACTAAGTGTCTTTATTTTTATTTAAAAAATTAAATCATTTTCAGATTCTTTGTTTATGAATTAAATTGCCCATTCAGAATTTGTTAGTTTAATTTATGTCTTTGTTATATTTTATTTTATTTTCATTTGGAAAACATACAGCAGTAAACATAAAATCAAACTATAAGAACACTTAATCAATAAAAATACTGCCAAGATAGTTTCCACAACAATTATTTTATACTAGTTGCATGTAACACATGAGATCCAACTGTCGACAGCGATAGTATGTATAGTTGAAGAATAAGTACCAAACCCATAAATACAAATTATTTATTATTTTATGATATTTAGTTTTCTATACAACACATGTACCTAGGTAGTCAAGATAGGATAGTATGGAGGTCAGTCTTTTTTTCCTACCCGGAATATGAAAACAGCATGATGGTATATGTATATTGTATGTTTAGAGATGAAGTATCAAACTATTAAGTCTTCTTTGATATTGTGTATAGGTGACTACCATACAAATTGTATGAAGCGATGTCGTCACTAAATTCAATTTTTATAAAAATTGTTAAAAAAAATTTGAGATGTACTGCTACAATGTTAATATTTTTTATATAAAATTAAATTATCTAGTTGGGGTGTTTCGGCTTTTTTCGATATTTTAAAAATAAATGGAAATATAGGCAGTTAAACTCATAAATTTATCATAAAAAAAATACTTTTCTTAATAAAAAATGTTTGAGAAACCCTGGAATTTTTTTGAAAAAACTAATTTGAGATTTTGTATTTGTCTATGTTTATACCAATTTTCAGCGTTCTAGCTTTTATGGTTTCTGAGATATATGAAAAAATAAAGTAAAAATTCAAAAGTTGATAACCCCTGACTGAAACAAAAATTCAATATTCCGAGTATAAAAGTTTTGTAGGCCTGTAACTGTTTATATATTCTGAAATTTAAGGCTCTGTAAATTGAGCGGATCAAAAGTTATAAGGGGGACACACACACACACACACACAGACACACGAAATGTTCTACTCCGAATTCTGAGCAAATCCGTGTATGGAACATATATGCTGCGAAGCCTCTAAGTTGGTGTTTTTTGACTTCAAAGTTGGAAAAGCCGTGAAAAAAGTAGACCTCTCCATACAATTCTCGCGTATTCTGGCTTGATACATTGTCAATATGTTAAGAGAACAAAGTTCTCCTGAACAAATCGACAGTTGGATAAATCAAATAGGTAGCACAGACTGGTTATTTACAATGATTTTGATGTCAGTTATTTACAATTAATTTGATGTCAGTTATTTACAATGATTTTGATGTCAGTTATTTACAATGATTTTGGCGGTTTAATTTATCACCTTTCAAGTATTTCATCAAGTCTTGAATCAATGTTCATTTGTCATTTTATCTTTTGATATGGGAAATGATATTTCCAACAGCTTTAATAATGGGAAAAGATAACAAAAACATTCTTTAATTAATTGAGTCTAAATTTAATAGATCTTCATCAATACTTAATATATTGTATTGTGATGTTGGTAATTTTTTTAAACTAACTAATTCTCATTTTACGTGACAAATATTAATATCTCTTTAACTTTTGTTGTTTACAAATGAATATTTTAGTGACATTTTTTTACTTCTATATTTGGCTCAGTAGACTAATCGTTTTAACATTAGTTTGTTTTCAGTATGGAATATGATATGGAATATTTTATTACAGGGAGTGTATTTTTAAATGTTGAATATATTCTTTACTTATCCAGTGAAATCTCAGCTAAGAACTTATTACTCGTCAAATAAACAAGATTAATTTATTGCAAACCTACCGTTTTTATTACAAAACACATTTTAATCAAACCTCGAAAGAAGGCAAAAGCATGTTTAGTAGTAGTTTGATAAATTCCTTTTCAAACGCTCCGCATAAAATAAAAAATCATTGCGTGATTACTATATGAATAATTCTGCTTATACAGATTTGTATTTTTAGGTTTTGGAACAAATCAACTAGGTCTTTATTATGTTTTATTGAATTTAACCTTATAAAAGCATGCTAGCATGTTTCAATTTTGAATTGTGCTCTTGATCTGAGTTTTCACTGTGATTTAATGTGTGTTTTGATCGCTTTTAGACGTACAATTTTATAAATGAGATGTCTATTGAGCAAAATGTTGGCTTTTTATTTTACTTTACAACGGAATTGACATGTAGATAGTTAGTTAATGATAAAGTTAAAGCTAAGCTTTTGTATTAAGTGATGATATAATATTATTAATGAATAACATTTGGCGGTTGTTGGTAGCACTGATTTTTTCACAAAAAAAAAAAAACACCCACAAAATGTATGAATATAATATAACATTATTTTATTATGTTTTAAAGCTGCTTGGTTAAAACATACATAATATCATTATGTTTATATGAAGCGACAAAACTTCTAACAAATATAAAGTAATATTTCAAAATGTCTTTTATTTCATTTCACATTTTTATATATACTGCACATTGCACACCTGCAGGAATCTCTGAACGAGTGGGTGACTGCCCTGGAGGACAACAGGCTCGAGATTAGCAGGATAAAAACAGAATACATGCCTTGCATACTGATAGCAATGATATATATTTATAAACAGTACACCTCTTCCAAAAGTAAAAAAGTTTAAATATCTAGGGTCCATAATAACTCCAGATGGTATGTGGAAGTAGATGTGACGCACCGCGTAAATACAGGTTGGATGAAGTGGAGAGCCTTGGCAGGAGTATTGTGCCCGAAAATGCCGATAAAGACCAATATACAAAACGGTTGTTCGCCCGGTTATGCTCTAAGGCTCGGAGTGCTGGATTACAAAAAAATGCACGAACATAAATTACATACAGCTGAGATGGTCTGCGTCACTAAGCTCGGGGTCACTAAAATGGACAAAATTAGAAACGAATATATTGGTGGTAACTTTGGGGTCGAGCCCATCCAGGAGAAAATGAAAGAAACCAGACTCCGATGGTATGGACATGTAAATAGAAGGGGAGACGATCACGTGGTCAGGGTGGCCCTAAATATTCCCACACCACCCAGAGCTAGAGGCCACCTGGTGAACGAGTATTGAGAGAGAGAGAGAGCTGAGGAAGGATCAGCTGAACAGTGAGATGAAACAGGACAGAAAGACGTGGAGACTGCGTACCAGGAGGGCCGACCCCAGATGACCTGGGAAGAGGATTAGCCAAAGAAGAAGAAGACATTTTTATATATCCAGTCAATTCAGTGGTCTTGTGTGTGCACCAAATGAAGCATTTTGACTCTATGAAATATGTTAATTTAATTATAGTAATGAATAATTTCACAGAATAATAATTTATTTTTAATAATAGCCGTAAAACAATATAGAATAGAATAATTTCACAGAATCATAATTGTTGTTTGTATAAAAAGTGAAAAAGACAGTGATGAAGTTGACTTTTACATTAAATTCAATTGCAGGCAAAACATTTTAAAGTCTATTTTAATTTAATTCACAAAGTTATTTAACGATTAAAAAATATGTAACTATGTTCTGGATTGGATTGTGAAATTGGATCAATAGCTGGTTTTACATACTTTAATAATATGTAGGTACCTTTTTGAGCATATAAAAATAGATGAAATTAAAAAAAATATATACTAGACAGATTGCAGAAATTCAGGCGTATTTCACAAATTACCATAATAAGCTGTTAACGCCTACTATGACAGGGCATACGGGATGTGCAAAAATTAATACCTTCTAAAATATAAAACACTAACAAATATTGTATATCATCAAATCTGTGACATACAATATTTATTCGTGAAGAAAAGGTTAAAATTAGATATTTTTTTTAAAACAAGAATAGTAATTAAAAAAAGTAAAAAACTTGGTTGGTAGAATTTCTTCGGTTGTAGTAAATATCTACTTCATAGGACTTGTAGATTTTTATTTATTTACAAAAAAATATTAAAAAAGGGTTTTGTGAAAACTAATTTTGCTAGAAAAGTACTTATTTAAAAAATCTAATTCCAAAAATTCACGCTATAAAATAAAGATAAATAACAGCGCCCTTGAAATGATCTTGAATCATTAAACGGCGCTATACAAATTATTATTATTAAAGATGTAAAAATAAAATATAGACTCTTTAGAAATGCATAATACGAAGTTACACTGAGTCAACAAAAAGGAAATAATACAATAAAATATGACAATAAAATAATTTATTGTGTAGAATGCAGAAAAATATTTAAACAATTTAACTGTCTTCAATAATAACATTTATTGAGTCAAAAAAGCACCTAATTTTCAACATTATCCCACCACCAGCACACTAATTAAACATTTAAATTAAAAGAAAAAAACACAATATAATAAAAAAATACTAATATAACTATGACTATCTGTATACATTGAACTCACGATAATCGGTAGCTACATATGCCGGCAAACTTATTGAACCTTTTAGTTGTGGAGTGGAGCGGTTTGCGCATATAATATATTATACTAATCAAGCAAAAACAAAAATATGCGCTCTGCGTGCCCACGTGGCGGGCTCAAGAAGTTTGTTGCTAACTTATTTTTTATTTATTACTAATTGAGTAATGCATAAAAATATTAGTAGAGTACAATAAATTTGAAAAACATATAATAAATTAAAATATTGTTTAGAGCCATTGACGTCGTATGGATGTATCCACTCTACTTAGCACATTAGTGTACGATATCTTTTTAAATTATAGGTAGGTACCTACTCTATTTTTTCAGTACCTATATTTTATTTGGCCGGATCAACGTCCTTCCCTTAGAAATCGGTCTGAGCCGATTTAACTCCATTTTACCAATTTCAAGATTATTTTTAACAAGCTAGGTACAACTATGTAATAATTGACGTAATTTTTGTTATGTAATTTTTATTTTGTAGAATTCCATTGTAAATGATGTCGAATTTTTGAGCCAATGCTGCACCGTTTGAACCTATGGTGGATCCCTTGGAGGAGTAATTATGAGTGGATACGGACCTTGCTATTACTTCGTTATTATATACTTTCAACGCTAATTTCAACAAACATTTCACATCACACGGTATGAATATAAAACATGGACGATTTTTTTAAAATAACTTTTGCATTCCTAGCTACTATAGGTAAGTATTTTGTCATTGCATCACATACATAAGACGAATATTTAATGATAAATTTAAAATATTATGTAAATATAATGAATTAAAATGTACCGACAAATATAACTTTTATACATATATCAGTCTATTCTCAAAACAGCATTCTCAACATTTAAAAACGTAAAATAAATATATTAATTTAAATAAAAACTTTATGTTGTAGATGCGCGTTGCAAAACATTCGAATAAATTCCTATCTATATTTATTTTATTTATTTAAGGGACAAATACAGTCTTATAAAATAAAATAAGTAATTAATTGAGACTATCTAATTGGCTTATTTTTATATACATATTTATAATTAAACATAAAGTATTGTATAGCTGTTAAGTTTCCAAATAAATAAAAATAAATAAAGAATGGAACGAGAGGTCGGGGACGCCCAAGAAAGGGATGGCACGACCATGTGAACAATATTCCGAAGTGTGAGTAACAGACTAACATGTATGAGACGATGTATGAATGTGGATGAGGCGAGGGATGCGTGACAGGATAGAAAAATGTGGCGTTCGGTTCTCTCTGCCTACCCCGCGAGGAACATGACGTGATGGTATGTATGTATGTTTAAAAAAAAAACAGACCAATTGCGTTTGTCCACAGATGATATATATCCACGGTAATAAGCCATTTGATTTCTGCGAGGGCGTTCTGGGTTCGATTCCCAGCAAAAAAAATATTGAATAATATCTAATCTCATGCATTTCTTGAGTTCACTTTGCTTGAGTTTGTTGAAAGAGATTGGCTTTTATATAAAATAAAACAGTTTTTTTACATTTGTTTGTAAGTTCGTTTGTTTCCGTACCAGACTATCTATGTATATGCACCCTCTCCAATAACTTGCAGCCGTCACAGCCCTGTCGCTTGCATCCAAGAGGTTCTCCTCATTACAAGGCTCCTGCAGGCTAATAGCACACCAGCAGGTGCGGCACACGTCACATCCTGCTCGCCTTCCAGCAGCTCCCATCTCTTCATGTTTACCTTGCATCTACTCATTTCAGTTACCATTACAATTACCTACAATACAAAAGTGTATAAATGTCAGGAAGAACGCAAGACAACTCCTCCAGGTGTCAGACTGGAAGACGACGGCCGAGGATAGAGGGCAGTGGAATCCAAAGTTAAAGAAGGCTAAAGCTCGATATGAACTGTAACGCCTTTTATAAGAAGAAGGAGATTTAAAAAGGAAAAATAATTACCTATATAACGTATTTAGACGAGTTCACTAATCGCTCCGCCACCGAAAATCATTCATACCATCACGGCATAACCCCACAATGTGGGTTAACCAGCGACAGTGCGGGTTCGCATTACTTTATAAAAGAAAACAAGACACATTCGTGTTTTACCACACACCAGTCTCGTTTCACCTAAAAAGGAACTACATTCAGAATGTGTGGTAAACCTTATTGTTGAACAATGTGAGTTGTTATTTTGACTGTTGTATTTTCGATTACCTGGCTCTTACGGGACACTGCACGACAACATGATAATAGAAAATATAAGAAGCACTATTCTAAGCCGGGGCCTCACAGCAAATAACATAATTATAATTTCAACATGTTGGAAATCACTTTTATATAATACATATTAGGTATTTTATAATGTTTTCGGTGTTATCTTTGTATGGGAATATTTCACAGAAGTCAATAAATCATTGTTTAAATATATAATATATTATATTAAGACATCGGAGCGTTGCATGAGTGTAAGTGAATTGAATGAATCAGTACCTACCTACTGTAATAATGAGGCCTGTTAATCTCATCAACATTCGAGGAACCACAAAATCTTCTAAAACAATAAAATTTGAATTAGTGTACAAATAATTAATGTATCATCAACACTTGATATTTAATTATCCTAATATATGTACCATAGATAGGTACGTACTTCTCCATTCCCTGTATGAAACATATGGTAACAAAGCGAAGGAGTAGGTAGTGAGAACCGAGCGCCACTCACCACTATGTTTGCAAATATTCATTAGACGTGACTGGGGTAGTCTTAGTCGTGCATCCGAATTTTCATTTTGGTCTTGAATTCACAGGTGTGATCTTGCGAGTCTTTTATACTTGTTGCATGTAACACATGAGATCCAACTGTCGATAGCGATAGTATGTATAGTTGAAGAATAAGAATCAAACTATAAACCCATAAATCCAAATTATTGAAAATTTTATTTTATTTTTATTTTATTTTATGTAGCTTCTCGGGCAACTAACAACTGTCAATATAGGACAGTATGGAGGTCAGTCCTGTTTTCCTACCCGGAATATGAAAACAGCATGATGGTTCTGTATGTATGTTTGGAGATTAAGTACCTATCAAACTATTAAAACTTCTTACATATTGTGTATAGGCGACTGACATACAAATTGTATGAAGCAATGTCGTCACTAAATTCAATTTTTATAAAAATTGTTAAAAAAAGTTTGAGATGTGCTAACACAATGTTTTTATTTTTTATAGAAAATTAAATTATCTAGTTGGGGTGTTTCGGCTTTTTTCGATATTTTTGAAAAATTCGGAAATATAGGCAGTTAAACTCATAAATTTATCATAAAAAAAATATTTTTCTTAATAAAAAATGTTTGAGAAACTCTGGAATTTTTTTGAAAAAAGTAATTTGAGATTTTGTATTTGCCTATACTTGTACCAATTTTCAGCGTTCTAGCTTTTATGGTTTCTGAGATATATGGAAAAATAAAGTAAAAATTCAAAAGTTGATAACCCCTGACTGAAACAAAAAATCAAAATTCCGAGTATAATAGTTTTGTAGGCTTATAACTGTTTATATATTATGAATTTTTGGGCTCTGTAAATTGAGCGGATCAAAAGTTATAAGGGGGGGACGGACACACACACACACAGACACACACACACACAGACACACACACACACAGACACACACACACAGACACACATACAGACACACACACAGACACACGAAATGTTCTACTCTGAATTCTGAGTAAATCCGTGTATGGAACATATATGCTGCGAAGCCTCTAAGTTGGTGTTTTTTGACTTCAAAGTTGGAAATGCCGTGAAAAAAGTAGACCTCTGCATACAATTCTCTCGTATCCTGGCTTGAAACATTGTCGATATGTTAAGAGAACAAAGTTCTCCTGAACAAATCGACAGTTGGAAAATTAAAACTAATTGCATGTAACACATGAGATCCAACTGTCGACAGCGATAGTATGTATAGTTGAAGAATAAGTACCAAACCCATAAATACAAATTATTTATTATTTTATGATATTTAGTTTTCTATACAACACATGTACCTAGGTAGTCAAGATAGGATAGTATGGAGGTCAGTCTTTTTTTCCTACCCGGAATATGAAAACAGCATGATGGTATATGTATATTGTATGTTTAGAGATGAAGTATCAAACTATTAAGTCTTCTTTGATATTGTGTATAGGTGACTACCATACAAATTGTATGAAGCGATGTCGTCACTAAATTCAATTTTTATAAAAATTGTTAAAAAAATTTGAGATGTACTGCTACAATGTTAATATTTTTTATATAAAATTAAATTATCTAGTTGGGGTGTTTCAGCTTTTTTCGATATTTCAAAAAAAAATGGAAATATAGGCAGTTAAACTCATAAATTTATCCAACTGTCGATTTGTTCAGGAGAACTTTGTTCTCTTAACATATCGACAATGTATCAAGCCAGAATACGCGAGAATTGTATGGAGAGGTCTACTTTTTTCATGGCTTTTCCAACTTTGAAGTCAAAAAACACCAACTTAGAGGCTTCGCAGCATATATGTTCCATACACGGATTTACTCAGAATTCGGAGTAGAACATTTCGTGTGTCTGTGTGTGTGTGTGTGTGTGTGTGTCTGTGTGTGTGTGTGTGTGTGTCTGTGTGTCCGTCCCCCCCTTATAACTTTTGATCCGCTCAATTTACAGAGCCTAAAATTTCAGAATATATAAACAGTTACAGGCCTACAAAACTTTTATACTCGGAATTTTGAATTTTTGTTTCAGTCAGGGGTTATCAACTTTTGAATTTTTATTTTATTTTTCCATATATCTCAGAAACCATAAACCCAAGAACGCTGAAAATTGGTACAAACATAGACAAATACAAAATCTCAAATTAGTTTTTTCAAAAAAATTCCAGGGTTTCTCGAACATTTTTTATTAAGAAAAATATTTTTTTTATGATAAATTTATGAGTTTAACTGCCTATATTTCCAAAACTTTTAAAATTATCGAAAAAAGCCGAAACACCCCAACTAGATAATTTAATTTTCTATAAAAAATATTAACATTGTAGTAGAAGATCTCAATTTTTTTTTAACAATTTTTTTAAAAATTGAATTTAGTGACGACATCGCTTCATACATTTTGTATGGCAGTCGCCTATACACAATATGTAAGAAGACTTAATAGTTTGTTACTTCATCTCCAAACATACATACATACCATCATGCAATTTGCATATTCTGGGTAGGAAAAAGGATCTTCCTCCATACTATCCTATCTTGACATACATACCTACATATGTTGTATAGAAAACAAAATATCTGAAAATATTCAATAATTTGTATCTATGGGTTTATAGTTTGGTACATATTCTTCAACTATACATACTATCGCTATCGACAGTTGGATCTCATGTGTTACATGCAACTAGTCATAAAAAAAATACTTTTATTAATAAAAAATGTTTGAGAAAGCCTGGAATTTTTTTGAAAAATTAATTTGAGATTTTGTATTTGTCTATGTTTATACCAATTTTCAGCGTTCTAGCTTTTATGGTTTCTGAGATATAGGGAAAAATAAAATAAAAATTCAAAAGTTGATAACCCCTGACTGAAACAAAAATTCAAAATTCCGAGTATAAAAGTTTTGTAGGCCTGTAACTGTTTATATATTCTGAAATTTTAGGCTCTATAAATTGAGCGGATCAAAAGTTATAAGGGGGGACGGACACACACACAGACATACACACACACACACACAGACACACACACACACACACACACACACACACAGACACACACACACACACACAGACACACGAAATGTTCTACTCCGAATTCTGAGTAAATCCGTGTATGGAACATATATGCTGCGAAGCCTCTAAGTTGGTGTTTTTTGACTTCAAAGTTGGAAAAGCCGTGAAAAAAGTAGACCTCTCCATACAATTCTCGCGTATTCTGGCTTGATACATTGTCGATATGTTAAGAGAACAAAGTTCTCCTGAACAAATCGACAGTTGGACTATCGTTTTTTTTCTATTTAAGTTCAGTATGTAAGTATACCTAATAACAATGAAACAAGAAAAAAGACTGCAAGACTGTCATCACTAATGTAAATTAAAAGAAATGTTAAATAGAAATGTAAAATTACGACTATTTCGAACAAACTTTACAAAACAATAGTATATGAACATAGTCCAACTGTCGATTTGTTCAGGAGAACTTTGTTCTCTTAACATATCGACAATGTTTCAAGCCAGGATACGCGAGAATTGTATGCAGAGGTCTACTTTTTTCACGGCTTTTCCAACTTTGAAGTCAAAAAACACCAACTTAGAGGCTTCGCAGCATATATGTTCCATACACGGATTTACTCAGAATTCGGAGTAGAACATTTCGTGTGTCTGTGTGTCCGTCCCCCCCTTATAACTTTTGATCCGCTCAATTTACAGAGCCTAAAATTTCAGAATATATAAACAGTTACAGGCCTACAAAACTTTTATACTCGGAATTTTGAATTTTTGTTTCAGTCAGGGGTTATCAACTTTTGAATTTTTATTTTATTTTTCCATATATCTCAGAAACCATAAAAGCTAGAACGCTGAAAATTGGTACAAACATAGACGAATACAAAATCTCAAATAAATTTTTTCAAAAAAATTTCAGGGTTTCTCAAACATTTTTTATTAAGAAAAGTATTTTTTTTATGATAAATTTTTGAGTTTAACTGCTTATATTGTAATTTTTTTTTAAATATCGAAAAATGCCGAAACACCCCAACTAGATAATTTAATTTTCCAACTGTCGATTTGTTTAGGAGAACTTTGTTCTCTTAACATATCGACAATGTTTCAAGCCAGAATACGCGAGAATTGTATGGAGAGGTCTACTTTTTTCACGGCTTTTCCAACTTTGAAGTCAAAAAACACCAACTTAGAGGCTTCGCAGCATATATGTTCCATGCACGGATTTACTCAGAATTCGGAGTAGAACATTTCGTGTGTCTGTGTGTGTGTGTCTGTGTGTGTGTGTGTGTGTGTGTGTGTGTGTGTGTGTGTGTGTGTGTGTGTGTGTGTGTGTGTGTGTCTGTGTGTGTGTGTGTGTCCGTCCCCCCCTTATAACTTTTGATCCGCTCAATTCACAGAGCCCAAAATTTCAGAATATATACACAGTTATAGGCCTACAAAACTTTTATACTCAGAATTTCGAATTTTTGTTTTAGTCAGGGGTTATCAACTTTTGAATTTTTACTTTATTTTTTCATATATCTCAGAAACCATAAAAGCTAGAACGCTGAAAATTGGTACAAATATAGACAAATACAAAATCTCAAATAAGTTTATTCAAAAAAATTCCAGGGTTTCTCAAACATTTTTTATTGAGAAAAATATTTTTTTTATGATAAATTTATGAGTTTAACTGCCTATATTTCCAAACTTTTTAAAAATATCGAAAAAAGCCGAAACACCCCAACTAGATAATTTAATTTTCTATAAAAAATATAAACATTGTATTTGTACATCTCAAATTTTTTTTAACAATTTTCCAACTGTCGATTTGTTCAGGAGAACTTTGTTCTCTTAACATATCGACAATGTATCAAGCCAGAATACGCGAGAATTGTATGGAGAGGTCTACTTTTTTCACGGCTCTTCCAACTTTGAAGTCAAAAAACACCAACTTAGAGGCTTCGCAGCATATATGTTCCATACACGGATTTACTCAGAATTCGGAGTAGAACATTTCGTGTGTCTGTGTGTGTGTCTGTGTGTGTGTGTGTCTGTGTGTGTGTGTGTCTGTGTGTCCGTCCCCCCCTTATAACTTTTGATCCGCTCAATAAACAGAGCCTTAAATTTCAGAATATATAAACAGTTACAGGCCTACAAAACTTTTATACTCGGAATTTTGAATTTTTGTTTCAGTCAGGGGTTATCAACTTTTGAATTTTTATTTTATTTTTCCATATATCTCAGAAACCATAAACGCTAGAACGCTGAAAATTGGTACAAACATAGACAAATACAAAATCTCAAATTAGTTTTTTCAAAAAAATTCCAGGGTTTCTCAAACATTTTTTATTAAGAAAAATATTTTTTTTATGATAAATTTATGAGTTTAACTGCCTATATTTCCAAAACTTTTACAATTATCGAAAAAAGCCGAAACACCTCAACTAGATAATTTAATTTTCTATAAAAAATATCAGCAATGTAGTAGAAGATCTCAATTTTTTTTTAACATTTTTTTAAAAATTGAATTTAGTGACGACATCGCTTCATACATTTTGTATGGCAGTCGCCTATACACAATATGTAAGAAGACTTAATAGTTTGATACTTCGACTCCAAACATACATACATACCATCATGCTATTTGCATATTCTGGGTAGGAAAAAGGATCTTCCTCCATACTATCCTATCTTGACATACATACCTACATATGTTGTATAGAAAACAAAATATCTGAAAATATTCAATAATTTGTATCTATGGGTTTATAGTTTGGTACATATTCTTCAACTATACATACTATCGCTATCGACAGTTGGATCTCATGTGTTACATGCAACTAGTTATAAAAATAGAATTTAGTGACGACATCGCTTCATACAATTTATATGGCAGTCGCCTATACACAATATGTAAGAAGACTTAATAGTTTGATAGGATTTTAATATCCAAACAAACATACAGAACCATCATGCTGTTTTCATATCCCGGGAAGGAAAAGAGGACTGACCTCCATACTGTCCTATCTTGACATACATACCAACAAGTGTTAAAATTTTCAATAATTTGAATTTATGGGTTTATAGTTTGATTTTTATTGTTCAACTATACATACAATCGCTATCGACAGTTGGATCTCATGTGTTACATGCAACTAGTTTTAAACAATATGGCTTCCTTTTTTAACTTTTCTACGGACAATTCTTGGTAGAACTCCATTTCAAATAATAAATAAATTTGGAATGGTAAAATAAAACCAAAGTTTTCAGTTCTACTAATTTAATGACACTGACTAGTTTCGGTAATCCAGTGACCATTTTCAAAGTGAAAATGGTCACTGGATGACCGAAACTAGTCAGTGTCATTATCCAACTGTCGATTTGTTCAGGAGAACTTTGTTCTCTTAACATATCGACAATGTATCAAGCCAGAATACGCGAGAATTGTATGGAGAGGTCTACTTTTTTCACGGCTCTTCCAACTTTGAAGTCAAAAAACACCAACTTAGAGGCTTCGCAGCATATATGTTCCATACACGGATTTACTCAGAATTCGGAGTAGAACATTTCGTGTGTCTGTGTGTGTGTCTGTGTGTGTGTGTGTCTGTGTGTCCGTCCCCCCCTTATAACTTTTGATCCGCTCAATAAACAGAGCCTAAAATTTCAGAATATATAAACAGTTACAGGCCTACAAAACTTTTATACTCGGAATTTTGAATTTTTGTTTCAGTCAGGGGTTATCAACTTTTGAATTTTTATTTTATTTTTCCATATATCTCAGAAACCATAAACGCTAGAACGCTGAAAATTGGTACAAACATAGACAAATACAAAATCTCAAATTAGTTTTTTCAAAAAAATTCCAGGGTTTCTCAAACATTTTTTATTAAGAAAAATATTTTTTTTATGATAAATTTATGAGTTTAACTGCCTATATTTCCAAAACTTTTACAATTATCGAAAAAAGCCGAAACACCCCAACTAGATAATTTAATTTTCTATAAAAAATATCAGCAATGTAGTAGAAGATCTCAATTTTTTTTAACATTTTTTTAAAAATTGAATTTAGTGACGACATCGCTTCATACATTTTGTATGGCAGTCGCCTATACACAATATGTAAGAAGACTTAATAGTTTGATACTTCGACTCCAAACATACATACATACCATCATGCTATTTGCATATTCTGGGTAGGAAAAAGGATCTTCCTCCATACTATCCTATCTTGACATACATACCTACATATGTTGTATAGAAAACAAAATATCTGAAAATATTCAATAATTTGTATCTATGGGTTTATAGTTTGGTACATATTCTTCAACTATACATACTATCGCTATCGACAGTTGGATCTCATGTGTTACATGCAACTAGTATTAGTAGAACTGAAAACTTTGGTTTTATTTTACCATTCCAAATTTATTTATTATTTAATATGGCGTCCATTTTAGTGACATATCCGCTGTCTGACAAGGCAAACTATAATCCAACTGTCGATTTGTTCAGGAGAACTTTGTTCTCTTAACATATCGACAATGTTTCAAGCCAGGATACGCGAGAATTGTATGCAGAGGTCTACTTTTTTCACGGCTTTTCCAACTTTGAAGTCAAAAAACACCAACTTAGAGGCTTCGCAGCATATATGTTCCATACACGGATTTACTCAGAATTCGGAGTAGAACATTTCGTGTGTCTGTGTGTGTGTGTCTGTGTGTCTGTGTGTGTGTCTGTGTGTGTGTCTGTGTGTGTGTCTGTGTGTATGTGTGTGTGTCCGTCCCCCCCTGATAACTTTTGATCCGCTCAATTTACAGAGCCTTAAATTTCAGAATATATAAACAGTTACAGGCCTACAAAACTTTTATACTCGGAATTTTGAATTTTTGTTTCAGTCAGGGGTTATCAACTTTTGAATTTTTATTTTATTTTTCCATATATCTCAGAAACCATAAAAGCTAGAACGCTGAAAATTGGTACAAACATAGACAAATACAAAATCTCAAATTAGTTTTTTCAAAAAAATTCCAGGGTTTCTCAAACATTTTTTATTAAGAAAATTATTATTTTTATGATAAATTTATGAGTTTAACTGCCTATTTTTCCAAAACTTTTACAATTATCGAAAAAAGCCGAAACACCCCAACTAGATAATTTAATTTTCTATAAAAAATATTAGCATTGTAGTAGAAAATCTCAATTTTTTTTAACAATTTTTTTAAAAATTGAATTTAGTGACGACATTGCTTCATACATTTTGTATGGCAGTCGCCTATACACAATATGTAAGGAGACTTAATAGTTTGATACTTCATCTCCAAACATACATACATACACCTACTTAATCTACAAACATAAATCATGCTATTTTCATATTCTGGGTAGGAAAAAAGGACCTTCCTCCATACTATCCTATCTTGACTACCTAGGTACATGTGTTGTATAGAAAACTAAATATCATAAAATAATAAATAATTTGTATTTATGTGTTTGGTACTTATTCTTCAACTATACATACTATCGCTGTCGACAGTTGGATCTCATGTGTTACATGCAACTAGTAGGTATATACAAAAATTATATGAACCTATGTCAAAACTGTGACATACAATATTTTTTTCTCAAAACTGTGACAAACAATATTTTTTTCTCAAAACTGTGACATACAATATTTTTTTCTCAAAACTGTGACATACAATATTTTTTTCTCAAAACTGTGACATACAATATTTTTTTCTCAAAACTGTGACATACAATATTTTTTTCTCAAAACTGTGACAAACAATATTTTTTTCTCAAAACTGTGACATACAATATTTTTTTCTCAAAACTGTGACATACAATATTTTTTTCTCAAAACTGTGACAAACAATATTTTTTTCTCAAAACTGTGACATACAATATTTTTTTCTCAAAACTGTGACATACAATATTTTTTTCTCAAAACTGTGACATACAATATTTTTTTCTCAAAACTGTGACATACAATATTTTTTTCTCAAAACTGTGACATACAATATTTTTTTCTCAAAACTGTGACATACAATATTTTTTTCTCGAAGAAAAGTAACAAAAAAAATTAAAAAAACTATTTTTTTTCTAAAAAAATTTATATGTCCTTGTTTAACAAGTACATATACATCTTCCTGCATTCTCTTAATTAAGCATAAGTGCTTGTGCTATAGGTAGCGTTGCCAGGTGTCCCGATTTGAGCGGGACGTCCCGATTTCCAGGGTCCGTGGACACGTCCCGATCATGTGTAAATCGGGACGTGTCCACGGACCCCTGGAAATCGGACCACGGACCCCTGGAAATCGGACCACGGACCCCTGGAAATCGCCAAATGTCCCGATTTTGCGTGATTCAGACTCCGGCCACAAAATATATAAATTCCGTGTTCTCACGGTTATGGACGCAATTTATGAAGAAATTTCTAACATCAAAGAAATTGTGAAGGAAATTGTGAAGGAAGTTGTGAAAAAAAAGACTATACACCCTTACAGAAATGGCATAATTTATTTGAAAATCAAGATCTTCCCAATCTGCAAAAAAAATATTTTTTCATAGCCGCAGACGAGAATCCTGCAGGCAGCAGACCCCTAGGAAGATCACCCAAGCAATGGAAAGACTACTGGACTTCCATCTCCCAGAAGCAGGATTCGAGAACAACAGGACATAGTCATAACTGAAGAAGAAGAAGAAGGAAATCGAACCCCCAAGACGCGGACATAAGCCAAACAACTTACCACTATGTGATTCATTTTTTTGTTATTAATAATCTCACGGTACCATTTATTTATCTATTTATTTATAATTGTAGTCCCATAGGTGTTTTTTTATCTTAAAATGTCTCTAAAGTAGGTATTTATTTACAAATATAATATTATGAAAAATAGGTAGGTGTATACTAAACTCAATGATTTCACACGGTGCATAGCGGCATCTTTCATCTTTAACAAAATATGTCTTACTTTACCACAACTGACATCAAACAGATTGAATGAAGAAATCATCTTCCTTACACAAATATTGTTCTTTATTCTCACATAGGTATAAGTATTTACAGAACTCGCATAATAATATTTCTCATGTTCTCTTAAAATAATTTTAAAGCAACATTGCGACGAATATCGGTAGGTAAGAATAATGAATTTTTAATCGACTAATTTCGATGCATAGAATTATAGTATATTATAATTCTATGTTTCGATGCTATAATTTCGACAAATGACGTATAAAACATTTCTTTTGTATTTCTTCTTAGACAGCTAATAACAATAGTGCAATATCAAATTAATATCAATTGGACATTAGTGCCTACACCTCATAACAAGTTGGCACTTAATGAAGATTTATAACATTAATCACCTCACAAATCCAGACTGAAAACACAGTCTCTACTGGAAATCGAACCAGAGGTCATTGGCTCAGAAGTGAAATATCTAATAAACTAAGTCACGAAGGCCAGAATCATTTTATTAATAATAAAAAAACTTAATTTTCCGTAACCCGCGTCATATGTCATTCATATTTTGTTTTAATATACCAAAGAGAATATAACCTTACGGATATTAATATACGACTTACGAACAGTAAAATAACATGTAGAAAAATATAGTTTTTACTTTATTTTTAAAATAAGAATAATTAGGTAGGTAGTTAAATAAATTATTTTTTGTCATGATGTTCATTTTAATTGATGAAAGACCGCTATTTGTCTTCCTTTCTGTGCAATAATGTTTTTTGTTATTTTAAAATGAATAAATTCTTCATCAACTCCAAATTAATAATATTATTCAAATAAGGCAATGAAATATGACTTACAAACAACCAATGGCTGACACTCTTCGAGATATAACCCCACCCTCACAGAAAATCTCATCCAATCATTACAAGCTGAAGGAATTTAAAAAAAACATAGACACGTGCGCTTGTTTGGATTATCATCTTCGATTCAGTCATCCAGTATCTCATTTCCCGCGCGTGCATCGTCTATTCAAGATGGACGAAGGAATCAAAAACAAAACTTTTCTATCGGAAGAATGTTCCGAATTTGAATCTCCCGGCACAATCCAAAATTCAAATTTTCAAGATGAATTCGATTTGATCAACCAAATGTATTATCAACAGAACGCATCGGAAGAAAATTTAACTTATTCCCTGCCCGCCGCGCAGAATTATTTCGAAAATGGAAAATATTTTGACAGCTCAATTCAAAGTCTTTTCGGTTACACGAATTCCTTTTATAACAATAATAAATCTACTACTGTAGTTCGTCTCAACGAAGATTTTTGCGAAAATGATTATGCCGAAATGTCTACAGTCCGTCCTGCGGGGTCGTTTTCCGACGAGAGCTGTCACATTTTGCCGCCTTTTCACCAACAGAACTATTTTCAAATTCAAAACAAATGCCATCTACGTCACAACGGAGAAAATTTAAATTCGGAATTGACAGGTTCCCTGATAAGCAGTAGCGGTTCTTTCGGGTCCGACAACGACCAATGTAGTTCTGACCAATTTGACATTTTCGAAGGAGACAGAATAGAGACTATAGGCAATAATGCAATGGAATGTGAAGTTGAACAAAGTTCGAGTGAAAATTGGACGCTTCAAGATGAGAGTGTGGAAAATTTCATTCAGGACCTCGATGGACCCTCAGACGAACATTCTTCGTTGGAATTAGTGATTGATGAAGGTAAGATTAGCAGACTATAATTTAATAACAGTATAACTGTGTTTATAATGTTCCCTTTTCAAGTTAAAATGTTTATTGAGTTAAAAAAAAATTAAATACTATTTAAAAACTTAATTAAGTGCCTACCTGATAAGTATTAAAAAACTAAAGAATTATGCCTATTAAGTGCCTACCCAAAACAAAAATAAATAACACTTTAGAATTATGCCTATAAAGTGCCTACCCAACAATACAAAAGTACCTACCTATTTAAAAACAGAATTATATCTTACTAAAATAACTCAATTCACATTGATAGGACGAAATAATTATAGACACCGTTAAATAAACATTAAACGTGTATAATCAATGAAATTGTTTCTCATTTTAACTATAATTTATGTGCAAATATTCATTTATTTATTTACTTTACATATAATATGTTGCTTATTTTTTGTCCATATTTTTCGTACGTTTATGATATTGCTATACACTGTTTTTATTTTCTCATATTTCAACTGTTTTTTGGCATAAACTATACTGTTTTACGAGTACAATATTATATTCATACTTGTGATAAAACTATGTGGTCTGTTCTCTCGAGGGTTTTCTTTTCTTTTGAGACATATTTTGGTAGGTGATATCCTAGGACGGATCTCGTGGAGTTTGCTAGTGTTTATTCTTTGGACATGCGGTTGCACCATCAGTTCCTCCTCGATATCTACATATTCCATCTTACTATTTATAATAGGTATATAAATATATCTTGTATTCAATTATACAAGGTTAGATCGACTGCATTATGGTATGTTGTATAGGTACCTTAGATATCTATTATTGATACAATAGAAATGACTGCAGACCATATGGCGCCGGCGCTTATAAATTTATATAAATATTTACATTGTTAAACTATGTACAACACATGCACTGCGCAATATTACAACTTGCAATAGTATAAATATTTTCTTTTGTAAGGGAAATATTAAATATTTTATTACATTAACGCTTGTTTTCTTCAGGCACGTGCAATATTAACTTATTAACTACCTACTCTTATTCATTCAATCTTAGTGCAGGTAGGTACTATTCACACTTCATAAAATGAGTAAAATCAAGAATAACTCTTTAGTTGCTGCTTGCTGCGAGGCACCGGCTTAGAATAGTGCTTCCACTCTTTTGTATAGTATAAAGTAGAAACGTCATCGTTTTCGGGTGTCCGGTAAGAGCCGAATAATCGAAAATACAACAGGTAGCAATAACATCTCACATAGTTCAGCAATACACACATTCTGAATGTAATGCCTTTTTAGGTAAAACGAGACTGGTGTGTAGGGATACGGTCGTGTTTCGTGCTTCCTTTTATAAGGTAATGAACACCTGCACGCCTGTCGTTGGTTACTCCGCATTGTGGGATATTTTTATTTTATTTTATTTAATTGAGAACAGACACAGGCATGATGCCCAAAATTTTCTGCGCATAACAGTTATACATAGGAAGTATTGTATGTAGGTACCTATACAGTTTCCTACACTACACTACACTACACTACACTACACTACACTACACTACGAAGGTGCAGTGTCTATTTTATATACTTATTATGTTGCGGGTGGAAGTTACACAGTAAGTTCACAGTTGTAGACCCAAAGATTTTAATATTTGAGTCCACAACAATTAAACAAATGAAATATGAATACACAAATTAAACAAATGAAATATGAATACAAAAATTAAACAAATGAAATATGAGAATTAAACAATAAATGAATATGACAAAATAAACAGAGAAGGTAGGTATACATAAATTTATAAAAAAGGTTACGACCTGGGATATTATGGGTTTTTTGCAAGTTAATTTAGAGTTTGAGAATATATCAATATTATTAATTTAATGAAATGAGTTGTACATTCTGATTAGGCGAGAAATTGGAGAGAAATAACCGATATTTGTATTAAAGAATTTTAAGTCAAAAATATTTCTAATTGTATAATAGTATTTCTAATTGGTACTGTTATTTCAATTTGTGGAAGGATATTTGGTACATCTAACTGATAATTTAATATTTCGTATAGTATCATCATATCTGCGATTTTTCGTCTATTGATTATAACATTCAAATTGATGGCTTATCCCCTCTCTAAAAACCAAAATTCGTGTTAGTCTTCTTTTGACAGGTTCTATTGTTTTTGTGTATTTGTCGTAATTTGGAGACCAGATTGTGGATGCATATTCTAGTTTACTTCTTATTAAATATTTATATACTGTTGTAGTAATTTTAGAACTAGAGATATGTTGTGCATGAGAGTATTAATGTACCTATGAATTATTTTCTTATCGAATCTCCTTTTATTTTTGATGATATGATGTTGTAATGGTAAGGCAAAATAAGAAGAATGAATTAATAATAAAAGATCGGGGTCGTCCAAGTTACGGATGTCACAACCATCTAAATGACACTCCTGCAATAGAAAGAAATGGAAGAAGTTTGTACAACAGACGAACACGAATTTCGTTAAGGCAATGGATGCGTGCCAAGATAGAATAATGTGGGGTTCCATTCTCTCTGACTGTCCCGAGAGGGACATAGCGAGATAATATTTATGTAGGTATAGGATATTATTTTTTTGATGATTAGATTTCTGTTTGACGTTCTGTTTTGTTTGTACGACGCGATGATATGTCATTATGACTTTTTTCTGACAAATTTTGATTAAAATGTGATCCTAAAAATCACCCCTTTCTTAAACCCCATAGCAAACACATAAAATATAAATTTGAATCGTGTGAAACTACCAGATTCATAACCTAAACATCATGTAAAATTATAAATATGTTGACACTTCTCAACGAGATGGTCGATAAATTTTCGTCAAATCATAAAATGTTGTAATAAATATATTTAATTTAAAACAGTTTTATCATAGAAGTTAACATATATTAACCTTTTACCCTTTTATATGAGTGTTTGTAAATATTACAATATTTCTTTTAAACAAGTGGGTTGTGACCAACACTAAACTCTATAATATATTTGACAATCATTTAATGCACATTATTTTAACCAAAAAAAACGAGTGGGTTGTGGCCAACGCTATTTTCCTCACTACCAAGTCACTCCACAGAGTATTAAAATTTTGTATGGAAACTTTTCAGTATTTTCATGAAATGAGTTATGTAGGTACCTTTATAGCAATTTAAAAATAAAAATATCCAATTTTAATTTTCCTGAGTTTGGGGTTACTTGGGGAAAATTTTCAACATTTTAATGAAATGAGTTTGTTCAATGTTTTATTTTATTTAAATTTTATAATGAAAACTTGATATTAATTCAATGCCTTTTTATGAAAGTGATGTTCTTTTTACCAATTTGAAAATAAAAAATTCAAATTTCAAGTTTCCTGAGCTTGGGGTCACTTTGAAATATTTGACAGTTGAAAAAATAAAGAAGCACTGATCAGATATCCTTCAAAATTTAATGGAGTCCAAGTGAGTATTAGATATATGTACATATTTGCAAAACTTGAAAATAATCGAATGAGTACTTTAGTCTATAATCGATAAAGTAAAATAAACACGCCGTACGTAGCACACAGCACGCAGCACATAGCACGCACATACAGATACATTGTGATGAAACTTCCAGAATACAATCTCAGCATGATACCAGTTGATAATCTGCAATAAAAATAGCCTTAAAAAAATGCGAATTCATAACTCCCCACTATATCCCCTTGGGTTAGTGAGGAGTAAAAAACAAGTCGTTGAAATTCTTCCAAATGAAAAAAAATATATAATAATTTAAAATAAAAAAAGGAAAAATACGCTTAAAATTGTGAATTCATAACTCTCGACTATTCCATAGTAATGGAGAGAAATAAATACTTGTAGGTAAGTACTGCACTACTGTCAGTGTGACATTAAATTTGTCAGCAATTAATATAGTAGAGAAGGTAGGTACCTATGTAGGTATGTGCTCGTATGGAAATAATAATATGGAGGGGTGTTTTTTGTATGTGTCGCTGAAACATGAAACGATGTTTTATTACAGACATTCAAATGAGTGAGGAATTAGGTAATCAGACGTGAAAGGACCCATCTACCACATTTGTGAAATGTGTGGAATTTTATAGTGGGTACCTACATACATTACTCACATTAACAAATCACAACGTGATTAGCGATTAGATTGTTAGCGCTAGTACCTATCTACGAGTGCCTAATAGAAAAATATCAAGTACCTAAGTATTTATTTTTCTACTAAAGGTTCATATTATTACTTGCATGCTTGTTATGTTTACGATTACCCGGCACATCGGGACACCCGAAAACGATAATAGGTATATAAAGTTTTGTGAAATGTATAATGAAATAGTCTTGTAAAACCACAAGACTATTTCATTTGCGTATTACAAATTGTCATAGTCTTGGTCTTGCACTCTTGATCATTGTCTTTTTATTTTATTTTATTCTATTCTATTCTATTCTATTCTATTCTATTCTATTCTATTCTTTTCTATTCTATTCTATTCTATTCTATTCTATTCTATTCTATTCTATTCTATTCTATTCTATTCTATTCTATTCTATTCTATTCTATTCTATTCTATTCTATTCTATTCTATTCTATTCTATTCTATTCTATTCTATTCTATTCTATTCTATTCTA
The DNA here is from genome assembly GCA_963576475.1 of Molanna angustata. Taxonomy (NCBI): domain Eukaryota; kingdom Metazoa; phylum Arthropoda; class Insecta; order Trichoptera; family Molannidae; genus Molanna; species Molanna angustata. The sequence continues at coordinate 2,154,544 of OY754982.1, read as the reverse complement.
TTCTATTCTATTCTATTCTATAGTTGTATCTTGAACTTTTAGCCGAGAAGGGGTGCGATTACCGATTGGCGTAAACCAACGAAGCAAAATGACACAAATTTGCTCTCTGCGCAACCGGAAGCTCGATCAAGATATTTGGCGAAAATTATGTGTATGTACATATAAATTTGATTCAATTGTATGTGGTACCTACCTAAAAATAATAATAAAAGACAACAAAACAGACAGATCATAATAATGAAGAAAGGAAGCAGGGGGTTGAATGCCGCAGAAGGAATAGAAATCAAGGTTTACAATATGTAGTTTTTTTCAAGTTTATTGTGCCATAACCATATTTAATTTACAGTCCTTCGGGACAGTAAATACATAGGTAATATTTATTATTTATTGAATAATACATAGGTATTTATTTATTATTTCATATATACCCAATATTTTTTTTTTTTTTAACATGTCTACGTAGGGGACGCCAGCTATTAGGATTTGGGTCCATTTTACTCTTCCGAAGAAGCGCACTACGTAGCGTTGGGAGGGGTTTGCAATCTAGAAAAGAGTTTATTAATTCGGATTTTAAAAAGACCCGGGTTGTACGAAGATGGAAACACAGAATTCGGAAGATCGTTCAACAGTCGGGCACATATATAAATAAATACATGATTATGAATTGGTCCTTCGAGCCAGCAGAACTACTAATGAAGTTAATTTAAAATAGATTATTTTTTTAGAAATCTTTTATATTAAAATTAAACAATTTATTTATACAAAAAATAATCATCATCAGCAGCCATTATTCGTCCAGTGTTGGACATAGGCCTCCCCTTTCAACCTCCATGCTTCCCTATCCCTCGCCAGCCTAATTCATTATTATGAATTAGGCTGGCGAGATAAATTAAAAAATAATGATAAATTAAAAATATATTATACTAAACATTGATCTTAATAGATTTTTATTGTTGTAGATTATGGTCGAGTACTGATTTATATAATACTTAAGCTATATAATACCCCCTATTCAGTAACTATTGTAACTAAAATAGGAACGTACTAAAATTGTAGATTTTAGATTTACTGTCTTATTTCAGCGTTATAAAATATCAACTTGGACTAAATGGAATACAAACATACCTATATTAGCCGGAACGTTCTTAAAAATTTACTGAATTAGAAGTATTTTGAATAATTATGAAAATGATGAAAATTTCATAATTTACATAATTATTCATAATACGTCTGATTCAGTTACTTTTTAAGAACGTTTCGGCCAAAATAGGTACGTTCCTATTCCATTTAGTCCAAGTTGATATTTTATAACGCTGAAATAAGACCGTAAATCTAAAATCTACAATTTTAGTACGTTCCTATTTTAGTTACAATAGTTACTGAATAGGAGGTAGTACCTATATTTTGAAAATAATTTCCCCAGTACCCTCAAAAGATACGTCTTTGAAATAAAGAACAGTTTGTATTTACATCTTTATTCTATTGCATGAGTTTTTTTTTAATTTGAATTTCATTGATACTGTTGCCTTTTTTGCAATCCTTTTTATTTTTTATTGTAAGTAACTAAAAAACTACAAGGCATATAAAGAAGATTTTTACTTCAATCGAAAGAGAATATGAAAATCTACCGACTGAGTTTTTTAATATTTTAATAACTATTCTTGCTATTTAAAAAAAACCTCTAAATTTTACCTTTTCTTCACGAAAAAATGTTGTATATCACATATTAGGTGATATACAATATTGGTTCTTGTTTCATAGATTAGAAGGTAATTTAGCGTTCATTTTTGTGTACATCCGTATTATACCCAGGGTATACAAGGGCCTTAAGACAAGGTAAGAACGTATTATGATCGAGTCATGAGTAGTAAGTAGCTCTACATATTAAAAAATGGCTATAAATAGCAATATCATTTGCTACATAGCTTTTCATCACATGATATTTGTTCCCCCACTTAAACAAATAAGTTTCACCATTAAAAATACCCACATTTATAGAGCAGTATCTAACCCAAATATTTGTTCAAACTGACAAATCGAACTGCTAATGGTCGCCATTTATAACAATCAATAACTAATAAGTTAATCAGCGTCAACAACAAAAAAATCTACAACGCTGTGTCCCTTATACGGAGGAAGAGAAAACTGAACGCTAATACAATCTTGTTTTACTTACATATTATGTTATATACCTACAGTATAAAACATGCATGAAATTATTAAGAAAATGTTTACGCCGTGTTGGGATTGCTTATTAAATTTAATAGTACGAATCTCAGAATATTGTGTGGAAATCTTGGATAAGTTACATTAGTAGGTAATACTATGTTTCTAAAGAGACTATTTATATTATTTTTATTCTCCGAACTATGGAATAGTGGAGAGTCATGATTTCACAATTAAGCGTATTTTTTGCATCAATTTCTCAACGGGTATCATGTAGAGTGCACACTGCTAGTTTCGTCGTGATGTGTTTGTTATATGTATGGCGTACGGCGGGAATTATTTTTTTGTGTCTTATCTACAGCCCAAACTATAAATCCGATCAACTTCATATTAACATCATATGTGTAAAAGTGCATAGACCTAGAGCTGATTAGTTTTCCATAGATATCCGTTAATTTCTTCTCTATGATTTCATCTGTCCAAATTTTCAAAATGCTCTCACGGTCTGGAAAATCGAGTTTTTTGTATACTGTTTGAAATTTCGATACAACAAAAATACACTCATCAAAAATGCATTCAAGGATTGTCAAAATTTAATGAAAAAATCTATGGTTTTCCATATCAATGTGAAATAAATTTCATATTTGTATGAAAAATGTATATAACAGAAGAATAATAGCTTCTGTAAGTGAAAATTGAGTGATCAACTTCATATTGGTATTGTATGTGTCTCTATAGACAAGTGTATTTTTTACTCTCCACTTCTATCTTCCTCAAGGGGTAGGCAGTGAGAACCGAACACCACCATTCTTCTATCTTGACACATACATCGCCTCATCAACATTGATACACTGTCTCATACGTGCTGATCTTGCTAGTAATGCAATTTTACTTAAAATTTCTCAACAGGTATCATGTAGAAAATACATACTATGAGTTTCGTGACAATGTGTTTGTGTGTATGGAATATTGTGAAAACTTTTGTCCTCTGGGAATCTTATATTTGTTTAAGAATCTAATAGAAATGTACTTCATAAAAATGCATTTAGAGATTGTCAACATTTCAAGAAGAAAAAATGAACGCTTACTATGGCGTGGAGTGTAGTGTTGGCCACAACCTACTCGTTTTTATTTATAATAATTATTAAAAGAGCCGATTGGCTCATGACAATAATTTATAGTCAACGTGTGAATTTCAATATAGTAGTTTTTTTATATGTTCTAATTAAAGTTAAATTCATTTTTGAATTATAAATTTGCTATAAACCACTTGTTTTTTGAGTCACTTCGCGACATGTTTCGGAAGCACTGTCCTTCCATCGACCGGCGTGTCGACACGCCGGTCGATGGAAGGACAGCGCTTCCGAAACATGTCGCGAAGTGACTCAAAAACAAGTGGTTTATAGCAAATTTATAATTCAAAAATGGTTTATATTAACTACCACAAAATATCCGCCGAATCATTAAATGATATTAAAGTTAAATTCCTTCAGTTCTGGATACATATATTGGTGGCTGTGCTTTATTAGCACAGAGTTCTTTGTTCATTATTCTATATTTCCAAAGTTTTTAAAAATATTGAAAAAAGTCAAAACAACCCAACTAGATAATTTAATTTTCTATAAAAAATATTTACATTCTACTATTATAGTAGTACATCTCAAACTTTTTTTTACAATTTTTATAAAAATAGAATTTAGTGACGACATCGTTTCATACAATTTGTAAGGCAGTATACACTACACAATATCTCACTCAATAGTTTGATACCTACTACAAACATACATACATACATACCATCATGCTGTAGTTTTCATATTCTGGGTAGAAAAAATGACCTCCATACTATTATATCCTGACATAAATGCCTACATGTTACTAAACGAATCATTTTGAAAAAAATAACCTAGTTAGTTTGGATATTAATAAAGAGAAACATACCTTAACTTTTTGATTATGTTCGGTATATATTCTTGTAGGAAAATAATAAGCATACCCCGATTTTAGACATTTATCTTAAATTTCTAAAAAAATATAAGGTATAGAGCAATATTTTTTTTTATAAATTAAAGAAGAACAAAATACCTGGAAAAATATGATATGACGTTGCATTGACGCATCAAGTTAAGTAAAGAAACCAAAAAAACTTTTATTACGCAATGGCGCTGAATGGAAAATAAATGTTTTTTAGGTTTATTTACTAAACCTGAAGCATTAATGCAACGTCACATCATATTTTTCTAGATATTTTTGTCTTCTTTCATTTAAAAAAAATATATTACTGTATACCTTATAGTTTATTAAAAATATATGATAAACGTTGAAAATCGGGGTATGCCATTATTTTTCTACAATAATTTATACAGAACATTATCTAAAAGTTAAGGTATATTTTTGTTTATTAATATCCAAACTATCTAAATTATTTTTTTCATAACGATTTGATAAGAAATAATGATGGTATATCAAATTGAAAAATAGGTACGTTGGCAGCAGTCCCCCCCTTAATTTGTGTTTAAGTATTTATAGTTTGGTACGTATTCTTCAATTATAGGTACATACTATCGCCATCGACAGTTGAACTAGTATATTACAAAAATCAATACACAAATAATTCAAAGGAAATTATATAGGTACAAACAATGAGAAATATGTAAAATGAGTAGGTACCTATTCAATACAGTAAGAAAATATGTGAATTATCATTGGATATATGAACAATTTAAACTTTACATTAGTCGTAAGACCACCTCTGGTACAACATGAGTCGGAAAAGATGTAAGATGAATGTAGTGATTTAAGTTACAAATATATTCTGGATCTGTGTCAATATGACTATGGATACATTGTGTGGAAATCTATAATGAAGATTTCTATGTGATCAGCCACATGTATAATATAAGTGATGCATATAATCCGGAGCGGATATCAATTAAACGAATTTAGTACTTTCATTGTATGCATTTACCTACATATCTTTTGCGGATCATTTACACGTACGTAAATAGTAAACAAATTGATTCATTAGGTATATCCGGTCGGTACAATATGATTTCAAAGTTTTGTCGGTACAACCATATATATTATGCTTAGTTTAGGAAATGCATGAAGATGTATTGTGTACTTTTCACGTGAACATATTGATTATTAAAAAAAGATAATAATATTTTATTACAATTCAAATGCGGATATTTATATTTTTTCATGTTTGAAAATCTTTCCATCGGGCAACAATATTATTATATATGAAATCTATGTGGATATATTAGTTAACTTTCAAGAATATCGTGTATTCCCTTTTTAAAATAAAAAAATACAAAAAATTACATGTCATTTTTTTATTAGGTACCTACATGCAAAAAAAATTTATAGCATTTGAATTTATTCTAATAATATTTTTATTTATTTTTATTATATTCTTACTTATTTAACGTTGTATTCAAATAGTAATGATAATCGTTACATACATGACTAGGTAGGTACTTAAATAGTAATGATAATCGTTACATGACTAGGTAGGTACTTAAATAGTAATGATAATCGTTACATGACTAGGTAGGTACTTAAATAATAATGATAATCGTTACATGACTAGGTAGGTACTTAAATAGTAATGATAATCGTTACATGACTAGGTAGGTACTTAAATAGTAATGATAATCGTTACATGACTAGGTAGGTACCCAAATAGTAATGATAATCGTTACATGACTAGGTAGGTACTTAAATAGTAATGATAATCGTTACATGACTAGGTAGGTACTTAAATAGTAATGATAATCGCTACATGACTAGGTAGGTACTTAAATAGTAATGATAATCGCTACATGACTAGGTAGGTACTTAAAAAATAATAAAGAAAAATACATTAAAATACACATACATACGATTAAGCCGTATCCCTATTTGTGGTAGGCAGAGAGAACCAACGCCAGACTCTTTATTATATATTTGGTGATGAGCAAATGCAAGACCAAGAGCGGAATGGTCTTAGTCCTAATTACAGATGTGGTCTTAATCTTGCATACTCAATCGAGTCTTGGTTGTGCAAGTCTTGTAACTTACATTTTTTTTTTATTTTCTGTTAAAATTCAGTAATTACAATGAAATATGACAAAAAATAACAATTTAATCTATACGTTGACTACTGTGTGAGAGCACTAAAGAATGAGAACATTGGACTGAAACTGGAAGGTGTGACTGTATGTGATCTAATGTATGCGGATGACAAAGTATTAATGGCTGAAAGCGTGGAAGACTTGGAATGTTTGGTTAAAATAGTATTCGATGGATGCATGCAAAATGGATTGAGAATGAATGCAACTAAATCTAAAGTGATGGTATTTGAGAAGAGCGAAAGACGAAAAAAATGCGAGATACGAGTGGAGAATGTACAATTAGAACAAGTCGATGAATATTTATACTTAGGAAGCATGTTTCAGCGTGATGGAAGATTGGAAAAAGATATTGAAAGGAGAGTAACGGCAGGTAATAGAGTGAATGGTGCATTAAGACCGGTAATGGCTGACCCAATTATTTCGAGGCAAGCAAAGCTCGCGGTACACAATGGTATCGTCGCACCGACTCTAATGTATGCTAGTGAGACATGGACATGGCAGAAGACGCATGAAAGTAGAATTAACGCGGTTGAAATGAGGTCACTAAGACGAATGTGTGGTAAAACGATGTATGATAGAATAAGAAATGAGGATATTAGACGAGAATGTATGATTGAAAGAAATATCGTAAGTAAGATGAAAATAAATGCCCTAAGGTGGTTCGGCCACATAGAAAGAATGAGCGATGACCGTCTGACAAAAAAAGTATACAAGGCTGATAAAAGAGGAACGAAAAGTAGAGGTCGGCCAAGAAAAAGTTGGCACGATAACATAAATGGGATTTTGAAAGATGGTGATGTTAGAAGTAAGAATAATAGAAGAGCGTGTATGAGACGATGTATGGACGTGAATGAAGCGAGGAATGTATGTCAAGAGAGAAAAGTCTGGCGTTCGGTTCACTCTGCCTACCCCAAATAGGGAAATGGCGTGATGGTATGGTATGGACTTTTTAAATATGTCGATAGTACATAATAAATGGCTTACTTTTTAACTATGTCGATAGTACGTCATAAATGGCTTATTTTTTAATTATGTCGATAGTACGTAATACATGGCTTATTTTTTAATTATGTCGATAGTACGTAATACATGGCTTATTTTTTAATTATGTCGATAGTACGTAATACATGGCTTATTTTTTAATTATGTCGATAGTACGTAATAAATGGCTCACTTTTTAATTATGTCGATAGTACTTTTAATTAAAATTTTCATAAAATCCCCTAAAATATCCTTTTCACAGCATTTTAAAAAATACTCCATAAATACCTATATATTATGTCAAAGAGAAGAGAAATAAATCTTTTATGTGCTTAAAAAGTGCATAAAATCAAAGTGAATGACCGATAGTTTCTTCATTTCAAGTCAGGTTTGTTCTTAAAACTTAAAATGCAAAAAATAAAAAAATGAGTTTCCGATCATTTGTATCGCTATAAACCCGTATATAACGCACGCGATATTTACCCTTATAGTACATTGGGCGTATTTAATATATCATGTTTTCAGTCACTAGATTTATCGTTATATACCCTCCGAAACTAAGAATGAGTTATATTGATACGACCGGTGACGAAGCGACCGCTTCTTCCTTAGGACGGAAGTCAAATTGTTATTATTTATTACCAACTGTATTAGGTACTTATGTAATATTTTTATTGATATTTTCAGACACAAAGAACGGTCGCAAAGAGAGGACAGCATTCAGTAAAGGTCAAGTGAAGAGTTTAGAGATGGAGTTCAATCATTCCAACTACCTCACGAGGCTACGGAGATATGAGATTGCTGTAGCACTAAACCTTACAGAGAGACAGGTAATTATTTTTTTACTACATATACCAAAATTACATTATTTTATATAAGCAACATAACAAAGCGCCTCGGCCTTCGTGGCTCAGTTGGTTAGATATCTGACTGCTGACCCAAAGGTTCCAAAGGTTCGATTCCCGGTGGAGACACAGTTTTTAATTGTGTTTTCAGTCGGGATCTGTGAGACGATTAATATCGTAAGTCTCCAGAATGTTAAATTAATATTTGACATAGTAACTGTTAGTTGCTCGAGAAGCAAGATTAAATAAATAAATAGGTACATTGGGTTGGTTAGGACCACCTCACTAGGCTAGGCCTGTTCCGAGGTGGTAGACTAGTTATATAATATTGTAAGCTGTTATATAGAATGATTGTGTAGCCCATGGTTCACTTATTGAGTCCTATGTTAGTAGTTTTGTCGTATATGTTGTTATTAATTGAAAATTTGCTGACAATAGTTGATCCCTTTGTTATATAATCATGTTTGTATTGTATGTGTAAGTCTTGTATTTTCTATTAAATGTATGTTCTTAATATCTTTTGCAACTAAATTTAGGATCTTTGGAGCCAAGTATTGATGATGCCCCCAAGTCAAATTGAAAACGCTGTTCGTTTTCGCCAAGCGCTAATTTTTTTTGTATGGGATTTGACGTTTGTTGTTTGTTATTGTAGAAAAAATTTCTACAACAAACGTCAAATCCCATACAAAAAAAATTAGCGCTTGGCGAAAACGAACAGCGTTTTCAATTTGACTTGGGGGCAATGTCTTTGTCCGTATGTAGTATTTTCCTTCGGAGTGATTAGTTGATGTCTGTGTCTTGTATTGTGAGAATGTTAAGCAGTGATATGATTTTTCTTATCAATTTTAAAGTGAATTAGAATTTGTTTAATATAGAGTTGTGCTGTAGTTAGTACGTTAAAGTCTTTAAATAGTTGAAAGGTTTTTTAATAATCACTTTAATGAGAGCTTTCTGAGCCTTAAATAGAGGATCCATATTTGTTTGAGATGCTCCTATATCATATTACGAAAAATACTCCTGGATACATTCAATCATTATAACAATTTACGAATTTTATATTTTTGGAAACAATAGAAACAAATCGGTCACAATTTCTTCTAAAATTACTTTCTGGAGCTGGAATTTTAGTCAGTTTTATCCGACTTTCTTTATAAATCGATTTATTAGATACATTAAAAAAAAAAAATGTAAGTAATTGGTTTATCATACAATATTCTAAATTGATATATATTTATTTATTTTATTTGTTTAGGTTAAAGTTTGGTTCCAGAACCGAAGAATGAAATGGAAAAGAACAAAAGGAGGCGGTCGTCAATCAAGAAAGAAAAATAAAAATCTCAACAACAATTCAGAGACTGTATAAAATATACATTTGCTTTAATATTATATTAATTGTTACTTTAGAATGTAGTCTTTGTCTTTACCTAATTAAAATAAATTGTTCTTTATGCACTTTTATTAAAATAATGAAGGTATTAATTTGTAAGTACTTTTTATGATTAAAGATGATTTTTTCAAATATTGCTGCGTCCTTAATGGAAGCAATTTATTGTCTTCTGTAGAATGATAAGTAACTGACTGATTTCTATAAAAAAATTAACTAAATTGTTGATCACCACCAAGTATGTAGGTTCAAAATCCAAGCGCAAACAAATTTGCAGAACAAAATCTAATTGGATATGGGCTTGAATGAATAAAATACTAGTTGCATGTAACACATGAGATCCAACTGTCGATAGCGATAGTATGTATAGTTGAAGAATATGTACCAAACTATAAACCCATAGATACAAATTATTGAATATTTTCAGATATTTTGTTTTCTATACAACATATGTAGGTATGTATGTCAAGATAGGATAGTGTGGAGGAAGATCCTTTTTCCTACCCAGAATATGCAAATAGCATGATGGTATGTATGTATGTTTGGAGATGAAGTATCAAACTATTAAGTCTTCTTACATATTGTGTATAGGCGACTGCCATACAAAATGTATGAAGCGATGTCGTCACTAAATTCAATTTTTAAAAAAATTGTTAAAAAAAAATTGAGATCTTCTACTACAATGTTAATATTTTTTATAGAAAATTAAATTATCTAGTTGGGGTGTTTCGGCTTTTTTCGATAATTGTAAAAGTTTTGGAAATATAGGCAGTTAAACTCATAAATTTATCATAAAAAAAATATTTTTCTTAATAAAAAATGTTTGAGAAACCCTGGAATTTTTTTGAAAAAACCCATTTGAGATTTTGTATTTGTCTATGTTTGTACCAATTTTCAGCGTTCTACCGTTTATGGTTTCTGAGATATATGGAAAAATAAAATAAAAATTCAAAAGTTGATAACCCCTGATTGAAACAAAAATTCAAAATTCCGAGTATAAAAGTTTTGTAGGCCTGTAACTGTTTATATATTCTGAAATTTTAGGCTCTGTAAATTGAGCGGATCAAAAGTTATAAGGGGGGGACGGACACACACACACACAGACACACAGACACACAGACACACACACACAGACACACGAAATGTTCTACTCCGAATTCTGAGTAAATCCGTGTATGGAACATATATGCTGCGAAGCCTCTAAGTTGGTGTTTTTTGACTTCAAAGTTGGAAAAGCCGTGAAAAAAGTAGACCTCTCCATACAATTCTCGCGTATTCTGGCTTGATACATTGTCGATATGTTAAGAGAACAAAGTTCTCCTGAACAAATCGACAGTTGGATTATAGTGCATTCCACTGCTTTCATGTTGGTAAGCTTGCATAGTTCTCTTAATGAATCGACAATATTAATCCAAGACGCGTGTATGAAGGAACATTTTGTAGGGTGTAGTGGACTTTTTGCATGCCAAAAACACCAACTTCGAGGCTTCATAGCATATATGTTCTATATATATATATACAAAACATTTCAAAAACTTCAATCCCCGTCAAACAAGAAAGCATACAACAAGATGACAAAGGATTGTAAAAAAACCATTAATCAGGCTAAAAAACTCCATGACCAACATAAGTCAAAAACTCTCCTCATGCCCTAACGGTAGCCGAAGATTCTGGTCATTGTCAACCTCCATAGGTCAGAACTTTTGCACATCTTCATTTCCACCTTTAACGAACCATGACGGATCCATTGCTAACTCTGCCACCGACAAAGCTAATCTTCTCGGTAAATTATTTGCAGATAACTCAACCCTTGACGACGGAGGAAAAATTCCTCAACCAGTTCCACATTGTGGTTTTAAAATGAAAGAAGTAAGGATTAACTTCTCTGAGGTTTTACTCGCCATCCGAGGGTTGGATGTTAACAAAGCTAATGGACCAGATGGAATTCCCGTTCTTGTGTTAAAAAAATGCTCCGCCGAACTATCCCCAGTTCTCACTAAACTCTTCAAACTCTCGTTTAAAACTGGTATTGTCCCATGTGACTGGAAAAAAGCGGTCATCCACCCAATTCCCAAAAAAGGTGATCGCTCCAACCCATCTAACTACCGACCCATCGCTATTACTTCTGTACTCTCCAAAATAATGGAAAGGGTACTAAACACCAAGTTGATCACATACCTCGAAGCAAACAAAATTTTAAGCGACCGCCAATATGGATTTCGTGGAAATCGATCTTGTGGCGATCTACTCGCGTATGTGACATCCGTTTGGGGTCGAGTTATGGAACGCTTTGGAGAAGCTCAAACTGTCGCCCTTGACATCTCTAAAGCTTTCGACCGGGTTTGGCACCGAGGTCTCTTAATGAAACTCCCTTCTTATGGACTACCCCAGTCTCTGTGTACTTGGATTGCGAATTTTTTAAAAGATCGCGAAGTCATAACTGTAGTGGACGGTTGCTCTTCTTCTCCCCATTCCATTAATGCGGGAGTCCCTCAAGGGTCCATTCTATCTCCAACCCTATTCCTCCTACATATAAATGACTTGCTCTTACGCGCCCCCATCCACTGTTACGCTGATGACAGCACAGTCCATGACAATTTCTCTTTTGACAAACCTCCTAAACAGAGTGAAATATCAGAAGCCCGGAAAGACCTTCATCAAAAAATAAATAGCTACCTCCACTCAATCAATACCTGGGGTGAAAGTAATCTTGTTTCATTTAACGTCTCAAAAACCCAAGCCTGTCTAATTTCTGCGAAGAGAAACCCCAATGAATTGCAAGTGTCTTTCAACGGAAGCACCCTACCTAACAGCAGCTCTATCGACCTGCTTGGAGTATCTATAACGAACCAATTACACTACAAGGGCTCCATCGAAGCTAAGGTGAAACTCGCCTCCAAAAAATTGAGCGTACTATATAGAGCGCGCAGATATTTTACTAAGACCCAGATCTGTATACTCTACAAAGCGCAAATACGCCCAATTATTGAATATGGCAGTCACCTCTGGAGTGGCGCCCCCCAATACCTACTGAATACCCTCGACGCTGTCCAAAGGCGTGCTATACGTCTGATTGATGATCCATCACTGACTGATGGATTGCAATCACTAGAACACAGACGCAGAGTCGGTATTTTAAGTTTATTCTATAGATACTACCACGGGAATTGCTCAGAAGAACTTGCATCTTTGGTCCCTCCTCCACCCACTCGCAACAGAGTCACTCGCTTCACTCAATCGCAGCATCCATTCACAGTGGACCTTTAACATATACGAACAAGTCGCTTCTCGAACTCCTTTATTAACACAGCAGCCCGACTGTGGAACGATCTTCCGAATTCTGTGTTTCCATCTTCGTACAACCCGGGTCTTTTTAAAATCCGAATTAATAAACTCTTTTCTAGATTGCAAACCCCTCCCAACGCTACGTAGTGCGCTTCTTAGGAAGAGTAAAATGGACCCAAATCCTAATAGCTGGCGTCCCCTACGTAGACATGTTAAAAAAAAAAAAAAAAAATATATATATATATATATATATATATATATATATATATATATATATATATATATATATATATATATATATATATATATATATATATATATATATATATATATATATATATATATATATATATATATATATATATATGAAAGAATTCAGAATTTGAAGTAGAATATTTTGTGTGTGTGTCAAAGTTATAGGCCTATAAAACTTTTATACCCAGAAATAAGAAGTTTTGTTTCAGTCGGGGATTATCAACTTTTTTTACTTTATTTTTCCATATATCTCAAAAAACATATAAGCTAGAAGGCTGAAAATATAGACAAAAAATCTCAAATTAATTTTTTCAAAAAATTTCTCAAACATTTTTTATTAAGATTTTTTAAGATAAATTTATATGTTTAACTGTCTATATTTCCAAAGTTTTTAAGTATATCGAAAAAAAGCCGAAACACCCTTTTTTTAAGATAAATTTATGTGTTTAACTGTCTATATTTCCTAAGTTTTTAAGTATATTGAAAAAAAGCCGAAACACCCTTTTTTTAAGATAAATTTACGTGTTTAACTGTCTATATTTCCAACGTTTCAAAGTACAGTGAAACCTTTATCAATTGTTCCTCGCATGTATCGCATATTTCTGTAGGTCCCAATAATTTTCATACAAAATTGACCGCATTGATTGTTCTCCGTTCATCACTTTCTCGCATTAATCGTTTAAATTATGTAGCAAATTTCAATAACATCAAAGAGCGAAAGAAGTAAAAGACACTCAAACATAGTGGTTTTGTAACACCGAAAGAATGTTGATTTCTTATTGCAATAAAAAAATAAATGAAAATGACAGATTATTTAATATAATATGTTGTATATATGTACAGTACATATTAAACATTTAAAAATTAATGTGTTTTTTTCTGTATATTTTGTATTCCCACATTCATTGTTTTCCCGCATACATAGTTTTTTACATTAGGTCCCTTCAAAAACGATAGATGGAGGTTTCACTGTATATCGAAAAAAACTAGATCATTTTTATAAAAATTGAAATTAGTGACGATATCGTTTCTTACAATTTTAAGGCAGTAAACACTAGAGATGCCACGAATATTCGGCCATTATTCAGTATTCGGCCACTTTTTTACTATTCGGTATTCGGCCGAATACCGAATAATAAATCATGGAAAATAAAAACCACATTTTATTCAAAAAATGCGATATTTTAATCACAAATGACTATATTAATACTTAAAATCTACCAATGGTAAGTTGTGATGAATAAAAACAATTTTTTCAGCATTTGTTGACAGTAAATGGTTGCGCTTTTCTTCATAAATAATACCCGTTTCTGAAAAGTCTCTCACTATAGACACTACAGCCAGGAGAATTTCGTCAGGACTGGGTATGATTTTGCGTTTGCTGACCACCATTCGTATGGGTCTGCCTTCCGGTTTAGGCGAGTAGTTTTCAAATAAAAATCAATTTCATTTACCACAGAACTTTTCTCTGCATCTTCATCGTTTTGTTTATCTGTAGCGACTTCTTCAAAACAGTCCCAAAAGCTGTCGTGTATTTCTTTTTTATAATTTTTTTCAGTTTCATTAGTGTTTCTTTTCTTATGAAGTGGTGAAGAATCATCATCATCATCATCAGTACTGTTTGCTTCATCACAATTCATTTTCAGAGCTTCTATAAGAATTTTCTGTCTTGCTCTTTCCGTTTGAACTAATCTCAAGAAACTAGTTTTAAAACGTGGGTCAAGAAAAGTGTCAACCAGATATTTGTTACGCGCGGAATGTAATTTTATGCACATGTCTGCGGCCGAATATTCGGGCATTCGGCTGAGGGGGAAGCCGAATATTTGTAATTTGGCAAAATCATTATTCGAGGCAACTCTAGTAAACACTACACAATATCTCACTCAATAGTTTGATACCTACTTAATCTACAAACATAAATCATGCTGTTTTCATATTCTGGGTAGGAAAACAGACTGACCTCCATAGAATCCTATCCTGACATATATACCTACATGTTTTATATAGAAAACAAAATATTTTAAAATATTTATTAATTTGTGTTTAAGCGTTTATAGTTTGGTACATATTCTTCAATTATGCATACTATGGCCATCGACAGTTGGATCTCATGAGTTACATGCAACTAGTTATAATAAAAAGTCTATATAGTTGAATGTATGACAGAAAGATTACTTCAAATTTAGAACATTTATTTACCTTTATCACACCATATTTATAATGACAACAATAAGTAGATTACTGCTGCCCAATTAGGAAATCCTGTTATAGGGCTAGCAGTTAAAAAAATCATTTCTTTTTTGCAGGTAATATGTCTATGTCATCTCTTTAAATAAAAAAATGATATAAGATTGATTGTTTGTTTAAAATTGAATTGTATGTAGAGGTTGAAAATATTCCTGGACATTTTATTTTAAAAGTTAAAAGCTTGAATTATAATTTTCAAAATATTTAATATCTTAATTATGCACAGCACTTACATGTAAGTATATAAAAATGTATCCAATAATATAGACACAGTCTTCTTAGTTACAATACATAAACAAAATAACAAATTAACAAGAGTACAATTTATATTGATTCAGATTTGTCATTTATTTTTACTTGCTTTAGCACGTTTTTCACTTTTATCGGATGACTTACTCTTTGACACAACAGTTTCTTCTAAGCCTTGCATTAACAATGGTCTTTTAAATGCGTTGATCTGAAAAAAAAATGACAAGGCATAAATAGCAATGTATAAATTTGAAATAGATACGAATTGAAATGCCAGAATCTCATAAAATCGATTTATAGAATGTTTCAAAACACAAACACACATAGGGCCGGTATTACAGTCTCAGTTTAAGAGCTAAACTCAAGTTTTACAAAAATATAGCGTATTACAGTGTCGGTTTAGACCTAATCTACCCTCAAATACGTCACTAAAACGACAAATATTTAACCCAACTGTCATTTGTGAGTCAACTGTCATTTGCTAGGCAACGCGTGTAGTTGCAGTGTTCTATCACTAGAGGCGTTAGGCAACGGGTGTAGTTTCAGTGTTCTATCACTAGAGGCGTTACTTGTATCAACGGTGGCGCCACACAACAAAACAAACTGACAGCCATATTGAAACGAACATGGGCATTTAAAAGCATTATTTGGTGAAAAAAATTAAATTTACCATGTTGGATAATAAAACAATAGTATTTCAAGTCGTAGCCTCCCGTTTTGTAGTTGGTATTATTTGAGGTTATTTAAAATTTGACAGATAACCACAGAAAAAGTAAAATATGTCTATAATTGAAGATTTAGTAACTGACATGTCATATTGCAATGTAATACGGAAATGGATTCAATCTCCCCTCAACATTAATCTTGAGTTTAACAAACTCAATGAGTTGAGGGCCGACTGTAACACCGGCCCATAGTAGTAAATTAGAGTAATACTTAAAAACAAAAGCAAGCTTTTTCCATTACTGATGCTTCCTAGGAATTTATATTAAATGAACGCATTGTCTGTAGCCACCTTAATAGAAATGATGGAATTATATTTATTAAACGTTTCATTGCTCAGGTTTTTTTCACAATCTCGCTCGAAACCGATCCAAATTTTCGTTTAGATCTTGCCTACCTGTCACCTGGGTACATTCAAATTATCTACTATTATGATTAAAACATACCTACCTACCACATTATTCTCCGTTATAAAGGCAGGTTTTATTTTATTTATTTATTTTCAATTTTGGCACATGTTACATAAACTCAAAACGATTTTACAAAAAAATTAAAAGAAAATTACAAATTACAACCAAAAATTCCCACAAAGGCAATGCCTGTGTGTGGGTATACAATATAAAATATTAAAAGTGAAAAAAAGAAAATATTTACAATTGATATATATGAACAAATATATTCCTCATAATATATATAAATGCCTATGACAAATTAAAAAGTCATATGTATCTAAAATATTATAAATTGTAACAAGAATGAAATAAACAAGATAAAAAAATGATATACATACAATAAAATGAAAAACAGGTACATTGAACGAGGCAAAAATGTACTGGCCACGACACCAAGAACAGTCTACCCACAAATGTGTCAAACAACTCACAACAATAAACAACGTTCTTAGCATAAAAATTCCAAATTGGGATAGGATTTGTAGTCTAGAGTTTTTAGTTCTATTTTTGTTAGGCCACATATTATTTTATGTTGTTAAAGACACAAACTATCACTAATTTATGAAATATAATGATAACAAAATATTTTTGCTGTTTTTTAGTAAATTAAAACATAACACGATTTAGGTAAACCTCTACGACCCTCAAGTGGCAACTGGCGAGTACAGAGCGTTAGTTTATCTTATGTAACGCAAAACTAGTTGAAGCACGCGAGTAATGATCGGATCGGTGCAATAGGATGCATGCGCCGCCCGCGAACATTGCTCGTTCAAAAAAAAAGTACAATAGAATATCTAACATCTTAAAGTCTGACTGTCACTGGTTAATATTATTTATAAATAGTGTATGTAAAAGAAATCTGCATTCTTTAATCTATGTCAAATGAATTTGAATATACCTGTTTCGTAGGTTTTTCTTTCTTAAGTTTCTGCGACTTGGGAACCATTGGTGTATCAACTCTTCCAACTTTGGGTGGTTTAACAGCTACTGGTGATTTGGCCTGCTTGGATTTCTTGGATTCTTTGTCCGCTTTTGTGACAGATCTGGTCTTTTTAACATCAGCGACAACCGGTGATGGCGAAATGGGCATTCTTTCAGCTGCTTTTTTGTCTTTTTTACTTAGAGGTGGTGAGTCCTCTAAATCCGTCTACAAAGAATGTAAATTTACTGTAATGATAATTCCTTACTGTAATAAATTAGAGGGGTCAGTGGGTGAGGGACTAGTGCGCTAGATTGGATTAGTAATCCAGCGGACGCGAGTCCTGTCTTGTCTGATTTCATTCACCTACGGCACAAGCATTTGCTTATTTTAAGGAATTTATGACCTAGGGTATGTATGTTCTTGTTAGAAAAATATATTCATACAAAAAAAAATAGTATTTATTCATTTGTATCATCATGGTGTATATCACATCACAATGTGGGGTAACCAGCAATAGGTGTGCATTACCTTATATAAGGAAGAACGACACATGCGTATATCCCCACATATCAGTCTCATCTAAGAATGGATGGTGAACTTCATTTTTTAACTATGTAAAATGTTATTTTGCCTGTTGTATATTCAATTATCGGACTTTTACAGAACATGCTAAAACGATTATAATAGAAAAAGAGTAAAAGCACTATTCTAATTTTAATACAATGAAATGTTAAAAAATACCTGTTGCTTGGGAATTTCTTTCTTTGTTTTCTGTGATTTTGTTACTAATGGCGCATCAACTCTTTTGACTTTGGGTGGTTTGACCACCAAAGGCGATTTAACTTTCTTAGTTTTAGCAGATTCATCATCCACTTTTTTGGTCTTTTTGACTTTAGCGTCAACCGGTGGGGAAACAGGTGTTTTATTTGCTTTTTTGTTCTTCTTTTTGGGGGGCGGCGAGTCTTCTGGATCTGCGTCAGTAGACTTGTCAATGTTTCTAAACATAAAAAAAAAACAAATGAAAAAATCAAGAAACAATTATGAATAAAACTAAACCTTAATAAGACATTATTGCCATAGTACACAGTGTATTGTATATTAACATCAACTCTGGTTGGTTGGAAGAAATTACCGTTTGGCAACAAACCTGCCAGTGTACAAATTATAATTGAAGTAAAGTGTATATAATTGAATATGCGTGTTCATTATTGAATATCAAGTATTGATAATATAAAACACCAAGTATAATGCACACTGGTGGGCTTATTGCCACTAGGCAATTTCTTCCAACCAACCAGATTACAAAGTATGACAAAATTACATACGTACATCAACAAAAAAAGTGAAAAAGAAAAGATACATTACACTTGTATAAATATTAAAAAAAAAACACAGCAAAAAAGGATATTTTTTTTTTTTTTTTAAAAGAATGAATATGTTCTTGTATAACAAGTACATATACATCCTTATACATTCCCTAAACTAAGCATAAATGCTTGTACTATATGTGAATGGAAATCGGTCGTGGCAGGATTCGAACTCGCAACCTCTGGGTTGCTAGCCCAGCGCGCTAACCGCTCTGCCACCACCCATCTCAATATATATACACATTAAGTACTACAAAAAAAACATGAAATTGCACAAACTTCAATGTCTAATTTCATGCCTTAAATACACATCTTAAAATTATTTTAAGGAATAAGATCACATAACTTGAACAAAAAGATTCCTAATGCTTTAAGATGCTTAAAACGAAATGGAAGATACACCAGGACACACATCTTTGCATCTGCTTAAAGATTATTGGATTAATTGTAGTTTTACGAGGTGATACAGGAGCGTGAGCGTGATCAAAATGAATTAACCACTAAACGCATTAATTTACTCACTTGTTTTTGTTATTACTAGTTGGATTGGTGAGCTGTTCGGGAATGTCACATGGTTGGAAGAAATCATAGTCAATACCGAGACTTCGAAGTTTCGATTTTGTTTTGTTCAATCTGAAATAAATAAGATAAAATGTTACTGAACCTCAAAAACTATGAACTATGAAATAATAACATGTGGTTTGAATAAAAAAAAAACAATAATTGAAAATTACATGAATTTACCTTTTTAGTTGGTTTTTTGCACTCTGGATCCATTCTTTTTCTGAAATTGATTGATTGTGAATCTGCAACAAAGGGAATATTAAAAAAAACATAGAATAGTAGAACATTATTTAATTTTTACAAAGGAGAAATTGAAAGAACTTTTTAGGGCTGTGCAGAACACAAATTGGAGTTTTTCAGTTGTATGTTCCAACGGAATGGACGGCCTGATAAGGATATTGAAAGAAGAGTTATGGCAGGAAACAGAGTGAATGGAGCACTTAGACCAGTTATGAATGATCGCAACATATCAAGAGACGCTAAAGTTGCCATTCATAACGCAATCGTAGTGCCAACCCTGACGTATGCAAGTGAGACCTGGACATGGCAGAAGTCGCACGAAAGCAGAATAAATGCAGTTGAAATGAGATCGTTAAGAAGGATTTGTAATAGAACGATGTATGACCGGGTAAGAAACGAGGAGATAAGGAAAGAATGTAAGATTAAGAAAGATGTCATTACTAGAATGAAAGTGAACACATTGAGATGGTTTGGTCACATGGGGAGAATGAATGAGGAGCGCCTGACGAAGAAAATATACAGAGCGGAAAGGAATGGAATGAGAGGTCGGGGACGCCCAAGAAAGGGATGGCACGACCATGTGAACGAAATTTTGAAAGACGGAAATGTTAGAAGTGTGAGCAATAGACGAACATGTATGAGACGATGTATGAATGTTGATGAGGCGATGAATGCGTGTCAAGATAGAAAAATGTGGCGTTCGGTTCTCTCTGCCTACCCCGTGAGGGACATGGCGTGATGGTATGTATGTATGTATGTATGGTAGTTGCACAAGCCATCCCTAAACTTGTACTGTTGGGTTAAATAATATTCATAAAAAAAATTCAATAAGTTGATATATTGCAGCAACTCAAGTCTTTGATAATCGGACTTTTTTAATTATAGGATCATGATACCTTAGATATCAAAATTGATATTTTCTACCTAAACAAAAGTATTTAAATATCTAAAGGAATGCATGAGGATAAATGTTCTCTTATTTCAAAGATATCTTTGTTCATTAAAGAGTGCATATAACGCTAAATCTAATGATTGAAAACATGATATATTAAAACCGCCTAATGCACTATGAAGTTATGTGTTAGTAAGGGTAACTATTGCATGCAGTAAAAGAGTTTATATGGGATATAAATTATGGGAAACCCAAAATTTGTTGATTTTTTACATTTTAAGAACAATCTTGACTTGAAATGAAAAAAATATTACGAATATTCACTTTGACTTTATGAACATAAAAGATTTTATTTATCTACGTCACAGTTATGGAGTAATTTTAAAAGGATATTTTTTACTAAGGTTTTTTAGGGGAAACTAAATTCAATTTGTACAATAAAAAAATCTAATAGTTTGAGATGTACTGCGTAAGCATTTTTTTTTATAGAAAATTATCTAGATGGTGTGTTTCGATATTTTAAAAATGGAAATATTGGGTGTTTAACTAGTTTGAGATACTCATTGTATTTGTTTATATTCATACAAATTTTCAGCATTCTAGCTTTTATGGTTTTTGAGATATGTGGAAATATAAAATAAAAATTGAAATATTGAAAACAAAAACCTCAAAATTCCCAGTATAAAAGTTTTGTTGGCCTAAAATGTTCTATATATTCTGAATTTTTGAGTTATAAATGGGGGACAGACACATACATAAAATTTTCTACTCCGAATTCAGAGTTTATCCATGTATATAACATTATATATCCTGCGAAGCCTCTAAGTTGGTGTTTTTTGAAAAACCATAGAAAAAGTCCAGTACTCCACACACATTTCTGACATGGGACTAAGATTAATACTGTCGATTTATTAAACGGAATAAAATCCCCTGGAACAAATCAACAGTTGGAATAAGATCATACTAACTTTTATTGCCTTTTTCCTTTTTTTTAATCCGGGACACTTCTTTCCTGGTACCCATGTAGGACCATCAAAGTATTTTGGTCTCTGTCTTTCTGGAGGAATAAACTCAGCTGAAAATAATTAAAAAATGCATAAAGCTAACAATTTCGTAACATGTATTAGTGAATACATTTGATGGTTTAGCAATTGGTGGAAATTGATTGGAGGGGATCAGCCCCCTAGACGTGTCATTTAGCTCAAGAAAAGATAACTCAATGTAAGGAAGTGACAGTTGCCAGTCACGTGACAACTGTCACTTCCATACATTTAGTTATCTTTTCTTGTTTCTTTTTCCTTGTCTCTCGCTTGGTGAAATATCTTAAGGAACCAATACAGCACGCTTCGCACCATGGTAGTACAAGCCTATCACCAAATGAAGCATTTCAATGTGGACCAACATATAAGGATATGGCATTATGTATGTATGGAAATAGATATATTGATGTCGGTGCAATATGGCCACATAATTAATTCCTAACTCTTAATTGATTCCTTATTATCGGTTACATGAGCCTACTCCAAAAATCAATATAAAAAAGGGAATTAGGCAGGGAGATACGATCTCCCCCAAATTATTCAGAGAAGACGTTTTCCGAGAATTAGATTGGACCAACTATGGAATCAACAAAAACGGAGAAAGATTGAACAAGATACTTAGATTCGCTGATGACATTGTCCTATTTGCCAATACACAGCAAGAAATTAAATTAATGTTAATAGATCTCAAGAATCAATGCATTACAGTAGAACTAAAAAAACATTAATAAAACAAAAATGATGTCCTCTGAAGGTTCAGAACCCCATATAAATTGATGGGTCATGATATTGGCAGAGTATTAGATGGGTCGGTGGCAGAGCGGTTAGCGCGCTGGGCTAGTAATCCAGTGGTCGCGAGTTCGAATCCTGCCTCGACCGATTTCGTTCACCTAAGCACAAGCATTTATTTGCTTATTTTAGGGAACGTAGGAAGATGTATATGTACTTGTTTAACAAGGACATATTCATTTTTAGTAAAAAAATAAATAAAAAGACGCTGGAGTATGGACAAAAGTTGTGATGAACTGGAGGCTGAGAACATGAAGCAGAAGTGTGGGAAGGCCCCATACCAGATGGTCCAATTACATCAAAAAAGTGGCAGGTCCAGAATGGCGAAGAATGGCTCAGGATAGAGACCAGTGGAAGTCCAAGCGGGAGGCCTTTCTCCAATACTGGACTCAAGAAGAGGCTGAGTACAAGTAAGTAACTTTGTTGTTTGATCTCTAATTTGTAATCATCAGATCTTCCCTATCAAAGAGTTTGATCACTTCGATACAAGTAAATAGGTAAGTAGTTATGTTAGTGATATGTTAGTGGGTCCCCTATAAAGAAACTAACAGACTCTAATACAAATGAATAAAGTCATTTATTACAAACCTTTCAGTAACCGTTTATCCATGAGGTAGTTGTTCATAGTTTCGGCAACAATCTCGGCAACTTCCTTACTTTGAAATTCCACAAATGCATATCCCTTTGATACACCCGTCTTAGCCGATCTGGCAACACGTACATTTGTCACTTTACCAAATTGTTTGAAGTAAGCCTTCATTTGGTCCTACAAATAATTAAAAATTAAATTAGTAAAAATGAAAATCAGTTCCAGAGATCTTGGAACTCTGCTGCCACACATATAAAGATCCATGAAAGTATACAAGTATTAATTGTTCTTTTTGAAAGCTTCATGGGTTATTGTATGTGCTATGGATTTTTATATTGTCTATACTGACATCAGCAAGTGTGTTCTCAGAGGAGAAAGAAAACGCTACAGAGGAAACTTTCCCAAGGAGTTTCTTGTATTTCTGGACATAGCAGGGCATTAACAGGGGCAAGTGAAATACTGTCTCTTCTTCCTGTCTACTTAATAGATTTTTTTGTCATAAATTTGGATGCAATAATATTTAATTTCCGTTATGTGGAACATATTTTTTCAATTAGTAGCACATCTCGCTCATGTGAGTTGAAATTACTGTTTACTAACATAAAATAGATACAAAGTAGAAAAAAAAGAAACCAACTTGAGCCAGTAACGTGGGTGTGCAGAGTCCAAATATGTGTCATTTTGCTTGGTTAATATATGTGCTCACCGCCCCCTCCACGGTGAAAAAGCTCAAGAAATTAAGATGGAAACAACTGTACTTAAGTAAGTCTTTGTGTATTTTTTGATCTTATTCTTTTAATGGTGTAATTTTTTTTTCCTGTTTTTCGAATAATGAAATCATGTAAAATCTGCATTGTCAACAAATGTTTAATTGATAAAGGAGAAGGAATACAAACCTCATAAAATCCATGAGGAATATGTCCAATGTAAACGACACCTCTGTTTTTGGACACCGGATTTTTTAAAGAGCGTTTTGATTTTTCTGTTTTCTCATTTATAATTTCAGGTGTCTCTGTCGTCTCTTTCTTCTTTTTTTCTTCCTAAAATTTTCATTTTGTTATACACAAGAATTTATATAAATATTGAGAGTATTAAAAATTGAGTGGACCAATATACCTTCAGTAATTTTTTGATTCCTTTGACAGTTTTTTCAAACTTCTTACGCGAACTACTTTCAAGAGGTACGTTTTCCTCCATTCTATATAAATGAATAAGAAGACAAATACGAAGTAAAATAACTTATATTTTTTTATAAATCTGCAAGGACTCGCGCCAGTAAAATAATTTCATACAGCACGTGGTATTTTGATATTTGACTTGACAGATGACGAACTTCATGTCGCACCAACACAGTTGCCAGTGAAATATAATTGCCATAAATAAAAAATATAATTAAAATAATCATGAAGGTATCAAACTAAAAATAATATAATCAAAATAATTCAATTAGAATTTTTATAATTATATAATATAATATACTATTTATTTAACATATTATTATTCTAACAAGCACTCGGCATACGTTGCAATCTCCCTTCCATCTCTTCCTTTCCACCAGTCTGATTTACAAATCACCAAAGTTTCATCACAATTAGATGAATGGATTACATCAAACACAAAAATTTAATATACCAACAACCATTTTTTCCATCCTGACGATAGCTTCAACAGACAATTAATTATAGAATTAATTTCTTTTATAAGTAATATAATTAGTTTCAGCCACTACCATCTGACATAGATTTTCCTGTGAGCACTCGTTTAACATGCCAGGTGTGAAGTTTCATCGTAATCAGATAGATGGTATAGGAACATACAACACACAAATTAACTCAAAATAATTTTAAAATCTGCAATATTAACCTGTTGAAGGAATGCACACAGGTAAACGCAACCGCTTTCAGGTATATAAAAAATACAGCCGAAATAAAACTTTTTCTCAAAAACTTTGCTATCTATTGCGTTATTTAAAAAAAAATATAATATGATGAATTAATTCTAAATTAGATTCAAACACAAACCAATTAGCTATGGCTATCTTTTTTTTGTTTGATCGGAATATGTGCAAACTGTCCCCCTCTACGACAAAAAATTTCAAGTTATTTATTGAAACTATATATGTATTTCCATTAGATTGATGTCTAGGAACAAATTTATTTTTCAATATCCTTCTTTCTAAGGAGTACTATTAGTTTTTAACTACAACTGCTTCGAATGTATGAGTTTAAACTGCTGTGGGAGATTCTTTAACCATGATGTTAATATACCTCCTTCTCCATAGCAAATTAATAAAAAAATTAAAATAAGTTCTTTAGCTTGGAGTCACTTTGAAATATTTGTCAGTAATAGAAATTGAGAAGCACTGATCCTTCATATCCTTCAAAATCTAATGGGGTCTAAGCGAGTACTAGATATACAAATTTGCAAAATCAGTAAATAATCAAACAATAAGTACTTAAGTCTATAATCGATAAAGTAGACACAGCATACACACAGATACATTGTGATGAAACTTTCAAAATACAATCTCAGCATAATACTAGTTGATAATCTGCAAAAAATAGCCTTAAAAATTGCAAACTCATTACTCCCCACTCTATCCCCTAGGAACAGTGAGGACTAAAAACATTGTCCTTTAGTTTTCCTATCATTGCTATGAATTGTTCTAGTATGCTGTCTTCTTTTTTTTTTTTAATTTTTCTTTTGCTATCTTTATTTATTTTGTAGTAATGTGATTAACTTATTGCCATAGTACACATTGTTTTGTATATTTAAATTTACTCTGGTTGGTTGGAAGAAATTGCCATAATAAGCCCGCCAGTGTACTAATTATATGCATAGGAAGATTAAAATAAATAAATGAATATTCTTCAAAGATTTCTTATCACATATTGCAATGTTTAATTGTTTAAGTAACATTTATTTTATTTTACATGTATTGTTAAAACATTTTGTATAAATAAATTATTAAAATGAATTTCCACAATGTAAACGCCTCTACCTTAGAATATTTTGTATAAATTTTAGCTTTCTGCACTCATTATCCATTTGTATAAACTTTAACTATGTGAAATCTCAAACTCCTCCGTGTGCTCATTTTGCTTAACCCTTAAACCATTAAGACCGTCTACAGACGGTCTTCACTAAAATATAATTCAATTAAAATTCAAAAATTGCCGCGCTTTAACCATTATGGTCGTTTATTGTCAGTAAAATTCCCTACCGATGACTTCAGGTTTGAACATGCTCAGCCGTATATTTTGATTTTTATGGTAATTTCTATTGTGACTTTCGGGTGACACGTCTGTGAAAATATTTTGTGATTGCAGTGCAAATTAAAATAATAAAAAAAATATATTCCAACAGCTCAATTGACTTGGGATTTTTTGTGGTAAGTTCTTAGATATTATATTTTGATAATATGTTGTTAGTTTGATTTGAAAAAAAAAAATTTTTGGTTTGAAATGAGTATTTTATGAACACCTTCTACAGACGGTGTTAGTGGTTTGGCTGAAAAAAATTTCCCCTATTTTACCTTTATGCAATTTTATATCCATCTATTTTTATGTTATTTTAGCGTTCTTTTGTACATTTTTTTATATATTCTTGATTTTAGAAAATGTCACAACAAAACGATAGACAGTAAAGGTTCAATCTATCTTCAATGAGTGATAAACAAATTGAAAATTTTATGAATTCAGTTGAAACTGATGATGAATGCGAAAATTTAGACGACAGTTTCGAAGATCCAAATTATCACTGTGATGAGCTTCAACCTGAAGATAATAGCATAATAAACAATAGTTTACAACTAATGGACTCCTCATCGCTTACAAATGCACTTAATTTTTCAATGAATGTTAGCAATTTGAGTTTGAGTGAAATTGTTTTAAAAACTATCAAGCAAAAAACTGTTTTAAAAACTATCATGTAAAATAATAATCCATTTTTAGACATTTATTGAGCATTCAAATTGAATAAAAACCATTTATTTTACATAAATTATGCAGCACATAGTTTTATTTTTTTTAAGCTAACCCACTAAGACCGTCTACAGACGGTCTTTCACCTGTTTCACCTGGCGCTCTCATGTAAACATTTTATCTCAAATTGACATCACATTCATGTCTGTCAGGCTAGAATTATACTAGAACCAAAATTCTCATAACTAAATTCCTCATATTTCTATTTCAGTGGTTTAAGGGTTAAATAGGGGTCCGAAATTTTCACTTCACATATAGATATGCAATATCCGGAAAAAAATTGGCATTATATGCAAATGCTTAATGCTATGTCTATAATGATAAGGAAATATTGTCAGTAAAAATCTAGGATAAAGTTGATAAGATATGTTTATTAGATACATTTTATTCTTATACATTAGATCTAACGAATTCATTTGATACATAAGGCATAATAATTAAATGATTAACAAATATTGCTAACTCACTATCTTTGGAAGAATCTAAGAAAAATCAAAAATCCTGAGTGGGGGAGGGGGGGGGGGGATTTGTACATGCGGCGAGCGTCGACAGAACAATTTAGAAAAGGATGTATCTTATTTGTTAAGTTAAAATATATATATAAACGCTAAAAAGAAAAATATAACCTATAAAAATGAAATGAATGTGACAAATAATATAATATAGTATTTCAAGCTTGGCGACACATGCTGCATAGTGAAAAATAAAAAATGATATAAAACATGATTCATGTGAGATATATATTTTATATTTCCTATCATTATGTATATAATCCTAATATGCACCTCGTCAACAACTTCTTTTCATCAAAGAATAAATCTTATGTTTAGTCTTAACATTTCAATATATATATATATACCTTTTGTCAAATATGGTTAAAAATATATATGGAATAGCGTATACTATTTTATTTAAGCGTTCAATTTACAGCTCACAATTTTCCTTAATCGTTTTTTATTATTTAAAAATTAAAATTATTATTACTTCAACTTTTTAAACCCCATTTATATAAATTGAGATTATTATTTTTTTTTATAAATATATACACATCATGTTATCTGCGGGTTTAGGCACACTGTAATCACTAATCAGTATTTCTCATATAAAAAGTATTTTTGTATTCTTACAAAGTAAGGAGTACATAAGACATGATTGTGTTAGGGATCGGGGGCTGAGGGTAGGGGGGGCTGGATGCCCATCACAGTTTGGGGGATCACCGTCAAGGACTTGGGTATCTTGGGGAGCAGCATGGCCTGAGAGGTGATAGCTATAGACTGGGGTATCGCACTTGCCTTGGAGACACTCTCAGCCATCACGGATATGGAGGGTCCCAGTTGAGATATGATGGATGGAATAGACACGGGGCTGACAGACGCGGAGGTTATCTTGGAAGATAGGGGAGCGATGGTGATATTTTTCAAACTGACGTTTTTGAGTAACGATGCGGCGCTCCCATCGGGACTGACCCCCAGGCTGGTATCTTGTTTGGTAGTAGTTTTGGTGGATGTCTGGTCGGACATCTTGGACTGTACGGTTGTGGTATCGTTTTCGGTCGCAGTTACCGTTGTGGAGGGAGAGGGAGGTTTGAAAGAGAGTGGTGTTGTGGTAACCACGGGCAAGTCTACCGTAAAGTCGTACGGCGAAGGCTCCTGTGGTTTACTCTGCGGCTTCTTGTTGAGTTCCGCCTTCTGTATCTGTTGTAGTTTCTCCCTCCTTATGATGCACATTCTGTTGTAATCTTGTATGGTGATATGGTAAGGCTTCCCGCCGGACATGACCTGCACGAGACTGGGTAGGCGCCTCCCATCGGCCGTCTGGTAGAGCACATCGCAGGTGCTGTTGAGTTTGGATTCGTCAGTGATGGGGATGAGGGTCGGTCTCCACTGTTTGGAGGATCCCTTAACTTTCTTGGTGGGCTCTGCCGGAGCGGCGGTGGGAGGCTCCTCTAGTCGAGGGGGCAAGGGAGGTCCGGCTGCAGTTACGGGGGTGATGGGAGACAGTCCTGGAGTTTGGACAGCGGGAGTCGACATCGATTGGCTGGTCGGCGTTGATGCACCTTTAGCTAACAGTTGAATGTTTTTTAATACATTTTCAATTGATTTCCTCTGACTCTGGAGATTAATTGCTATAAGTTCAGGAGGCACAGATGAACTTTTTGGTTTATTTACAGACAGCTCAGATTTGGGAACAGTAATCTTGACTTCTGGATTAACAATCGGAGGCAAGGAAGGTGGTTTCATGAAATCATTTGATGGTTTGGCGAATTCCGGCCTGGGAGTGGAAGGGCGGGGAGTGGAGACAGGTGGTGCGGGTGGCAGCTGATTACTGAGCTTCTCCAATTGAGAGAGACTTGCGGGAAGAGTCTTGTTAGCCCTGGGTGTGTTGAAACCGTGATCCAAGCCTTGATTGATTTGAGCTATAGAAATGGGGACATTCTTAGGAATTTTAGCATGGTTGATGGAAGGTGGTAAAATGCTCTCTAAAGGCCTAACGATTGACTGATTTTTGAGATGCATAAATTGATCCACTCCGACAGTTTGATTTGTCTTCAGTAAACTCTTTCCAGAAACATGGTTTGTCTTTTGCTTTCGGAAATCAATCAGGCTAGATGTTTGAGAACTTTTGACAGATTCGATTATAGTTTCGGATGGAACAGTGGGTGGTGGTGATACTGTATGCGGTACAACAGACACTGCGGAATTTTTCGATAGCAAATGGGGTGGAAGTTGGATGGGTTCGCCATTGGATGGAATATTATCGTAAGACTTTAATCGATTCTGAACGGATTCACTGTAGGTGACTGCGTTGCAATTAGCATTTTGTGCTAAGATGAGATCTCCATTCCTGAAGTATTTTTCTAGAAGTATGAGATGTCTCAAGAAACTAGACTGATTACCGTAGGGCTTCTGTAATTCATGCCACAACTTCTTAGTGTCCGAGTCATACTGTATAGTGGTGTTACATTTTTCCCAACCCTCCGGTGTGACAGTTTTGACATTACCAAATTCAATTGCACACTGCAGGTTCATTTCCTCCTCACCCGGGAACAGTTCTCTGACAGATATGGATGGATTAGTCTCCAGTCTGCGGACAGGGTTAGAATATTTAGATTCTGCTTGATCCGAATTCTTTTTCTTAGATTCTTCCGGGTTGCGGTTGGACAAAGCTTTCAAATTCTTTTTGATTTGAGAGAAGCTATTGCTGAGTTGCCATTTTTTACTCTTTAATGAGTCTAATGACCCTTTGGTGGAAGATTTGGTGGGTATACTTTCAATAGTGCATTCATCATTTAATGCTATATTCTTCAGTATACTAATTCCAGTGTTATCTTTAATACCAGCTTTGTCGGCAGCTTCTAATGTGAATTCCTCTCTATTTGGAAGCCTGCTGCAAATAGCCTTCTCTAAATCAGAATTCTTGGTAATAATCTGTCCAAGCTTTTGAATCCTTCGTGCATTCTTATCTAATATTTTTTGATTTTGTGTATTTTTACTGATGGCAGTGGCATTATGAACTCTAAGAATGTTTCTAGATTTCTGAGTCAAATTGCTAATTGGTCCTTTTTGAAGAATCGTGGAAGATGGTATATTACACTTTTGTAAAAGAAACTGAAGTTCCGATTGTTTATCAAGCGCTGTCAA
Organism: Molanna angustata; assembly: GCA_963576475.1. Classification (NCBI taxonomy): domain Eukaryota; kingdom Metazoa; phylum Arthropoda; class Insecta; order Trichoptera; family Molannidae; genus Molanna; species Molanna angustata. The sequence continues at coordinate 2,123,812 of OY754982.1, read as the reverse complement.
CATAGGGTTATCATAGTCCATCATATCTAAATCTGAATTATCGCTCATTTCAGACACTGGTCGACCCGAAGCGTCCATTTGACCGGTGGCTTTGGAAGGATTGGAGTTAGGAATGGGAATGGTGTTAGTAGAAATAAGTGATTCTATATCTTCTTCTAACATTGTTTTAGGTACATCTTGATCAGACTTCTGGTTCTTCCAGTGACCGCTACCTTCTTCTTTCTTATTCTCTTGATCCTGAGTTACTCCTGAACCGTTGGTCGATGGACTAGTATTATCCATTGATCTATTCTCGTCTGTGGATTTACGAATTTCACCAGACTTTTTGTTTTTACTTTTACCGTTCTTTCCTTTCTTTTTATCTTTGACAATTTCACTCTGTTCTTTATTAACTTCTATGACTACAGTCTCTTCCTTCACTTCTTCGTCAGACTCTTCGGGTACTTCCAGATTATGGGCTTGCATTAGTCTGAAAAAAAAAATAAAAAACACCTTTAAAAACAAAGGATATTGAAATCATATTACATAAAGTAAATCTCCTAAAGAGGTTTGGGTTTGAGATAATAAACAATGAATGACTGACTAAGAATTTATATAAAGATGAAAGAGATGTAATGAAAGGCAAAGCTTATTCAAAAATATATGGAAAGGAGCTCTAACAATCGACGAGCATGCGTGAGTAAATGAATAGGGAAAGTGGATTATTACACCCGTTTTATAAACTTCACTTGTCTGTACTGAAATTTTTCAATTGATTTTTAACAAACTTCCCGACCAGTTAGAGCTCTAGGATTTGTGTATTCCTGATGACAATGCATGTTAAAACTGTCTCCAGCTTGATTCATTTGATATTTTGATAAAATTGAACAATTTTGTATTTCTGAATTTGAATTGACTGCTATATGTGTAGCATAATATTCAGACGTTATTTATAAAGTTTTTAGATTGATTTCAGTTTTCTAAAACTTCACTTGTTCTTCATTTCAACGTGAAGAAAACTTTGAAAAGGGTGTACTTGCATTTTTTTGTATTTATTTGATTTTATAATACATGTATGTTTTGAGTATTCAATAAAGTAATAGTGTTGTCTCACCTTCTTCTGTATGACTTGAGGAATCCTTTCTTGTTCAGTTGATGTTGTGATGGTGGTCGCAGAAGTAGCGTACAGAAGTATCGGCATGGCTTACAAACGACAGGCTTTTCCTTAAACATCACTGGCAAACCCATTTGACCAAGATGTTCATTGAGTGACTGATATTCCTGTTCACAAAAAATCATTATTACAAGAGATTTTTTCACTTTACATAAATAATTAAGACTTTTGACAGAAAAGGAAAACATCCTTATAAAGAAAGTTTGATGGAAATTTATGATACTTGAAAATAAAATTCAAAAGTACTGGTCAGACACCTAGACTAACAAAACTGTATCCACTATTCATTGTAATTTTCACTAATTCATTGTATTTTTTTTTTTATTTATAATAATTATTAAAAGTGTCGATTGGCTCATGACAATAATTTATAGTTAACATTCATATACAACACTTTACTGAAATTCTTGAAGTTTAGTTTTCAATTCCTGTTGATTTGTCTTTTCGTTTTTAGTTTTTCAACACACGATTTAGATTTTCAAGTTCTTTTTTTTTACTATAAATGAATATGCTTAAAAATAAATAAGTAAAAACACCATTTAAATGTTATTTTCTATTAAAATAACATTAATTTATATTTATTTATGTAAAAAACAACATTATTTATTTACATTAAGTAAATTTTAATTATATTCAAAATTAAGAATCACAATCAAGGGGGGCAAGTCTGGTTAAATCGGCGAAATCAAAACCCTCGTGATTACCCATATCATGGATATAATTATTATATGGAGTTCTATAATATCTTTAGATATCATAGAACTCCATACGATAATATTATATCCATGATATGGGTAATCACTAGGGTTTTGATTTCGCCGGTCGAACCAGACATGCCCCCAATGTTTGTTCTTCTGTCTGTCAAAAAAGTAATCCTATATGAATTGACATTAACGTACCTAAAGCATCCTATAAACAAATTCTTATGGTCATGTTGTCCTATTTAAAATTTAACTATATTTAATGCATTGACTGTATAGATTTCACCTGTAGAAATTTGAGTTTTTTTTTCAATAAAAATGAATATGTCCTTGTTAAACAAGTACATATACATCTTCCTATGTTTCCTAAAATAAACATAAATGCTTGTGCTATAGGTGAACGAAATCAGTCGAGGCAGGATTCGAACTCGCGACCACTGGATTACTAGCCCAGCGCGCTAGCCGCTCTGCCATCGACCCATCTAAATCATTATTTTTAATTCTACGATGATTATTTTTAATTCTACCCTTTTTGGTGGATAATTGGTGAGTATTTTTAACAAAATGTCATGTAGTAGAATCAATTTTAGGTGTTATTTTTCTAAAATGTTAAAATACTTATTATTCGTGAAAAAAGTGCAAAAATTGTGTTTATTACAAATGTAAATAATTCAGGTCTCTGTTAATTGATTATATTAGGTAATGTAGTGTAGAGATAAAAGAGTTGGTTAAATACCTGGTTGATGTAATGAACGTGATTTTTGGAGAGCCCTCTCTTGCACAGTCCACAGATCATGAGGCGGAGTATATCCTGATAGTGAAGGTCACACAGGGGAATCGTATGATGGGCAGGTTGGTCCAACTCTATATCCACCTATACAACAAACAAACAGCATTTCAATTTTTGACAACGCAAAAGCTGATATCACTAAGGTTTAATGGTATCATTTATATTTACTATTTTTTTTTTAAATTTAAATGAGCATGCAGTTATATTTATAAAATTTAAATGAACATGCAGTTCTTTTTATAAAATTTAAATGAACATGCAGTTCTTTTTATAAAATTTAAATGAACATGCAGTCCTTTTTATAAAATTTAAAAGATCATGTAGATCTATTTATGTAACTTGAAAAATCATGTAACTAGTTTTTTTTTATAAATTAAAAAGATAATAAAGTTCTATTAACTCAATTCGAAGAATCTGGGGGGCAAGTCCCGACAAATGGTGGAATCAAAACCCTCATAATAACCAATAATATCGTAAGATATTATAGAACTCCATAAGATAATTTGTTTTATTCATCTATTTAGCTTTTTGTAAATAATATAAACAAATATAATGCAAACTGGCGGGCTTATTGCCATTAGGCAATTTCTTCCAACCCAGATTACAAAGTGACAGAATTATATATGTACATCAATAAAAAAAATTAAAGCTAAAAAGAGCAAAGAAAATATACACCAAGATAATAAAAAAAACAACATAGCAAAAAAAAAGGATTGGGAAAGAACAAGAAGATAATTATATTCATGATATGACTTTTCATGAGGGTTTTGATTCCATCGTTTGACGAGACTTGCCCCCCTGGATAATCAGATGTATAATCTATTATTTAGATGAAATATTGGGTGCAATTCAGAAGACAAATTAAAATTTGAATTAACGTTAAAAATTAAAATAGGTTCACCAAAACTGTCACTATAGACTATATCCATTTAATAATGTACTAGTGATATTCTTTTGTCATTTTAATCTTATTCAACTTTCTTTATTTTATACAATCTTCAGAATAGAAAAATACATATTAAATTCTATTAAAATTTAAGTGCATTTTCAGACATGAACATGTCTTTTTGATACTAATAAAAATGGTGTGCATGATAGGACATATAAAAATCATACCACTTTAGATATACTGGATCTAATTTTTACTAGCCACTTGCGCCGTAGGGATTGCAGTGCAGGTCTGGCGCACGCCTTCACATAGCAGACGGAGCCCTGAGCCGACGCAGTGGCAGTTCCCAGACCTGTCCCCCTAAGGCCCAGGGCTGCGACCCCTCCCATCCCACCGGCCGCCCTCCTGCGGTACCCGGGACAGTTGGCACGGCGGTCCACGTGACGGTAGCAGGCGTCGCACAGGCAGCTGTCCACAGTCAACTTTTCCTCATCTGCAATTAACACAACAATAATCCTTGGTTTAAAATAAAATAATATATTGTTAAAACTAGGATAAAAATGTAACAGTTCTGCCCCCCTAGACAACGTGACATTTAGCTCAAGAAAAGAAACAAGAAAAGATAACTCAATGTATGGAAGTGACAGTTGCCAGTCACGTTACAACTGTCACATTCATACATTGAGTTATCTTTTCTTGTTTATTTTCTTAATCTAAATGACACATTGTCTAGGGGGGTTGGTTGGAAAGAAGAAATTGCCTAATGGAAAAAACTTGCTTATATATAATGTATTTGATATGTTATGTAAAGAAAGATAGATAAATGAACGCCCTTCTTAACCTTTTTAAGACGAGCGTCATGTATAGATGCCCACCGACAGCGTGCCTAAACGCCGAGCGTTATCTATACATGCCCTCATGGCTATACACAATTGTGAACCTTCATATCTCAGTAAATTCATACATGATTGAGATGAAAATTGGATGAATATTACTCCCATATATTTGACTTCAAGACATCTATCGGTGAATCAACAAAACAATTGTTAAATTATTTAAAAAAATTAAGAACTCTATACACTGAAATTCATCGGTCATCGCCGGCGAAATTCACACTCTCCCGCGCTTTGTAAGAATGTAATACGCATGCGCGTAGGAAAGAGGGATACTGCGCCAGTTCATTTTGTTGTTTCGCGCTCAACGTTCTGCTTTGAATTTGATCCATACCAATACACAATCGGTGCATACTCCTTATCTACATCAAATGCTGGAAGGATCACGTTCGACATATTGATGACGCCACGTACTTTTTTGTATGGAAATAATCACGATAACATTATTCTCCATTTATCTTATGTTTATATTATGAAATGTTCAATTTCATTGAGTTTATGTGATCTTTTGTTTATCTTTGATCTTTTTATCATATATCTACATCGTTAGATTTTTTTTACCGTTATTATATTCAATTAAAACGAGATTGAAAAAAAACTGGCCGTCCGTAGGGAATGCAAGTACTTGTACCTACCCGTCTTGATTGGATTAAATGAGCTGCATGGGTGCTTGATGGTTTTCAAGTCTCTGCATTCCTCTGCATTTACTTGACTCTGCACTTTATTCAAGAATGATGTCAAAGGAATTTACCATCAGATAGACACTTAACATTGAGATTGTCAGAATCACAAAATACCATTTTCTTAAGGGAATTGGATAGAGCCAAAAAAGTGGCTTACTTTGAACGTAGTTTCAGCATAAACGGACTTATTAAGAAGAATAAATTGCCTTCTAAAATGCGTGAAGAGCAGTCTTGAGCAACGTTCCCTCTAATTTTTCTATTGTGTCTACGGATCTTCGACGCATCTGTGCCAGTGGCGGTGCGATAAATTTATAAATTTTTTATTAAAATGTATATTTTTAGGGCATTTATTAATCACAGTGATTTTATATAATAACAACACTAACAAAGATAATTTTTGAAATAAATAAAAAATATAACTAAAATCTGGCAATGGAAACTTTCTTATATAATATTGACTGTGCGGAGGGTAAAACATGTGTGCGGAGACATTGATCTTGAGGCTTTCAGCAAATCACTTAAGACTCCTTTGTTTCGGAGAACCGACAATTAAGCAAAAGTGCCCTTGGAGTGGTCTTGTTACCACAAAACGGCGATACACAGATCTGATTTATTATCATTATTAACTACCAATTTCACTGTTTCCTGGGTGGCAAGTCTGGTCCAACCGGCGAAATCAAAACCCTCACGATTACCCATATCATGGATAGAATTATTATATGGAGTTCTATAATATCTTTAGATGTCATAGAACTCCATATGATAATTATATGGGTGATTACGAGGGTTTTTATTTCGCCGGTTGGACCAGACTTTCCCCCCTGGGAAGATTAAATCAATTACATACATATGCGTGAAAACTTATGGTCTTTTAGTCGTGGAGTAGAACAGCTTGTACATATAAAAACCAAGCAATAAAACACAAATTTGCGTTTTGCGCGACAATGTTTCATAATTTGTAGATCATTTCCTTTATTTTACATAATAGTGCACAATGGCAGGATTATTGCCATATATATATCTTCCAACCTTGGTGAGGTAAATTGTGTTTATGATATGTACCAATTTATCTGAATAAAATAATAGAAACAATAATAATAATAAATAGGAGGGGACAAGGATATGATTTAAGACAAATTTAAGGATCTTGTTAACACCTGTGATCTTGAGTATACGGGATACACACATATATTATGCACACTTATTACCTTCACGTTATGTATTAAACACAAACAGATAATGTATATCACCAAATTTGTGATATACAATATTTTTTCGAGAAGAAAAGGAAAAATTTAGAGTTTTTATTAATAGCAAGAATAGTAATTAAAAAAGAAAAAAAAACTCATTCGGGCCATTTCATATTTTCTTCAAAAATCTACTTCATAGGCTTTGTAGATTTTTTTAGCTATTTACAGTGAAAAAATAAAAAAGGGTATAGCTAAAACTAATTTTACAAGAAAAGTATTTAACAAATACAAATTTCAAAAAACTCACGGAATAGAATAATGTACCTATTCTTTCTTTCAAATATGTATCCTTTGAGGGTTATATGGAAAAGGAGTAAAATTACATCCATAACAACATACATACATACCATCACGCCATATCCCTTACGGGGTATTTCGCAAATGGGTGGATTATATAGGTACTTACAGATAACATATACATACATACATACATACCATCACGCCATATCCCTTGCGGGATAAGCAGAGAGAACCGAGCGCCATACTCCTCTATTTTTGCATACATTCCTAGCTTCCTTTACATCCATGCATCGTCTCATACATGCTCGTCGATTATTCAAGCTTCTTATATTTCCTTCTTTCAAAATATCATTCACATGGTCATGCCATCTCTTTCTGGGGCGGCCCCTGCTATTCACTCCATCTCTTACACCCATGTATATTTTTTTAGTCAGTCGTTCATCATTCATTCTTTCAATATGTCCAAACCACCTCAAGGAATTCACTTTCATTTTATTTATAATACTCTTCTTCATCTTGCATTCCCTCCTTATGTCCTCATTTTTTATTCTATCATATATCGTTCTATTACATACTCTTCTTAGTGATCTCATTTCCACAAAATTTATTCTACTTTCATGCGTTTTTGCCACGTCCATGTTTCACTGGCACACATCAAAGTGGGCACTACAATTGCATTATGTACGGCAATTTTGGCTTCCTTTGAGATGATTGGATCGGACATTACTGGTCTGAGAGCTCCGTTTATTCTGTTACCTGCCATAACTCTTCTTTCAATGTCTTTATCAGGTCTTCCATTCCGTTCAAACATACTCCCCAAGTATAAATATTCCTCTACTTGTTCTAGCCATTCGTTTTCTACTTTTATTCTACACGGAGTTATACTTTCAGTTTTTTCGAATACCAATATCTTAGATTTACTCACATTCATTCTCAGTCCGTTCTGCAAGCATCCTTCATACACTTTATTCACTAAATACTGTAATTCATCCGCACATTCAGCAATCACCACTTTATCATCTGCATACATCAAATCACGTACATTTACAGTATTTAGTGTCAGGCATATATTTTCATTCTTTAGTGCTCTTACGCAGTGATCAATATAAAGATTGAACAGCCATGGGGATAATACGCAGCCTTGCTTCACCCCCTTATGAATAGGGAACCATGTTGTCAGCGTATCGTTGACACGGACACAAGCTCCACTATTTTCATACAGAGACGCAACAGCACGTATTAGTTTGTTCTTCACTCCATACATTGATAGGATATCCCACAACTTTTCTCTATCTACTTTATCATATGCCTTTTCTAGGTCTATGAAAGCACAGAAAAGTTTCTGATTTTTATGCAGAACTTTTTCTGTAGCCATGCGTAAAGAGAAAATTTGGTCGATGCATCCTCTGTCCATAACTATATCAATAGTAAACAGCCCCCTTAGATGGCGTGTCTTTTAGCTCAAGAAAAGAAACAAGAAAAGATAACTCAATGTACGGAAGTGACAGTTGCCAGTCATGTGACAACTGTCACTTCCATACATTGAGTTATCTTTTCTTGTTTCTTTTCTTGAGCTAAATGACACATATACTCAAGTCAAGGATTTATTTCCATCCATTCAAGTTCTGAATGGGTATAAGTTGATATTTGATATGATGAAAGCGGTCATTGCAAGAATGGAGGTGTTTGGCATTCGGTTCTCTCAAGTGGCTACATTAGGGACAAAGCACTTTTATTAAATTATTATCAGACAGGAAAGTAATGTGTGAAAGTAATGTCTGATGTTATAAACTGTTGGTATATTGCATCAAGTCTAGCTTTCATGACTAGCAATACCACCAACAACAATCACTCTTTCCTGCCTGCCATAGAAAGAGTATTGTATTATATCATACGTAGATCCATCTGGGGGGCAAGTCTGGTTCAATCGGCGAAATCAAAACCCTCATGATTACCCATATCATGGATATAATTATTATGGAGTTCTACAATATCTTCAGATGTGGTTTTGATTTTGCCAGTCGAACCAGACTTACCCCCCTGGACACTTGAACGTCTCTCTCAAATAATAATATATATATATTTTTTTAATTCGTTATATAGCACTATTTTTGTGAATATCTCGCCTCACGCACTGAAGATTGATATAGATCATTTTCTCTGGTAAGATTTGCAAAAAAGGTGCGTTTTGAGATATTTTCTGAAGGAAGATATATTTTCGGTGTCTGAGGGTGTGTGGGAGCCTATTCCATGCATTTGAGAGCATTGCTAGCCTGTGTTGGTCTTAGAGATATCTTGCCTGGTCATGCAAGTTCTTAAAGCAGTTTAAATAATTTCTCCTCTGCTGGGGATCGAACCCAGGACGCCCGCACAGAAACCAAAGGCCATACCAACTAGTTAACCAGTTCTGGAGGCAAACTATAAAGCCAAAGATATGAAATGTATCGTACAATACTTACTGTCCAATATCTTCTTCTGCCTTTCGGAGGATTTGATCTGCGCCACATGACACGGTGTGTCAAAGAGGCCAAACTTTCCGCCGCAGTAGAAGCACTGGTCTTGGCAGAGGCGGCCGGGATGAATACCAAAGCTGGAGGCCTTCTCCGGTATCACCAGGTTGAGGGTGGCCTCCTTACCGGCTGGGGCCGATTCGGGCACGGTGTCTGCCAGGGGATCGCTGGCGGGAGTATCTGAAGATCAAATACAAATCACATCAAATAACCTGCAGTTTAAAACATCAACAGAAAACAAAACATTTCATTTTAGTTATTAACAATCTTCCGAATTGTGTATTTCTACCTTTTCGTATAATGAAATCAATTTACTTTTTGTTAGAGTATAATTCAGATATAAGGAGAAAGGAATAAATAATATGGTTGATTTTATTTGAATGATTACGGAACTATGATATATAATGAATAGGTAATGAGCAATTTGTTTTAATAACTAGTTGCATGTAACACATAAGATCCAAGTGTCGATAGCGATAGTATGTATAGTTGAAGAATAAGTACCAAACAATAAACCCATAAATACAACTTATTTATTATTTTATGATATTTGGTTTTCTATACAACACATGTACCTAGGTATGTATGTCAATATAGGATAGTATGGAGGTCTGTCTTTTTTTCCTACCCGGAATATGAAAACAGCATGATGGTATATATTGTATGTTTGGAGATGAAGTATCAAACTATTAAGTCTTCTTTGATATTGTGTATAGGTGACTGCCATACAAATTGTATGAAGCGATGTCATCACTAAATTCAATTTTTATAAAAATTGTTAAAAAAAATTTGAGATGTACTCCTACAATGGTAATATTTTTTATAGAAAATTAAATTATCTAGTTGGGGTATTTCGGCTTTTTTCGATATTTTTAAAAAAAATTGTAAAATAGGCAGTTAAACTCACAAATTTATCATTAAAAAAATATTTTTCTTAATAAAAAATGTTTGAGAAACCCTGGAATTTTTTTAAAACAACTAATTTGAGATTTTATATTTTTCTATGTTCATACCAATTTTCAGCGTTCTAGCTTTTACGGTTTCTGAGATATATGGATAAATAAACCAAAATTTCAAAAGTTGATAACCCCTGACTGAAACAAAAATTCACAATTCTGAGTATAAAAGTTTTGTAGGTCTATAACTGTCTATATATTCTGAAAATTTGGGCTCTGTAAATTGAGCGGATCAAAAGTTATAAGGGGGGGGGGCAGAGACACACACACACACAGACACAACTCACATAAAATGTTCTACTCCAAATTCTGAGTAAATCCATGTATGGGAACATATATGCTGCGAGGCCTCTAGTTGGTGTTATTAGCATGCGAAAAGTTCTCTACGCCGTACAAAAATTTCCTTCGTACACGCATATTGGCTTAATAATGTCGATTCATTCAGAGAATTGAATTCTCATGAACGAATCGACAGTTGGATAATTTCAACCAGTAAGAAAATTGATTATATAAGGTCATTGGATATTGAGCAAATCTCAGACTAAAATCACAAATGTACTTTCTGCAATAATGGGACAAGTTCAGACGTTGGCAAAACCAGTGCAACAGTAGGGAGATCCAATCGATCATTCTACGATTTTATAAAATAGAAAATAAAATATACATTATGTTATTTTTCATAATAAAAAGTACTAGTACGAAAGTACTTAACAATATTCATATTCAAACAAGACAATATACATATTTTTTTTAATTATATTGTCATAAGTAACCACCAACACATAATTTCTTATGTGATCATATCATATTTGATAAATTATATTCATAAATTCTCAATTAAAATCTTTTACAATAATTGCAATTTCTTTTATTTAAAAATCTGTTTGTCTACTTAGCAATGTCATAGTGAAATATTATTTCTGGACTAACTTAAAATAAAATACTGTATTCCTGAAACATACAACATTATTGACTATTTTAAATTGAATATTAGTTCAGTTATTTTGTTTTTAAATGACATGCAAGACTGTTAGTTAATATTACAAAGTTACTCCCCTAAACCTTGGTTTGAATTTCGAGTGAGTATAATTTCTCAACCACAATGTAAATACATCTCCATATCATATTATAAATAAATACATAATGTTACCGTTAAATAACTTTGTAAGTATAAAAAACTAATATAATTTGAAGACATTATTTAGAAGTCATTATATTATTATTTTTAAGTAAAGTAAAAGTAATATTACAATGAAATTTATAAGATTTAGACGGTTTCAAAAATAACGAGGGGATCTTTCATTGAAAGACTCATTTACAGTCATCGTTGAATTAAAAATATTGACAAAGGACGAAAACTAAGTATTCAAAATGAAAAAAACAAAATTGACAAAATATTTGTTTTCCATTCCCAAATTTTAAAACCCCAGGAGTGAAAAATTAAACGTAATATTTCTGAAGTCAATTTGTTCATATTAACTTCTTGGCATATTTCAAATTGAATAGTAAACAAAACAAATTTTGTATACTTGAACATAAAATGTTTTAATGACCTCCCAGATGAATTAAAAAAAAAACTAGGGACTACACATTGTGTAAGAAATTAGTAATAAAATATATAAACAATTATAACCACATCCAATGATAGAATAATATAACTGATAATAGTAACTTTTTTCTAATGTGTTTTGGCGAATTTATTTTAATGTGATATAGCAGTTTTTGAATCACGAGAGAGGTGGCGGTGTGACAGAGTGCTGTTTTGCGAGGGATGGTCGGCGTTCGTCGGTTTGTATGCGTGCAAACGTGTGCTTCACTGATAAGAGCTGTTGGATTTCTGTTGCCAAATCTGACGCCTGTTTACTTTGACTTCACCCAGACACAAATGAAGATAATGACTATGCTCCTCCCTCAAACACGAGATCCAATCTCAACTGACAGATGAATATATCTCTATATTATTTTTAATGTGTATCAATTATATTTATTAAATAAAAAAAAAACATTATTTTCATTGCCTATTTAATTTGTGTTATTTTATAAAATAATATATTCCCTACATGTCACAAATACTATGCTCCCTTTTTCAGGAGAAGTCGCTTTGAGGGAAGGAACATTGATCCCACAACACATAGGGCCGGTATTACAGTCTCAGTTTAAGAGCTAAATTCGTTTTACAAAAATATAGCGTATTACAGTGTCCGTTTAGGCCTAATCTTCCCTCAAATACGTCACTAAAACGACAAATATTTAACTCAACGTTTCTGGCGGATTAAGTACTAAACGGTGAGTCAACTGTCGTTTCAGTGTTCTATCACTAGAGGCGTTAGTTGTATCAACGGTGGCGCCACACAACAAAACAAACTGACAGCCATATTGAAACGAACATGGTGAAAAAAATTAAATTTACCATGTTGGATAATAAAATAATAGTATTTCAAGTCGTAACGTCCCGTTTTGTAGTTCGTATTATTTGAGGTTATTTAAAATTTGACAGATAATAACCACAGAAAAAGTAAAATATGTCTATAATTGAAGATTTAGTAACTGACATGTCATATTGCACTGTAATATGGAAATGGATTCAATCTCCCCTTAACATTAATCCTGAGTTTAACAAACTCAATGAGTTGAGGGCCGACTGTAATACTGGGCCATAGAGGTATACAAAGTTGTTTTATAAGTTCATTTTTATGTAAACTTTACTAAAACACCAAAAAGTTTTCTTTAAAAAATATAATACATATCTAGTTATTTTTATTTTATAAGTGGTAGACCACAAAACTAATGTCATCATTTTTTATAATATGCCCAAATATTTTCAAAGTATTCACTAGACCACTATATGTGTCCCAATTGTTTCTTCAATGGAAAATGTATTTCTACTTGTATATTGAATTCTGTATAACAGTAATTAGTTGTGAGGAAAAGAAATTTGTAAGTAAAGAAAATTAATCTTGAATTATTATTATTATTATTATGAAACTGTCTGTAATAAATGAATGAAAGTAAGATGAAGAGATATGCAAGATATGAGAGTAGAGTAGAGTAGAGAAGAAAGGACAATGAGGGAAACCACACACCATGAATGTTAAGTCGATTACTGTAATGAGTTTTGCGATGCCCACCAGACGACACATTCATTTCTGTTGATCCTGAGCCATAGTTTGATCCTCCAAACTGAAAAGAAAAATAATGAAAAATATATTAGTATTTAACTAAATAGTAACTAAATTTATTGAATATTTAAACAACAAAAATTGAAAAATGTTACATTGGGCATGTAGCTGGTTTTATTTAAAAGCTTAAAAAAGGCAAGGAAGAATAAGTTGATATAAGACTTAAAAGGATCAAGATTGGCATATTACACAAAATATAACTTGTACAATAAAAACAGAGTTTGACTCCTAACAATTTTTATTTACTAAGGAAGATCCAATTATTCCATTTAATGATTAATAAACCCCACTAGTTTTTACCTGTTCTAGGGCTTTTAATTTAACATATTATAATTATTCCATCCAGGAGATGAAAGACGTCAGATGAATATGTTCTCAGGGTTGAATAACATTTATTCAACTTTAAAAGTATTAACAAAATTGATATCATAAATATGTGAAAATTAAGAAAGACTAATTAAAAAACTCTAATTCAAAGAAGTAACATATTGATTATAAATAGAGTTTGAAAAAAGAATATAATGTATGCTTTCAATCAAATTTTTCTTGCTTCTTCATAATACATGATTAAATCCAACTATTTAAAAAAAACTTATCAATTAACCAATGATCAATCTTAAAACATAGTATCTATTTCTTTGTATTAAGTGCTTGGTGCAAACCAATCTTAGGATTGTGACCCTGAAGAAGTAATTCTTGGGGATGCAGTGTGCCCAGGACGGGGAACTGTGAAGGATCAAAGGAGGCCCATATCCAACAGTGGAGTTAACAGGATAAAGAAGTAATATATTCATTCCCTCTTCATTCAGTTTTAACGCTTGACGCTAGTATATCTAATTCTTTGTTATAATAATTATATTTTTTTGAATAAGGTTCATGAATATTATTAGTCTATAATATTACATTCTGGGTAAAATTTAATATTACCCGGAAAAAAATTATATTGCCCAGTAAACTTTAATATTACCTAGTGTATTTTCCTAAAAATGATAAGATATCTCACTATTACAAATTAAAAATTATAATACCTTAGTCGAGTGATAGTGGAGATTCATATTTGCATATTTTTTTATAAATAAGTTATTATTCCTTTTTACAACCTTTCCATTAACTTTACTTGTCTGTTTATACTGGAATTTTGCCATCGATTTTTAACTAACTTCTACACCTAAAGTTAAAGCTCTGAAACTTTCAGAATTTGTGTATTCCCGATGACAATGCATGTTTTCCAGATTGAATCATTTGATAAAATAAGACATTTTTGTATTTTATATAAACTAAGCAAAACTATACATTTCTGGCTGAGCGTTAATAAAATTTGAATTTCATTCGGTTAATAGATAATATTTTACTGTTTTTAATGTAAAAAAAAAATTTTAACAATCATAATAATATACATTTCAAACATGATTTAACTGTAACAAAATTAAAATAAACGAAAATGGATTAATTGAGTAATTTAATGTATGTTAGTGAAAAATCAATATCAAATTTAATATGTGAAGAAAACAGAATTTTATTTCGCATTATATAATAAATTTCATAATTCAGTCAAAACGTTCTTAGGGGATATAAAAAGTGCTAAGGGTTGCTAACTGAGGGTGATATATAACTAATTAGTTGGCCCCTAAGGAAAATACCATTTGGTAGGCATGTGATAATATGTGTAGATCTTATAAGGAAGAACTGGGTTGATAATGTTAGGAATTGGTGAAATCTGAAAGTAAAAAAGTAATCCTTTATTTATACCAAAAGGTTCCCAACCTTTTTTTGGTCTACCGCCCCCATTTCGAAAAGATTTTCACATGCACCGGGTTGTATAACATTAAAATAAACCAAAACGAAAAGCTTTTTGTTTGTAACAAATGTTTATATCAAAAAACTATTTTTTTGAAATTGCCCATGCACTAACTGTGCCATCTAACCTCCCCTAACAAATGCCCAAAAGGGAGCGTTTTCGACCCCGTTGAGAACTTATGATTTCATTTTCTTTGTTTTTTCAAGAAATAATGATGTAGAGAGAAATACCCCACATTACTTCACAAGGGAAGTAAAGAGAACTACAATTTAAGCCTTGTCTAAGTACCATTGCACTGTTCCCCTACATGGGGTAGACAGTGAAAACCTAATGCCGTAATATGTTACCCTGTTGACAGTAGCGGAATCGCTCATAGAAGCCGAAAATCTTGGCTTGCCTACAAATATCATATTAAGAAATTCTAGACCTAATATATTATGTCTGTTTTATTGAAACTATACTACAAGATTAAAAATTGAACATTATGAAGATACGATGCTTGACAGGGCCACAAAAGTAAATATGTAATTTGACTTTTGATTTTAAAATATTTTCATGGCCACTCAAATGAACAACGATGCTTAAAAAAATTAAATTTTCGACATTTCCCAATTTTCTTTCAGGGTTTGCTTAGTCCGAAGGCTCTAGGCACGCCCCTGCCTGTTAACTCTCCTTAATTCTCCCTTCATTTACATCTATACACATGAGAAAACAGACTAAAATAAAAATGTAAAACAATGAATATCTTTTACCTCCTTGTGTATGGTATAGTAAGGGTTCTCGTCAGATTCACTGTCTGCACTGATCCCATCCGGTGCTCCCTTACTGGCTCTACTTTTGCTCTTCTGGAAGGTCATCTTCAGCGGACTGCGGGACTTCTTCTTGTCGGGACTAGTTCTATTGATCCTTATCACGGTCTTCAGGGTTCCCGTGTATCCGTCCAACGTCTTGGGCATGTTGGACTTGCTAGACTTGATCAGCATCTCTTTCTGCTTTTGCTTCTCCAATTTGGCTTCGTCGGCCTCCTTCAGGGTGAGCAGACCCAACGTCCTGAGTATCTTTTCTTTCTGTTTTTGTTTTTCCGGAGACTCGACTAGAGGTGTTGCGATTAAGGAGAGACTAGATTTATTTTCATCCAACGGTGCCTCAGATATTGTTTCTTTTGTGTCTGACTTAGTCACAACAGCACAATCATTTTCAACTTCAACCGTGGGAGCAGTTTCTGTCGAAATCACAGCCGATTTGTTGAGGTCAATATCAAGAGTAGTATCCAACATTGGAGGATCAATTTTTGTTTTATTTTCAATGAGGACAACAGGGGTCTCAGGAGACACTGTGAGGACTGGCATCACGGCTATATTAGCCTTTGGCGGCTCAGATACCAAGACGTCAGGAGTAATTCCGGGGACCACAGAGTCTACTACCGCAGGCACCTCAGTTATGGGAGGAATGCACGGTACCAATGGAATAATATCCAGTTGTGTTTGTACATCAATTATCTTAGAAACTGCCGGTACAACAGTCTGAATCGGAACAAACGTTGTTAGGGCATTAGTTACAGGGATGGGAGTGGCGAGGAGTGGATTGGGGGTAGGTAGGGAAATTAGAGCAGTTACAGGATTTGTATTCGAAGGTGCCACGGAGGGTTGGGGGGTGACAGAAGACACTGGAATCATAACCACTGAGTCCTTAGCCACGGTAGGTACTGACTGAGGTTTCAAGGAAATACTCAACGACTGTCCGTTTCCAGTTGTTATGGTCGATGTCTTCATGGAAGCGGGTGAGGTTTCCAAAGAAAGAATGCCTTTGTCGATGGACTTTCTCAACTCGAGGGACATCTCTTTCCCCAGAGCCTTGTCAATCATGGTGACAGAGTCACCGTCCTTAGAGTTTGATCCTATTGAAGACTTTCGGGAATTGTTACCACTCTTTTTAATCAATGTGACACTACTGGGCAACTCGATATCAAAGGACTTGCGAACTTCGTTCTTCTTGACTATTGAAATGGCCGAATTGTTTTCGAAGCAACTGAGGATGTTTTCTTTTTCCTTTGCTTTTTCTAACGTAACTGCATTGGGTATATCTTTGAGAGCTTTATGGTCCATATTTGATTTGGGTATGAGAACAACATCGTTAGTAACCATAACGGATACTTTCTCGGCACCGATAGATTTTTCTTCTTGTCTCCTCTTGTCCTGTTCTTCAAAGTTTCTTAATTTATCGATAAGTTTATCTATGTCATGATGACTAAATGGTTTGATTGTATAACCGCTTTGTATATTTTCTTTCAACGAATCGTCGACTGGTCCTCCGTTTTCTTCGTCGTCGTCTTCGTCAAAATTTAACCTAATATCATCGGCATTGTCTATCACAGCTTCACTAGCGACGGGAGTCTCTGTTAGTTTTTGTACTTCGTTATTTTCAGTCAATTTTGTATTCTCATTATTTAACGTATCTTTGGAAGGTTCTATAACTGCTTCCGGAACGCTGTCAACGTTCTCCGGAGGTTTCTTAACTACACTATTGTCTACATGAACAGATTCACCATAAAATGTTTTGGTCGTGATTTTAATCATTGTCTCGATGACGGGCGATTCGAGCCCTTCACTCAATTTCTCTCCATCTGTGACTTTTTCAGATTCGTCCATCGTGAGAGTATCGGGAGAGTCTATTTTGATTTTGTCCGTCAAAACATCTAAATCTACAGTGTCTTTCTCTGCCAATATGGACTCTTCATGTTCCTTAGCTTTCACCGTGCTTTTTCTTTGTCTAGCAGATCTTCTGATGTTTTTAGTTATATTGGGTATTGCCGACTCGTTGAAAGTTTTAGACATATTATCCAATATAAGACATTTCTCAGCATTCTTCTCATTTTGACTAACTTTACTGGCTTCGTCTACAGAATTACCCACGTCCACTTTGTTAATTTTATCATTTACAAAAATACCACTAGCCTTAATTTTTTCATCTGTATTATTATTTTCATTGTCCATAGAATCCCTCTTGTTGGGAAGAGTATCTACTGGTATAAGCAACGGTGCAGATTCGACACTCTTCAATGTTTCCGTAGAACTATTCATGCTTTTGCTAGTAACATTTGGTGATGTGTCTATTGAAATTCTTTCAGTTTTAATGTTATCAATTTTTATACCCTGCGTTTTAATTTGTTTATCATCTTTAATTTCTAATGTTTTATTATTGTCTGCGTCGACACTTGAAGTATCGAAAATACTGAGATCAGATTCTGTGATGTCCGAACATTTGGATATTTCACTTCCATCTCTAGAATATGACCTGAGTCTTTTGACTTTCTTTATTTCGTCTAAACTATCGACACTTAAATCACCCACTTTGGTGTCGGATAGTAATCTTCTTCGTTTTTTGAATTCTTGTCCAACTGTTTCAGATAAAAGTGTATTTTTCAAACCTTTCGGTTTTCTCTGTTTTCCATTTCTGAGCAGCTTGTCCATTTGCTCAGTCGCAACCGGGAATGGACTTCTGCTTCTCTCCGATCTCGTTGAATATGGACTTTTGACGCCCGCAGAAACCGACGAGGAGTCATTCAAAGCGTATTTAGTTATGGAAACATCGGCGTTGTTTCTTCTTCTGAGGTTTCCCGTTCTGGGACTGGCCGATCTAGAGTTTGGAACGGTTGTGGGCACATCTAAAAGATCAGGTTCCTTTTTGATTTCTGAAATTGGAATAACCATTTCAACAACGCCCGTAGGAGACTGCTTGGAAGATTCCTTTTCTGGTGCGTCCTTTTTCACCTCCAATTTTTCGGCAACAGACTTGAGCTTGGCAGTTAAATTCTTTTTGAGAACTTTAGGGTCGACCTGTTTGGTATCAGTTTTGAGTATTTGCTTGGCCAGAAGCACCTTCTTCTTTGTTAAACCCTTTTGAGCTACAATCAGCTGTTTCTTTTTAACAACTTTCTTGGGAACATTTTTAACAACAGTCTTTTTATTCTCATTATCTTTTGTGTTGGCCGGTTTAGCAGAATCAACAGATTCCTGTTTGGTCTCTTCCAAAGTTTCGTTGGTGGGTCGGCCTTTCCTACCTCTTTTCTTGCCAGAGTCATCGGGTGAAGTAGTAATAGTTTCTTCTTCTTCCGGCTTCTCTACACCATCCATTTTCAACTCTCTTTTGACCGGTGGTCTTCCCCTCTTGAGGGTGGGTTTGATAATTTGCTTGGATTGACTTTTGATGATGTTCAGTTTGAAGTTGGCTTTGGTTTTGCTCCGTCCTCGCAGCATGTTGATTTTTGTGTTGGGGTTGATCTTTTTTTTGATGGCTTTAACCGGGGGTTTGGAGGCTTGGCCCTTGCGCTGCGGGGAGGTGGCGGGGGCGTCGGTGGTCTCTCCCGCTTCCCCCACTGCGTTTGCGCCCCCGGCCCCCGCGCCCCCCGTGGAGATGAAGTTCAACAGAGTAGTCTGTTTGGTGGAAACTGGAGATTCTCTCGCATTGGACAAATTCTTGGTCTTTTTTTCGCGGCCTGCCATGCTACCGCACTGTCATCGGACGCATTCAAATGTCCTGTTAAAATTATCAAAATATAAAATTAATATCTAGAAGAACTAAACAATTTGTTTGCAATAAGAATAATATAAAAATAAAATGAACAGTTATGTACGAATCAACAAAATAACATTACATTCATTAGTGTCAAAAGTTCGCACGTACCGGAGTTCGATCTTCTCAAACTCCAAGACATACAGCTGACAATATGTAAACAAAGCTCTGGTGTGACAAAAAGGACTCTAAAATAGTTTGGTGCCCTTAAAATTAAAATAAATCACATATTTAATTATCACACAACTAAACATTTAATCATAAACAAAAGACAACGAGTGACTTGTCGGGATTTCCTAACTTTTGACAATTCCGATAAGTAATTTTTAACAAATAATTACAGAAAAGCCTTCGCTGCACTCGCCAAAAAACAAACAAATCGAATTTCGGTAATTGAAATCGGTTTAAATTGAAATAACGTTTAAACAAAAATAGTCGGAAAATTGAGAAAAACATTGTCAAAAAACTTACCTTCCCCGTTGGTAGTAGCTAGCAGCCACCTAACGCCACCTATGGCTATGCTAAATGCGTATGCGTCGGCCGAAAGCACAAATCATTTCCCGAACCGTGGCGCTCCACGAATATGTCAAACCAAATTAGAGCTAAATTATACACAAATATAACTAAATAAGACTTAATTAATGTTAAACACACATTTAGGCAACACAAAACGCAAAAAAGTTCGATATAAACTCAAAAATGAACTCGGAAAACGATTTTTTAAAAGCCCAAATATCTACACTCCGCAGCCATGATGTTTCCTTTGAGCAAGTATAGTTTCTTATTATTGTCGGTAGCGATTTGCTCTATTCGCTATTCAAAATGGCGGTGGCTCGTTGTTGTTTGCAGCGCGCATTTGCGGGTTTTTCCTTGAGAAATTCAAATCAATATAAAAATATATTACCTGCTTTAGTTGAATATCAACACTACAATTGTCCATCGGTAATTATTTTATCTTTATGTGCTTTATTATTTGTAAAATTCACTACTGAAATTTTGACATGTGACGGTATACTCTTTTGTTGTATAGTCGTGCAATTAATTTTTAAAGATTGGCTTGGATTTTTAAATTTATTTTTGTGAATGTATTTTTTTCCTTTTTATTCAGTTTTCCATGAGAAATATTTATGAAATTTATTTTTCTTATCTTAACAAGCAATATTTTACAAACCTTGGTTTAAATCTTAATGACATAAATTTTCTAATTAATGCTTTCTTTTATTTCAGAATATCAAAACTCGTCATTATTCCAGTTATACATCATCTCGACCAGTGGAAAAGTTAAGGAATCTTACCGATTATGAAATCCGCCAGTCTCCTCCGGAATGGAAGTACGTCGAGAGGTTGCTGCCATTGAAGACCGTACCAAAACCATCATTCAAAGATGAGTATCCTTCTGGATGGAAACCGCAGGACCCTAATTGTATAAACCACCCATACTACATTAAAAGGTCAAAAAATCATATGCTTCCTGTGTATTTGGATATATCACACAGGGGTTTGAGGAGGTTAACGCTAATTAGACATGTTGAAGGAGATATATGGGCTTTGTCTCAAGAAATCAGGGCACATTTAATCGCAAAGCATAATTTAGTCATTGTTGTTCGTGTTCACGAATTAGTCGGTGAAATAACTGTCAGGGGTGATTTTGTTTTAGACGTAAGAGATTTCTTGCTAGAAAAAGGATTTTAATTTGTGTATTAATTAAGATTACTTACGAATAAACGCAGTTTTCTAGAAAAAAGCTTTTTTTTCCACTGATAAATAACTCGCACATTCTTGTATCAAATATTTATAATATGGAATATTCATGATATATTCATTTATTAGAATGTTTCTTATGTTATTATAAAAATATATTCGATCTTGTAAATGTTTTTAAAATTCTATATACTACATAGTATTTGCATTTTTTGTGAAAATTTTACAGCGTATTATTGAATGTTTAAATATATGGTTTAAGATTATTTTGATTTGATGTGTTTTTTTTTTGTATATTTATCACAAGTCTTGAATTGATTTGTAATAAAGAAGTTTTACTAGGTTGGCTGCAATATTTATATGACAGCTGGCTTCCTTGGTTCGATTCCTAGCAGAGGATAAATTTATTTCAATTCGTTTCTCGTGCAAATCTTGCTTTTCTAGACTGGAAAAACTGATAATTGAAAAAACTCTCATTTGACCATAAACTTGCCAAGTTGTATAGAAGTGTTAAAAATAAATGAAGATTCATGAAAGAATAAATAAAGAACAACTGGCGAACATATATATGAAATTGAAAATCGTGTAAAAGAACCAATCAGGGGGGGCAAGTCTGGTCAACCGGCGGAATCGAAACAATTAGATGTTATAGAACTCCATAAGATAATTATATCCATGATATATGGATAAACATGGAGATAATTATTTTATGGAGTTGTATAATATCTAAAGATATTATAGAACTCCATAAGATAATTATTCAATTCTGCCACCTCGGAACAGGCTCAGCCTAGTGAGGTGGTTTATACCAAGTAAAAAATAATAATAAAATATAAAAAATAACATACCTACTATTTATTTAAATTGTACTTTTTCTGATATTTTATTGTCTACATATTGTTATATTTTGTTTGGTTTCAATAATAAAAATAAAATAAAAAAAAAAATATAAAATATATCCATGATATGGGTAAACATGGATGTTTTTGATTCCGCCTGTTGCCAGACTTGCCCCCCAGGAAAGAAACGTTTGGGGTCTCTGTTCTGTTAAGACACAACAAGAGGGTATGTATATGTACATATTTATTTTGATACAGCATTGAATTTTGTTCACTTATGTATTTTGATGAAACTATTTTCCTTTTTTTATAAACACCTTTTGTGCACATTTGAAAATTTGTGGTAATCATAGGTTTCGTCTTTATAATGTAGTGTATTTTCATAATTGTAGGAGTGTTTTATTTGTGGGCACCTGTTGATTATGTGACATATTCCTTATTTCAGGATATTATTTAAAAAAAAATTCTAGAGTCAATTGATTGAGTGTACTTGCACACACATTATTTAGTTCGTCAAGTCGCCACCAGTTGCGCAGCGACGGCGGAAGGTTTATCTCTATTGCCGTATATCCGACACCTCCCGACAACGCCCGATCATCCACGATCTCTCTCGCAATGGGGTTTTGTTCAAACTTATTTCCGTAGTAAATACTTGCTCCG
This sequence comes from Molanna angustata, assembly GCA_963576475.1. NCBI lineage: Eukaryota > Metazoa > Arthropoda > Insecta > Trichoptera > Molannidae > Molanna > Molanna angustata. The sequence goes on along the minus strand of OY754982.1, from coordinate 2,100,998 downwards.
TTATAACTTGGAAACATTTTTTCCCTATGCCGTTTATGATACCAGTCACCCGACAAAAGTAAAACTTGCTCTTTACACAAATGCAAACATTATTTTTATTTTGCCTTATCTACAGACATTCAATTTATATCTCTAAACGGCGTCAGATCGAGTACAAAAATAAATGCTAGATTTATATTATAGATATTGTTATTAGTAGCGTGTTAGGAATGTGGAGACATGTCGTATGGAGAATAATAATTACTCGGCGAAGCGTTGTTTTATGTTTTCATCGCAATACATAGCATGAACGCCATTTTCATTCAATGCGCGATGAATGCGCATTTAGACTTTTTTCAGAAATATGACTTTAAAGCATTGAGAAATGAAGTGTTTTCGATACAATTCGTCTAATTATACACGAATATCGGAAAATATATATTGTGGATCGTTGTATTTTGTAGTAATTTCAGCGTTTTTGAAAATGTATTTTTTTGTTTTTAATGTAGGTAGCTAATGGTTTTGTTGTATTTATATACTAAATGAGAAATCGAATCGTCAGTTGAGCATCCTATCGCTTGTACTTGTGATGTGAGATTTATTTTATTTGATAGTTAGCTTGGCATTTTTTCACGCGTTTAGGATGTGAAATAATACGCTCGCTTATCAAACATGGCTGCCATATTGGCGTTATGAAAACTATGTACTATAATATATAATACTGTTATAAACTATTTACTGTTTTGCGTTGCGTTATATAAGCGGTATGACGAAGCGGACGATATAATATTATACAATATTAGCATTGTTTTTACGTGAAATTTCAGTTATTTATTCGGATGAATTATCCTCGATTACTTAGGCACCTATTAATAAATCTTATATAATTATTCAAACGACAATATACAAAGTCCAAGGTGATATGTTGACATATTATAACGTACTTAGTTATTGATTCGTTTCAAGTTTAATTTTACTAAACATTTTGACACGTTGGCAGTTCAGTTTGATGACATTTTTCATGTTTCACGATAATTCATACCATGTACCTCTATATACGTTGTATTTTTGACATGTGTGGATGTGGAGTTTTAAAAATAATATGTGTAGGTATAGATTACTAATCATTTAATTTATACCTTCACTTTTTATGATCGCATGATTATTTGTTTGATAGAATTCTATTGTGTAAATTAATATTATTAAAATATATATTTTGAATAAGTAACTTCAATGGCTATTATTTAACAGTTTTTAAACATAGTTTTTATATATGTAATTTAAATATATCTTTTTTATCCTGCCGGAGAAGATTCCATTTTATATCAACATACCGAACATATTTGACCACCCCGAACTTAATATTTTAATTTTACCAATAGATTTGAAATAATTTGACATATTATTACTTTATTCAAGAAAGACGAAAAAGAAAACTACCTACTTATTTTTTAAATATTTTCGAATAAAAAAAATAAACGAATGAATATACATACATACCATCACGCCATAACCCTTAAGGGGTTAGCAGAGAGAATTATTCGTCTATTTTAGCACATATTCCTAGCGTCCTTTACATCCATGCATCGTCTCATACATGCTCGTCGATCTTTCAAGCTTTTTATTTTTTCTTTTTTCAAAATATCATTCAAATGGTCATGCCATCCCTTTCTGGGGTGGCCCCTGCTATTTATTCCATCCCATGTATATATTTTGGCCTTTCATTCTTTCTATATGTCCAAACAACCTCAAGGAATTCTATTTCATTTTACTTATAATATTCTTCTTTATCTTGCATTCTCTCCTTATAGTGAATAGAGTGAATAGTACCTATATAAAATTCGGTAAACATAAAAAAAATTTGGTAATAATCGAAATTATAATTACAATATTTATTTTGACGTCTTGAAAAAAATAAACCTGACAAATGAATGCAGTAGGAACTGAGAACAATAAAAATAATAAACAATTTTGAAAGAAAGAAAGATTGTAAGATACACTTAGAATGATATTGTAATGAGAATAATGAAAATTAATAATACTGAGCTGTTTTATTAATTTACAGAATAAACACAGAACGACTGACCAATAAAAAGTATAAAATATGGTAGAAGAGGCTGGAAATATCAGGAGAATCATGAACGTATGATAGGTACTAATGAGAATGACGTATTAAAATCGAGGAATCAAAACCTTGGCTAAACTTTGAATAATCAACGAGCATAAATCCATGAACTGTACGAGAAGATGTGTAGCGTTTTCTTTTCTACGCCAACCCTTTTAGGGATATGCAACTTTATATCCACTTTTTTATTTACCTAAGTAGGTACCTATTTTTTGTTTATTAACTATTCCTAAATGCTTTAATTTTTTATTTTTTTCTAATAAAACATTTTCATATCTATCGTTTTATTATTTAGACTGCATAACATGTAAATAATTTTATAGAAAAGATAAAATGAAATTCAAGAAACGCATATAAAAGGTAGGTATATCCAGTCTGATCCTTAAAAAATAACTTTTTGTAAATGTAAATATTTTGTTATTTTAAAATAACCGTTTTTATAAGCATCATCAATTAATATCTATAAATATATTTTGTGACAATGTCTATGGTTGAAATTAAAAATGGGTAGATTTCTTCAGGACGAGAATATCAAATATGCTGCATTTTGTTTTCGGTATATTTTTCAGTTTCACTATCGAAAGATTTTCCAGGTATAGGTAATACAAATGTAGTTATATAACTTTAATTTAAAGTTAAAACACTGGGTTCGACTCTACATTTATACGCTCTTACATTTAACATCACTTTGTCATCTGTAGTGGAATTTTGTAATGGATATTTAACTACCTACCTTCTCGACCATTTAGTGCTCAGAAACTTTCAGAATTTGCGTATTCCCGATGACGATGGCTTTGATATTTCGTCTAAATTTAATAATTATATTTCATAAAAACTTATGATATTACGTGTTTGACATTGAATATATTCAATCTACAGACTGACGTGAAATATATAGGTATTATTTTTTATCTCAACGCGAAGTAAACTCCTCAATATTTTTATTGATTTACTTTTTTTAAAGTTATTTTTTGTTAAATTAAATCGTATAAAGTAATCCTTTATAAATCGTCATCATCGTTATCATAAGCTCGACAGGCTGAGTCTTGGCTGAATCCAGCAATGTACCAATACAAAATACACTTTTTTACACGAGATTTTATCTAAATTAAAGAGGGTTATTATGAAAATTTGTATTGATTTGACTAAGAATAAATAAATCTCCATTCTACCTTTTCTGATGCATCGGTTTTTCAGTTTCTGATTTGCAGAATGGATAAATCCAGAGTAGTCCATCCATCGCAGCCTGGTCTTCATTGTCCTTGCGGTGTGAAGAATGTGAGGCTTTTTAGTGGGTTGTCGTCATCCATTCTGATTATGTGACCACCCCATCTCAGGTATCCCACCTTGAAGGAGCTGGTCACATCTCTCCGTATGCCATTATATCTTTATCAAAATTTACATACCTACTAAGTTTAGTTTGTCGATCTACAATTCTTGATAGAACTCCATTGTATGTAGATATGTATATTACAAATATAAAACGAGTGGGTTGTGACCAACGCTAAACTCCTCACTTACAAGTCACTCCGTAAAGTATTCAAATTTTGTATGGAAAATTTACAGCATTTTCATGAAATGAGATTGTTCAATAATTTTTTATTTAAATATTTTATTATGAAAACTTGATAATTCTTCAATGCCATTTTTATGAAAGTGATGTGTCTTTTTAGCAATTTGAAAATAAAAATTTCAAATATGAAGTTTCTTGAGCTTGGAGTCACTTTGAAATATTTGAAAGTTAAAAAAAATGAGAAGCACTATTCAGATATGTAGGTATCCTTCAAAATCTAATGGGGTCTAAACCAGTATTAGATTTACATATTTGAAAAATTTGAAAAGAATCGAATGAGTACTTTAGTCTATAATTGAAAAAGTAAAATGAACACGCCGTACATAGCACACACACACAGATACATTGTGATGAAACTTTCAGAATACAATCTCAGCATGATACTTGTTGATTATCTGCAATAAAAAAACAGCCTTAAAAATTGCGAAATCATAACTCCCCACTATATCCCCTTGGGTTAGTGAGGAGTAAAAATATTTGGTATTTGTTCTATTGAAATTGATTTGATTATTGACGTTAATTTACATAATTTTTAAAACGGCGATGGCCGATTTATTAATGATATTTATAGCAATTAAGTACTATAAATAATAACACGCAATTTTTATTAGGTACCATTATACACATTCAAAAGAATTAGCAGATCAATGTGTATAGGGTAAATTATTTAATAGATCAAAATAAAATGCAACAAACGCACCGATCAAGCTTTTAATTGGGAATAATTCACCCATCCAGATACTTAACATATCAAAGGATTAGGCTCTGAGGAGGTCTCTATACTACCTATCAACCCCAATGATTCCTGATTAATAATGTTTAAAGAATCTTCAACGATTCTATATAATATATTCATTATTACCGACTTTTGCATTTTTATTATTATTTTTTTTTCTCTGAATTACGGCTAAACGATTATAAAATTATTAATAATTAATATTAATATTGACGCCAACCATTAATCTCTCTTATTGGCCCATAGATCGTTCAAAGGATCCTTCTCTCAAAGACCGCTATGGATCCTTCAGTTTGCTTAGTCAACAATAATTTCTTCTTCTTCTTTGGCTGTTCCTCTTCCCAGTTCATCTGGGGTCGGCCCTCCTGGTACGCAGTCTCCACGTCTTTCTGTCATGAGTCATATCACTGGTCAGCTGGTCCTTCCTCAGATCTCTCCCAATACTCGTCCACCAGGTGGTCTGTGGATGGCCTCTAGCTCTGGGTGGTGTGGGAATATTTAGGGCCACCCTGACCACGTGATCGTCTCCCCTTCTATTTACATGTCAACAATAATTTAATTAGAAATATTATATTCTTCGTTTTAAGTCAAATGAAAGTGAATTCCTTGAGGTGGTTTGGACATATTGATAGAATGAATTATGAACGAATGACCAAAAATATATACATGGGTGTAAGAGATGGAGTGAATAGCAGGGGCCGCTGCAGAAAGGGATGGTATGACCATGTGAATGATATTTTAAAAGAAGGAAACATAAGAAGCTTGAATAATGGACGAGCATGTATGAGACTATGCATGGATGTAATGGTAGCCAGGAATGTGTGCAAAAATAGAGGATTATGGTCGCTCGGCTCTCTCTGCTTAGTTCGTCTTTTTTATGTTCTTCAAAACGTTTGTTGAAGGCGCTTCTTGTCTGACCTACATTCTGAATATTACACGCAGGCATTAGATATATGTATGTACATATAGATTCCAGATTTTTCTCCACAAGTTTGTCACTGTAATTTAGTGGTTCCTGCTTAGACCAAACATTTGCTGGCCACTACACATTTACTAGAATTGTTTTTGATTGTTTTCAAAATAACTGAGTGCCAAAGATGGTCCTTGTTTGAAAATTGTATCTGTCATTTTATTACCGTCGATGTTTTTATGGTCAGGTACCCACAATCAATGAACTTTATGGTGGTTTGCTAGTTGTAAAACTTACATTTGGCAGATCTATAGGTACCAGTTTCGAGGTGAACTCGTTTGATTCAAGTATTTCTTGACTCTCTCCCTCTCTGATAGAATATTAATAATGTTCCTATCATTGTAGGATCTGTTAATATGTATTTTCGAAAACACAATTTGTATGTGGTTAGTGCTTACGATTTTACCTAAAAAATGAAAACATTATTTACCATACCTACCATATAATTTTCGCCAAACATCTTGAACGAGCCTCCGGTTGCGCAGAGCGCAAATTTGTGTCTTTTTGCTTCGTTAGTTTACGTGCATATCGCTCCCCTTCTCGGCTAAAAGTCCAAGATATTTGGCGACAACTATGCCATCACGCCATTTCCCTATTCGAGGTAGGCTGAGACAACCGAGCCCCAGAATTAACTTTTCGTTCACGTCCATAAATTGTCTCATACACGCGTTTCTAGTGATCATACTATTTGCATCTCCATTCTTCATCATTCCTTTCATGTGATCGTGCAAACCTTTCCTTGGCCGACCTCACTTATCCCTCAACTCTTATCAGCTTTATTATATATTTTTATTGACAATAACAATGTTTTCTAATGTTTGCGTATATGCAATTAAAAATATATTCGATTTATTATATATTTTTATTATAACAATGTTTTCTAATGTTTGCGTATATGCAATTAAAAATATATTCGATTTATTATATATTTTTATTTACAATAACAATGTTTTCTAATGTTTGCGTATATGCAATTAAAAATATATTCGATTTATTATATATTTTTTAACAGATTTTTAATTATCTCAATAGAGACGATGTTGGAATATTTATTTTTATATGCAATAATAAAAATATTCGATTACTTACACATTGGTACAAGTAGGTAAATAAGACAAAAATGACCTTATAAGTCTGGCGCAATTCAGGGGTGACTTCTATGCGAAAAATGTATTGTCACCTCAGATATAAGAATGGTAGCTTTCATTATTTACAAAAAACCAATTCTCTCAATAGATGGCGTTACAACAAAATAAATAAAATATTAAGATTGTTGTTCACAATTTCACACATAGATGGCTGTAGTAAAATTCCTTATTTTCAAGCGAAAAGAATTTCAGTATTACAATATATAGAACTTTCAAAATTGAATTGATAGGGATATATTTTTTTCAGAAGATCATCATTGAAAAACAGTATTTAATTTCTCAAAGGACATTTTTTCTTGTTGAAACTCCACAGCATATTAATACATAAATCTGTTTTTTGTTGATTGATCAGCATAAATTTCTACAAAAATATATTAAGAATATCATTTTTAAACACTTTTATTTAATATTTTTATTGACAAACTTTTTACTCTTCATTTCAACGTGGAGAAAACTTTGTTAATTGTGTCATATTTTTTATAATTAATTGATTCAAATATACTTTAACTAGGTACCTATATATATTTTAATATATCATATTTTCAGTCACTATATTTAGCGTTGTATGCCTATAAGTATAGTTACCCTTACTAACACGTAACTTCATAGTGCATTAGGCAGTTTTAATATATCATGTTTTCATTCACTTACTAGATTTAGCGTTATACGCCTATAAGTATAGTTACCCTTACTAACACGTAATTTCATAGTGCATTAGGCGGTTTTAATATATCATGTTTTCAGTCACTAGATTTAGCGTTATATGCCTATAAGTATAGTTACCCTTACTAAAACTTAACTTCATAGTGCATTAGGCAGTTTTAATATATCATGTTTTCATTCACTTACTAGATTTAGCGTTATATGCCTATAAGTATAGTTACCCTTACTAACACGTAACTTCATAGTGCATTAGGCAGTTTTAATATATCATGTTTTCAGTCACTAGATTTAGCGTTATATGCCTATAAGTATAGTTACCCTTACTAACACTTAACTTCATAGTGCATTTAGGCAGTTTTAATATATCATGTTTTCAGTCACTAGATTTAGCGTTATATGCCTATAAGTTTAGTTACCCTTACTAACACGTAACTTCATAGTGCATTAGGCAGTTTTAATATATCATGTTTTCAGTCACTAGATTTAGCGTTATATGCCTATAAGTATAGTTACCCTTACTAACACTTAACTTCATAGTGCATTTAGGCAGTTTTAATATATCATGTTTTCAGTCACTAGATTTAGCGTTATATGCCTATAAGTATAGTTACCCTTACTAACACTTAACTTCATAGTGCATTTAGGCAGTTTTAATATACCATGTTTTCAGTCACTAGATTTAGCGTTATATGCCTATAAGTATAGTTACCCTTTTTAACACGTAATTTCATAGTGCATTAGGCGGTTTTAATATATCATGTTTTCAGTCACTTACTAGATTTAGCGTTATATGCCTATAAGTATAGTTACCCTTACTTCTTTTTTTTTAACATGTCCACGTAGGGGACACCAGCTATTAGGATTTGGCTCCATTTTACTCTTCCGAAGAAGCGCACTACGTAGCGTTGGGAGGGGTTTGCAATCTAGAAAAGAGTTTATTAATTCGGATTTTAAAAAGACCCGGGTTGTACGAAGGTGGAAGCACAGAATTCGGAAGATCGTTCCACAGTCGGGCTGCTGTATTAATAAAGGAGTTCGAGAAGCGACTTGTTCGTATATGTTGAAGGTCCATTGTGAATGGGTGCTGCGATTGAGTAAAGCGAGTGACTCTGTTGCGAGTGGGTGGAGGAGGGACCAAAGATGCAAGTTCTTCTGAGCAATTCCCGTGGTAGTATCTATAGAATAAACTTAAAATACCGACTCTGCATCTGTGTTCTAGTGATTGCAATCCATCAGTCAGTGATGGATCATCGATCAAACGTATAGCACGCCTTTGGACAGCGTCGAGGGTATTCAGTAGGTATTGGGGGGCGCCACTCCAGAGGTGACTACCATATTCAATAATTGGACGTATTTGCGCTTTGTAGAGTATACAGATCTGGGTCTTAGTAAAATATCTACGCGCTCTATATAGTACGCTCAATTTTTTGGAGGCGAGTTTCACCTTAGCTTCGATGGAGCCCTTGTAGTGTAATTGGTTCGTTATAGATACTCCAAGCAGGTCGATAGAGCTGCTGTTAGGTAGGGTGCTTCCGTTGAAAGAAACTTGCAATTCATTGGGGTTTCTCTTCGCAGAAATTAGACAGGCTTGGGTTTTTGAGACGTTAAATGAAACAAGATTACTTTCACCCCAGGTATTGATTGAGTGGAGGTAGCTATTTATTTTTTGATGAAAGTCTTTCCGGGCTTCTGATATTTCACTCTGTTTAGGAGGTTTGTCAAAAGAGAAATTGTCATGGACTGTGCTGTCATCCGCGTAACAGTGAATGGGGGCGCGTAAGAGCAGGTCATTAATATGTAGGAGGAATAGGGTTGGAGATAGAATGGACCCTTGAGGGACTCCCGCATTGATGGAATGGGGAGAAGAAGAGCAACCAATCACTACAGTTATGACTTCACAATCTTTTAAAAAAATCGCAATCCAAGTACACAGAGACTGGGGTAGTCCATAAGAAGGGAGTTACATTAAGAGACCTCGGTGCCAAACCCGGTCGAAAGCTTTAGAGATGTCAATATTGAGAGGTGTTCCATAACTCGACCCCAAACGGATGTCACATACGCGAGTAGGTCGCCACAAGATCGATTTCCACGAAATCCATATTGGCGGTCGCTTAAAATTTTGTTTGCTTCGAGGTATGTGATCAACTTGGTGTTTAGTACCCTTTGCATTATTTTGGAGAGTACAGAAGTAATAGCGATGGGTCGGTAGTTAGATGGGTTGGAGCGATCACCTTTTTTAGGAATTGGGTGAATGACCGCATTTTTCCAGTCACATGGGACAATACCAGTTTTAAACGAGAGTTTGAAGAGTTTACTAACTTAATTACATAGTGTATTAGGCTGTTTTAATATATCATGTTTTCAGTCTCTAGATTTAGCGTTATATGTCTATAAGTATTGTTACTCTTAGTAACACATAATTACATAGTGTATTAGGCGGTTTTAATATATCGTGATTTCAGTTTTTAGATTTAGCTTTAATATATCCTCTTAATTTGAAAAACAGTAGCATAAGAATATTATTTATATTGACTGACTATTCAAAGAATATTCATAGTTTTACTTCTAATAGCTTTGAACTATTAACTTTTAACAAATAAATTGGAACGTTTTCGGACTTGAACTAATAATAATTTTATTTATATAGCGCCGTTTTATGGTAAAATACCAATCCAATGTCGCTTTTGCTTATTTACTGAAGGTCACATAAGTCTGCTCTCCACGCACTTCAGAAGGCAATTTATTCCATTTGTTAGGTCCGTTAACACTGAAACCACGATCAAAGTAAGCCGCTTTATTGGCTCTATCCAATTCCTTTAAAAATGTCTCAGTTGGTTGTTCTGGATCTACTCCATCGAACGATGTCCTGTATTCCACATGTTTTCCTTATTTGAACATTGCGAACACGATCTCGGAGAGTTTTACCTTAGAACCTTCATTTCCGTTGTCCTTAGGAGCCCCTTGGTTCGTACATTGTCTGCTCGCGTTTTTGCAGCATAGGTACGTCATGATCGGTTGCACGCATGTCTTATATGTTCTGACCTCGCTGTCAATACGCATGTGTTAATTTTTCCAGACCATATACTTTAGACATCCAGATACGGCAGATGCTTAATTGACTTGTTCGCAGACTTCAGTGTATAGGTCATTATGGCTTCAGATCTCTACTCCTATATATTTGAAACACATTAGGTACTTGTTCCACGGGCTTATCATCAACAGTTAACTTGTACCTTGAAGGTTGTTTGGATTTAGTAATAATTTTTGTTTTACTGACTGATATACTTAGCCATGTTTAGCCTCTGTGAACTTATTAGTAAACTATTATTATTTATTTTAAAATTATTGTCTTAATGTGAGATTTTTCTTTGTGCTTCAGCATTGTACTTCTGCTCTGGCTGTGGTAGCAGAATTTATCTTAAATTCATCTGTTTAACAAATTAACCCAGGTTTTATTGGGCTCAAAGTCCTTTTCTTTTATTCAAGTTTTTTTTCAACCTACCATCATAGGTATATTTATGTTAGGATCAACTGTAGGGGGCTTGTCCTTCATCTTCATAATGCAACTGTAAGGGGCTTGTCCTTCTTCTTCATAATGCAACTGTAGAGGGCTTGTCCTTCATCTTCATAATGCAACTGTAGGGGGCTTGTCCTTCATCTTCATAATGCAACTGTAGAGGGCTTGTCCTTCATCTTCATAATGCAACTGTAAGGGGCTTGTCCTTCATCTTCATAATGCAACTGTAGGGGGCTTGTCCTTCATCTTCATAATGCAACTGTAGAGGGCTTGTCCTTCATCTTCATAATGCAACTGTAGAGGGCTTGTCCTTCATCTTCATAATGCAACTGCTGAACTCACGGTCCTTATAAGATGTTAAGTTCTCAATACAATTTGACTGTTCAGTATCAAAATACAAAAGTGGGACTTTTATTAAGGGTTGAATAATAAATAATTTATTGACTAGATCATTTTTTAAAATTAATTACTAGCTTCAATGTCCCGCCGTTGGCCAAGAAGTATAATATGTGAAGGAATAAGCAATCGTTTTCATAATATTGTCACACAATTCAGTTAGAAGGGAAATGGTTTAAAATGATTAAACAAAAGTATTGAAGAGAGTCTAGTGTTGGCCATATCCCATTCGTTTTTATATTTTTCTTCAATTGTGCATAGTTTATCAGACTATTAAACTAAAAACTGACCCAAAGGTCTACATGAAAGAAGAAGATGAAATAGACTATGGAAAATATGCAGAAGTGGAGATGGGCAGGACACATATCAAGAGTGACCGACAATAGATGGACGAAAAGACTGGTGGAGTGGAGACCGATAGGCGACAACAGACCACAAGGGAGATCACCTAACAGATGGATGGACGACATAAAAATATTTGTTGGACCACAGTGGATGGGAGTCGCACAGGAACGGGAGGAGTGGAGAAGGAGAGGGGAGGCCTATGTCCTGCAGTGGGCAAACACAGGCTGATGATGATGATGGGAAATAGTTTTAAATTTGAATATAAACGTTCAAGTTCAGTGACGTAAAAAGTTCAGTGTAGGCCACAACCCCCATTTTTTATATATTGTCATTGAAAGCAAATGTGTATCAAAAAATTTGGCAATATTGGATGATTGGTCACATCCCATTCGTTTTTATATTTTTTTAGTTAAGTGTACATTTAGTTTAAAATATTTCTGCACAATAAGACTATGAGACTTAAAATTGACACAAAAATCTGCATTAAAACAGAATAAGAAGTTTAGACTATAGTAATTAGTTTGTATTAAAACGGACCTAAAGGTCTACACAAAAAAATAAGAAGAAGAATTAGACTATAGGAAATAGTTTGTATAAAAACTGACGCAAAAGTCTACATAAAAGAAGAATAATTAAACTATAGGAAATAGTTTGTGAATTGAGTGTGTATTGAACTTCACCTAAATTATTTTGATAATTTTCCGATGGGAAATGTATGTTTGTTGGTTAAGTACTCGATATAGGTACTTTTTATTTTTTCAACTCGTTAATATCTTTCTTGGTTATACTAGATGTAAGAAAATGCATTTATTTTTTACATCTAAATAAAATATACATACATACATACATACATACACATATAATTTGCGAATATATAGGTACCTACATTGTTTTTTTTTCGAATTTTGCGAATTGTTTATCTAATACTCTTTGTGTATCTTTATTGGGTTTTGAAGGATATCTGATGAGTGCTTTTAATATTTAAAATCGCTAAAAAGGCACACCACTTTAATTAATTAATTAATTAATTGACTATTTTTTTTTCTTTCCCCCTAGCGCTTTTATCCCGTTTCTATCGGGGTACGCTTTGACCATGATTTCGGCAAGTCTGGTTATTACATTGAAGCGACTGCCATCTGACCTTCGTAACCCTTAGAAAGGGGAACCAGACAAATTGGATCATGGCTACACATAGCTAGTGATATAAATCCGCACATATATTTTTTTTTTAAATCAGAGGTGCGTGCCCTGCCCGGATTCGAACCGTCGACCTCACGCATGTGAGGCCACGACCTTACCGCTGGGCTATCACCGCTTTAATTTATTAACTAATCAATAAATAATAAATAAATTAATAGAATTCTTGTTGAAAAGACACATAAAAGATTACATGAAATATTTTTTTATTAAGAGGAATTAAAATTGGTTGTATTATTCATTTTGCTTATAATATTTACATAATATATACTATTCGCTATTGTTTTGAAGTCGAGTATATTTAGAGTGTGTTTTCTAAATCAATTTCTAAACGAGTATCATGAACAGAATGCATTCGAGTTTCAGAATATACCTACTTAGTGTATGACAATAAAATTGAATCCTTTTTACTCTCCAAACTATGGAATAGTGGAGAGTCATGATTTCACAATTTTTAAGCGTATTTTTTTTTACATCAATTTCTCAACGGGTATCATGTAGAGAGTGCACGCTGTGAGTTTCGTCGTGATGTGTTTGTATGTATGACGTACGGCGTATGGATTATCCTTTTTGTGTCCTCTCTACAGCCCAAACTATAAGTCCGATTGACTTCATATTAACATCATATGTGTAAAGTGCATAGACCTAGAGCTGAATAGTTTTCCATAGATATCCGTTAATTTCATATCTATGATTTCATCTGTCCAATATTTCAAAATGCTCTCACGGTCTGGAAAATTTAGGTATTATTATACTATTTGAAAATGTCAAATTTTAAAGAAAAAGTCTATGCTTTGCCATATAGTAAATTTCATATTTGTATGAAAAATGTATAGAACAGATCAACAGAAGTAAAATAGCTTCTGTAAAGGAAAATTGAGTGATCAACTTCATATTGATATTGTATGTGTCTCTCTATAGACAAGTGTATTTTTTACTCTCCACTTCTATCTTCCTCAACGAGTAGGCAGTGAGAACCGAACACCGCATTCTTCTATCTTGACACATACATCGCCTCATCAACATTGATACACTGTCTCATGTATGCTCATCTTGCTAGTAATGCAATTTTACTTAAAATTTCTCAACAGGTATCATGTAGAAAATACATACTATGAGTTTCGTGACAATGTTTTTGTGTGTATGGTGTATTGTGAAAACTTTTGGTTCTCTGGACATCATGCATTTGTTTAAGAATCTAATGGAAATGTACTTCATAAAAATGCATTTAGAGATTGTCAACCTTTCAAGAAGAAAAAATGAACGCTTGCTATGGTGTGGAGAGTTTAGTGTTGAACACAACCCACTCTTTTTTCAAGACATTTCATCCAACATTGAATGTTACATAAAATTGAATCCTCAATTGATCTTTTGATATCACATATTGTGTACCTACGGTGAATTTGATAAAGTCTAGTTTACCATGGACAATTTTTAATTTCATGTGTCAAAACTCAAAAGTATATAATGCTTACTTTTTTGCCATTTTTAACTGTCTTAAAAAAGGAAGTTATGAATTCATCGTGATTTTCTTTTTTTTGAGACTTGTTTTAAAACGAGGGCGTCTACACAGTATCAATGGGGCACAACTTCCATACAACCAAATTATGTAGGCGAATAGTTTCCACATAAATACCAACATAGGCAGGGCCGGATAAACGTGTTTTTGCGCCCGTAGCAATATATTTGAATCCCCCCCCCCCCAATTATTTTTGGAATTTTAAATGTAGAACAATTTAAAATTATATAAAATTACATCGGGTCTAAAATGACGAATCAGTTTGTTAATATTACCTAAACCTACATATATAATTATTTATTATTATTTATAAAAATAGCCACAATTGAAGATTCATAATAATATTACATATTTCCATATTACATTATTTGAGTATTACATTATTTGAGTCAATTTTGTTTTGTTTGACAACACCAGGGGGACAAGTCTGGTTCGACCGGCGAAATCAAAACTTTAATGACTACCCATATCATGGATATAATTATCATATGGAGTTCTATGACATCTAAAGATATTATAGAACTCCAAATAATAATTTTTAGATGGGTCGGTGGCAGAGCGGTTAGCGCGCTGGGTTAGTAATCCAGTGGTCGCGAGTTCGAATCCTGCCTCGACCGATTTCGTTCACCTATAGCACAAGCATTTATTTGCTTATTTTAGGGAACGTAGGAAGATGTATATGTACTCGTTTAACAAGGACATATTCATTTTTTGTAAAAAAAAAATTATATCCATGATATGGGTAATCACTGGGGTTTCGATTTCACCGGTCGGACCAAACTTGCCCCCCTGATATAATGTCCAAATAACATGTTAAAAGTAGCCGAGCACAAGATATTAGCACTAAGCGGGATTTTTTACATTCACACCATAATGCCGAGCCTCTATCCGGGTACGCAAAGAGAACCGAGTGCCATACCTGCGGTTTTTTGATTTATATGATTAACATTTTAGAATTTTTAGCGCCCTTTTTAAGACAACCGCCCTGACTTCTTGATCCTGATTGTTCTCATTCCTGGGTAATTTTGTCTATTAACTCATTCCTGAGTAATTTTATTTATTAACTCATTACTGGGTAATTTTGTTCATTAACTCATTCCTGGGTAATTTGGTTTATTAAATCATTCCTGGGTAATTTTGTTCATTAACTCATTCCTGGTTAATTTGGTTTATTAACTCATTCCTGGGTAATTTTGTTCATTAACTCATTCCTGGGTAATTTTCTTTATTTACTCATTCCTGGGTAATTTTGTTCATTAACTCATTCCTGGGTAATTTTGTCTATTAACTCATTCCTGAGTAATTTTATTTATTAACTCATTCCTGGGTAATTTTGTTCATTAACTAATTCCTGGGTAATTATGTTTATTAACTCATTCCTGGGTAATTTTGTTCATTAACTAATTACTGGGTAATTTTGTTTATTAACTCATTCCTGGGTAATTTTGACAGAAAATTTGATTTTTTTTCCTATCTCATAACATATACCTAGCTATATCTAATTAATGCTCTTAAAAATAGTAAGAATTTTTTTATTAAAATAAAAATAATAATACGGCATTTAATATAGCGCCGTTTAATGAATTATGAACATTTCAAGGGCGCTAATAGTTTAGTTGAGTGCCGCTCTACGACACAAAGCTTTTTTCAGTCCTTAAGTGAATGTGCTCTTGCTTTGAGCACTACAAACATCTGCAGACAGTGAATACCACTTAATTGGACCGCTAACACCAAAGCATCGGTCATAGTAAGCCGCTTTGTTGTCTCTGTCCAACTTCTTTAGGGAGTTGTTACTCTGTGATCCAGACGAACTGAGTGTGAGATGCCTCCCAGAGCGCTCTTTTCTCTGACACAGCTCTTTTATGTAATGTGGTGCTAGATTGATAACTTATAGGATCAGAAAAATGTGATGTTCTTATCCTATAAGTTATAGGATATCACGATTGTGAAATATTTCACATGGCTTATTAAACTCCGAGGTACGGCAATCATTGATATTTTATTTCAAAAACAAAAAAAATTTCACCAATTCTAAGTTGAAAGCCATATTAGATACAAAAGGTAATCAAAGTTACGAAATGAAAAAAGTGGGAATATGACATCGAATTGAAAAAGACTATAATGACTGTCTTCTCCATAGAATTTATCATAATATAATCTAAGGTCTTCTCATTGAAATTATTTAATTAGATAAAATTATTATGTAGGGGACACCCGCTTAGGATGACTATGTGAATATATGTATTTGTAAGATAACACCATTGATAGAATATTTTTTTTTAATTAAATATTTGCTATATTATAAATAATATTTTTGTCTACAATAATTCAAGCAGTATTTTTACACAGATACATAAGTATAATAGATAACCGCCATCTTACCCGCTATACGGGAAAGTTGACGAATTGTATCACAGTATGGGTTCTGTCATACAATTCTAGATGAAATTGAAATTATAAATTAATTTTTATTTGATTGCACTTATTTACATTTTTATTACATTTATTTACGACTAGGTACACATCACACATACTAAACATACATACATCGTTTAAAATTAAGTCACATCAACGGATTTGAAAGTAACGAGATGAAAAATAAAACATAATAGAAAATATTTCAATGATAAAATATTATTTGTCTTTCTTTACTTTGTTATTTTTATATAAATAACAGAAATATTTTGATCTAAAATAACAGAAATATTTTGTCAATCAAGACATAAATCTATTTAAAAAATATGTATGTACGGTAAGATGACGAATTTCTCAAATAACTCGTCAACGTACGTAAGTAACGTTTGAAAAAATATAATTCACAAATGATTATTCACAAATGTTCATGATTAGAATTTATTTTCAAGGGATAGTAAAATATTGCTATACTTATTTCAAATAATAAAATAAATATTAACTAAAATTTACAGGTAAGTAAGTATTATTAAATACATCCAATTTTAATATTGTTTATTTACATCAACTAAGTAAACATCCGACCGCCGTGGCACAGTTGGTAAACCGTACCATATAATCTGTGGTAAACCGTTCGGTTTGGTTAGTTGGAAGAATTTGCCATACGGCAATAAACTCGCTACTTGCGCAGGGTGCAAGGTAGAGTTCATTTATTTATTTATTTTATTTAAAAATTACTAACAGCGAATTCCGCGCAAACACTGTAACGGCATGAGGCAGTATTCGTCAACTTAGTTGTTTCGTCAACTGAGTAGTTTCGTCAACTTAGTAGTTTCGTCAACTAGCTAAGATGACGAATTGTTCAACTTACTCGTCAACTTACGTGAGTAACGTTTGAAAAAATATAATTCACAAATGTAATGTTCATGATTAGAATTTATTTACAAGAGATAGCAAAATACTTCTTTATTTAAAATAATAAAATAAATATTACTAATCTAAAATTTACACATATTATTAAAAACATCAAATTTTAATATTGTTTAAGTAAAAATGACTAACAGCGAATTCCGTGCAAACACTGTAACGGCACGAGGCAGCATTCGTCAACTTAGTCGTTTCGACAACTTATTCGTTTCGTCAATTTAGTCGTTTCGACAACTTATTCGTTGCGTCAATTTAGTCGTTTCGACAACTTATTCGTTGCGTCAATTTAGTCGTTTCGACAACTTATTCGTTTCGTCAATTTAGTCGTTTCGTCAACTTAGTCGTCTCGTCAACTTAGTCGTTTCGTCAACTTAGTCGTTTCATCAATTTAGTTGTTTCGTCAGCTTATTAGTTTCGTCAACTTAGTCGTTTCGTCAACTTAGTCGTTTCGTCAACTTAGTCGTTACGTCAACTTAGTCGTTTCGTCAGCTTATTAATTTCGTCAACTTAGTCGTTTCGTCAACTTAGTCGTTTCGTCAACTTAGTCGTTTCGTCAACTTAGTCGTTTCGTCAGCTTATTAGTTTCGTCAACTTAGTCGTTTCGTCAGCTTATTAGTTTCGTCAACTTAGTCGTTTCGTCAACTTAGTCGTTTCATCAACTTAGTCGTTACGTCAACTAAGTCGTTTCGTCAATTTAGACGTTTCGTCAGCTTATTAGTTTCGTCAACTTAGTCGTTACGTCAACTTAGGTGGGTCTCCCCTACTACGTAGAATAAAAATGAATGTGTTTATTATCGATATAATGTACTCGTATAGATATCGCTAGTTTCAGATAAGATTATTAAATGTCTTTAACATAGTTTTGAAACAAAAGTCACATTTTTTGACAGATATCTTTAAATAACGGATGGCAAATAATGACACTACTATTTATTGCATTGATAAGGGAACTCAATAAGAAGGCATAATTGGTGAACGTTGCGCAAGCGCATAAAGTGATCACGTAAACCAGACGATGACAGGTCGTAAGCCCTGTATGTGCCTTGAGATCATGGTTCTTCTATAATATTTCAACATCGCCTTTATTGAGATGTTAAAAAAATGTCAATAATATCATTCACTCACGACAGGGAAAAATTCATTGTAAAAATCGAAATACTTAATTGGAAAATAAATACCTACCTGTGAAAATAAATACCTACCTGTGAAAATAAATACCTACCTGCGAAAATAAATACCTACCTGCGAAAATAAATTCCTACCTGTGAAAATAAATACCTACCTATGAAAATAAATATCTACCTGTGAAAATAAATTCCTACCTGTGAAAATAAATACCTACCTGTGAAAATAAATACAGAAATAACTAAATACCTGTGCAGGTACTTAAACGGGTCATATTTCAATAATTAATGTTTGAAAAACTTATAAACCGTATTCGATTCGGTTTGAATTTAAAATTAAAATATTAAAATTTTTGGCCTTCCGTAACGCATTACATAATTGAAAATCTGAGTCATATTTGGCATATTATCACATTTTGAAAATTTAATATCAATAATATTCGATTGGTCTGTTGGAAAATATGTACATGAAATGGACCGTCTGTTTCTTTATATCAGTTTGTAGTTTTTGTTTGGCAGATATTACTATGGGAGGCGGCTTCAATAGAATATTGACATGTATGATGTGCTTAATCAATTGCTACACAAACTGTCTACTGAGGAGCATATTAAATAAATTGGTTACGATACAATATTACGGATATGTTTTGATATTAGTTGAAGTATTATCATTATTCGTAAGTATTTATTTTTGTGTACTAATTAATATTATTATAGTCTTAAATATTCAATTACTTTGATCCAAAACACTGAAAAGGCATTGTAAAAATATGTGTGGGGTCTTACATTATAATTCTATGTGTGGGGTATTTTTCTTGATGATTATGAGACTGAGACATGGTGCATTTTATTTAAGTATGTATTTATTCAACAGAAAACCAACAGATTATTTTCATTTTTATATAAAATAGATATAAATTTAAGATAATAATAAACACGGAAACTAATAACATTCACTTAAAGTTATATATTTAATAATAAATAAAAACTTATTCAACTCTTATGAATAAAATGCCGACTTAGACATATTTTTTGATTCACATCACAGATAATATGGAAGTAAATTTTCAGTATACTTCAGATGTGTCACTCAATGCATAGAAGCTGTAACCGGATAATCATAAGGTTTCTCGCATCTTCGCTATAGGGGCAATGAATACGCGACCGGTCCACGGCAAATTTAAATTTCCATTTTAAAATGTTTCCAGCTTTGAGGAATGGATTCAAAGATAACTTAAATAAAAAATAACCATTTTTCAATCATTATTTATTAAAAAAAACACATATGATGGATTTTATTAGCAATATTTCAAAAATCATGCCAAATAATTCATAAAATACATTGTTCTAAATAAAATGTGCATTGTAGATTATTAGGTTTTTTAAATTTATTTTCCACAAAGAAAGATTTAATACTGATTTTCGGAAAACTATATAACTTCACTTCGCCGTATTTCACTTGACAATTTATTCAAAACACAACAAAACTTGTCAGCCATCTTGCGAAGATAATCGAAAAACACAAAAAGCTTAACACCATCACCATCACATGGCGTGATAGTGTGTATGTAGATGAACACCGAAAACAACAAGAATTTTACAAAATCACACGTGTTATATTTATTATCTGGTTTACTTCAAGATTTTAAAGGATCAAAATGTTTCGCGTCACAACAAACAACAAAACATAACTGAAGTATGCTGAAGGTCTGAAAATTTTACATTGCATTTTCAAAAATACCAACATAAAAAAATAAATAAATAGCGCCACCTTTGGAGATGTAAGCGTAAAGTAAAACCAGTGCTACCAATAGAGTGCCACCGGCGTGATTCACATATGACATTCTTAAACAAAGTTATATCTAACATCGTGACATTATAACAATTAGGTACTGATTAATTTTATTTTTCCCAACCACCCTCAGCATTATGTTTTCTTTTTTCTTCTCAACTTATGAATCTGTCAATATATGTTCGTCTATCATGTACACATACACATGCACACCCACCCTCACACACACACACACACACACATACACACCCACACACTCACAATGTTTCTAGATATCTCTTTCACACACATACATATTGTTACTCTTCTTCTAATGCGCGGACCCACACTAATTCACACTTTTTATTGTCTTCTTTTGATATTAGGATAGGATAAAAATACAAACATAACATGTACGTAAGAGGTTTACTTTTAATAATTGTATTCTTGTACTGTGTACTGTCCTTTATTAAATAAAATAAATATACTAACATAAAAAGTGTATGGGAGAAGGACCTAGGGGTTTGAGGACAGGATAAAATGGGGAGATGGTTTTTTTACATCAAAAATGCTCACGTGAATAAATAAAAATATATATGTACATAGAATTATAATGTACAGAAGCCGCGTGTAGTACAAATTTCGAATTCAAATGTATGCCAAGTTTTTTTTACATGTGTGTGTGAGGCGGTAGATCGGTTGGTCTACGTATTATGTAGGTGTGCGTATCGAAATTCGTCTGTTTCAGCGTAGTTTTAGTTGGCATACATTCATTGTGCTGACTAGGTATCTGTATCATATAATATAATCTAAGAATAGGTATATATTAAGGAAACTTCACCTTTTTTGTCAGATATATAATGTCGTCCAAAATAAGAAACCCGAATACTTGTTTGAAAGATTGGAATGGTCTGAAAGTGTTCACAACTATACCACGAGGGCCAGAAGCTTGTTATTGCTTATTCCTAAGCATAGAGGGGCATCGTTTGAAGACAGTTTCAAATACGCTGTAACAAAATGCTGGAATGACTTGCCTCCACCGTTAAAAGCAGTGGAAAAAAATATATTTTTAAGGAGAATATTGTCGAGAGATGCTTCTGGCCTCGCAATCATAGTGTGAAGTATGTAAAAATTTATGTGTATTTGGGTGTGTATGTATAAATTGTGTGCACCTGTGTATATAATATTATATTAGTACATTTTTGATTTGTTTCCTTTTTTTGCTTTGGGGCATTTTTTGTACTTACATTGTAATACATAAGCAATAGGATCATGCTGAAAATCAGCTGCTGGAGGCTTGTCTTCCTGCAACATAGCTGAGCATGGTCCTTTTGAGTCGAAAAAGTTGTTTTTCTTTTCATTTGTAGTTCTCGTGTATTTGTATGTATGTACCTTAACTTCATTTTTTTGTCTAAATAAATGTTCTTTATTATTATTATAAGCATATGTGAATGAGACCGTGAAATATTGGAGGCTTTCGAGATGTGGACCTACTGATGAATTCTACAAAATGATGAGGTTTTCAGTAGAATTAGAATAAAAAATACCAGGCACATGTTAAACACCATACTAAAAAGGAGAAATACAAATTGGATAAGTCGTTAATTTGACTAAAAAAACATTACATGAATTATCAAATAAATTGTTATTTTACCTATTTGTTTCAGCTATTTATAAATACAGTCAAGAGAATATGGAAATATTTGAAAAAGCCGGTGAGTAAAAATTTGACACATACATACATACATATTATGTGGCTCTACAATCCAGGTCGGGTCTTAGCCTCCTACAGAGCCCGTCCCCATGGCTATCGGTCTTGTGATGCATTACTCCAGTTTATAGATGCCGATGTTGTTTGCCTACTTCGCTATTCCGTCCAGCCATCAAAGCTTCGACCTTCCAATTCTTCTTCGTCCTCCCGGTGCACCATTCATTATTCATCTTGGGACGTCCTCTTCGCTCATACTCTGTATGTGTCCGGCCCATCTGAGTCTTTCTTGTACAAGCATTTCTTTTTTTTAATCTAATACGACACTTTCCGTTGTCACAAATCATTTTCATCTTCATTTTCATTACTTTTCTCTCAAAAGTTTCCAGGGTTCTATCAGTTTTAGTGATCATTTGTCACCATTGTGTCGAGATACACAAACTCTCCGACAGTTTAGAATGTGTAATCGTCAACTCGCAAATCTGATGGTTTTCGGCGTCCATGCACTGGCATATACTTTGTCTTTCCCTCGTTCACCATCAACCCCATGTTTCGGCGTCCATGCATGCATTGGCATATACTTTGTCTTTCCCTCGTTCACCATCAACCCCATGTTTCGGCGTCCATGCATGCATTGGCATATACTTTGTCTTTCCCTCGTTCACCATCAACCCCATGTTTCGGCGTCCATGCATGCATTGGCATATACTTTGTCTTTCCCTCGTTCACCATCAACCCCATGTTTCGGCGTCCATGCACTGGCATATACTTTGTCTTTCCCTCGTTCACCATCAACCCCATGTTTCGGCGTCCATGCATGCATTGGCATATACTTTGTCTTTCCCTCGTTCACCATCAACCCCATGTTTCGGCGTGCTTTAAAGGCAGTAAAAATATGACTCATATCATAATATGTGTAGGTACTGTACTGGTTTATTAAATAATGAAAAATATTGGTGGTGGTAGAGCGGTTAGCGCGTTGGGATATCAATCCAGTAGTCGCGTGTTCGAATCCTGCCACGACCGATTTCGTTCACCTATACACCACAAGCATTAGTGCTTAGTAAAGGGAATGTATGAGTATGTATATTATTTACTAGTTACAAAAAACATATTCGAAAGTTCAGACCATATATAATGTAAACCTCTTTGGCGACAGTTACATACTATGATCCGCCAATAAAAAATTAAATAGAAATAGGAGACTTCTACAGCCAACTACTATACAGACGACATTTGCCCAAAGATATATTCATTTCCTAGGCCCAAGAATATATAACAAAATAATCCCGAACTTTGCCAA
Source organism: Molanna angustata (assembly GCA_963576475.1). Lineage (NCBI taxonomy): Eukaryota > Metazoa > Arthropoda > Insecta > Trichoptera > Molannidae > Molanna > Molanna angustata. The sequence continues at coordinate 2,077,585 of OY754982.1, read as the reverse complement.
CTCAATCTCCCCAAGTGGGAAAAACTTGGCAAAATTGGTGACCAAGTGGCTCATTGATAGAGGAAGAAATGAATCAGAAAAAGACTTGACCTACATCATAAAATAACAAAATGACAATGCTTTAGACGATATAGGTACATGAGACAACTTACACTTACATCAGAAAACGACTTGACCTACATCATAAAATAACAATGCTTTAGACGATATAGGTACATGAGACAACTTACACTTACATCAGAAAAAGACTTTACCTACATCATAAAATAACAAAATGATCAAAATGATATCCTACATCATAAATAACGTCTAAAGAGACGATATAGGTACATGAGACAACTTACACTTACATCAGAAAAGACTTGACCTACATCATAAAATAAAAAAAATGACAATGCTTTAGACGATATAATATGTACATGAGACAAATTACACTTACATACATACTTGATTTTCACATTCCTTGAATATTATTACATCATACATACATCATGACAAAAATTAATAAAAAATAGTATCACACCAGAACAGACCCAGGTCTAGTGAGGTGATATATTCCATGTAACTTTTAAGTGTTCATAATATAATATAATGTAATACCAATTTGTTATATATATATATATATATATATATATATATATATATATATATATATATATATATATATATATATATATATATATATATATATATATATATATATATATATATATATATATATATATATATATATATATATATATATATATATATATATATATATATATATATATATATATATATATATATATATATATATATATATATATATATATATATATATATATATATATATATATATATATATATATATTTTTATTTTTATTTTTTATTTTTTCAAATTGAAGCTAACAATGTACAAAGAATAGTATATGTATATGTATAAAAATATCAAATATAACAATTATCATCTCCGCACATCAATTATTAGCTTACAATACTATCATGATTTATATATATATATATATATATATATATATATATATATATATATATATATATATATATATATATATATATATATATATATATATATATATATATATATATATATATATATATATATATATATATATATATATATATATATATATATATATATATATATATATATATATATATATATATATATATATATATATATATATATATATATATATATATATATTTATTTATATATATATATATATATATATATATATATATATATATATATATATATATATATATATATATATATATATATATATATATATATATATATATATATATATATATATATATATATATATATATATATATATATATAATGTTAAAATTTATATGTGATAATTTGTATTTTTTCTGGAAAAAAAAATACTGATGTATCGTGGTATTTATATATATATATATATATATATATATATATATATATATATATATATATATATATATATATATATATATATATATATATATATATATATATATATATATATATATATATATATATAATGTTAAAATTTATATGTGATAATTTGTATTTTTTCTGGAAAAAAAAATACTGATGTATCGTGGTATTTATTGAACGTGTAGTCTAGCGTATTGATGGATGTCAATATTTATTTATGGATTTCTAGATTTCTTAATTCCGTATTGACGACCCTTCGGATTGTGATAAATATTGATCGTGTAATCTCGCGTCAATATTTATCACGTCAGTACTGAGTACGCATTACGCTAGCGATGAAGATGGACGGTTTTTTGGATCTCACAGAGGTAGAGGCACCCTCCTAGTCCGCGTCCCGCGCCCTCTTGACTAGTGATCAGGGGGGCAAGTTTGGTCCAACCCTCGAATTCAAAACGCCCGTGATAACCCATGCATATCATGGATATAATTATCATATGGAATTCTATGACATCTAAAGATATTATAGAACTCCATATGACATTTATATCCATGATATGGGTAATCGTGAGGGTTTTGATTTGACCAGACTTGCCCCCCCCAGAAAGTTTAAAGAGAGTTTATCCTAAATTTAGAAGTACTACCGGAGGTATGGGATAGTTCCTCAAAAGATTACAAAAATGTAAAAAAAGGATAAGCACTGCAAAAATTACCGAAAATTTTCCAAAAAATAAAAAGTGATGCCACGATTGATGATGTAAAGAAAAAGATTAACATTTTATGCTCGAACTACCGGGAGGAACTCAAAAAAATACTGAACTCATAACGTTCAGGAGCCAGCAGCCGAAAACCTTATGTCTTTAAAATCTCTTCCTGTTGCCAAATAATACAAAGTTATGTAATGCTTTTTTTTCTCTCGGGGAAATAGATTTCCTCATCACTGTATCTTGTTTTCCAACTGTCGATTCGTTCATGAGAATTCAATTCTCTTAATGAATCGACATTATTAAGCCAAGATGCGTGTACGAAGGAAAATTTTGTATGGTGTAGTGGACTTTTTGCATGCTAATAACACCAACTAGAGGCCTCGCAGCATATATGTAGAACATTTTGTGTGAGTTAATTCGGAGTAGAACATTTTATGTGAGTTTTGTGTGTGTGTGTCTGTGTGTGTATCTGTGTGTGTCTGTGTGTCCCCCCCCTCCTTATAACTTTTGATCCGCTCAATTTACAGAGCCCAAATTTTCAGAATATATAAACAGTTATAGGCCTACAAAACTTTTATACTCAGAATTGTGAATTTTTGTTTCAGTCAGGGGTTATCAACTTTTGAAATTTTGATTTATTTTTCCATATATCTCAAAAACCGTAAAAGCTAGAACGCTGAAAATTGGTATAAACATAGACAAATACAAAATCTCAAATCAGTTTTTTTTAAAAATTCCAGGATTTCTCAAACATTTTTTATTAAGAAAAATATTTTTTTTTATGATAAATTTATGAGTTTAACTGCCTATATTACCATTTTTTTAAAAAATATCGAAAAAGCCGAAACACCCCAACTAGATAATTTAATTTTATATAAAAAATATAAACATTGTATTAGCACATCTTAAATTTTTTTTAACAATTTTTATAAAAATTGAATTTAGTGACGACATCACTTCATACAATTTGTATGGTAGTCGCCTATACACAATATATAAGAAGACTTAATAGTTTGATACTTAAATCTCCAAACATACATACATACCATCATACTGTTTTCATATTCTGTGTAGGAAAAAACAGACTGACCTCCATACTATCCTATCCTGACAAACATACCTACTTGTTTTATATAGAAAATAAAATATCTTCAAATATTTATTAATTTGTGTTGTTTATAGTTCGGTACGTATTCGATTATGCATACTATCGCCATCGACAGTTGGATCCCATGTGTTACATGCAACTAGTGTTAAAATTGTGTTACCATTGTTAGAAGTTCTTCAAAGCAGATTTTGGGCATTCGAAAATAATTTTCGTAATCATCCATCTCGCCATGTACTTTAATTTCAGTCATTAAATTCAAATGGGTGTACCTTTCTCTTTGTTGTTACCAATTTTTTGACCATCGCTTTCTTTTAACTTTTCTTTAAACCAATTGCTAAAACAATAGTGACACAGGCTTTAATTTTTAGCTCTGTGTCCATTTTAACGAGTATTCAACAAGAAACCGGACACAATATAGACGTAATAAATACTTTGTGTGTAAGCTGGTGTATCAATCCATCAATAAAAACAGACTTCCATCAATAAATATTGAATTGATAGATCACAGTAAATACCTTACGTGTAAGAGCCTGTCCAGATAAGGCGTTTTGCGCGCGAGCCCACTCGCGCGCTTCAATTTCTGTTGCGTCCAGATACCTATTGTGATGGTATTTAATTTTTCATATTATTTACTACAAAACAACTGGAAATGTATTCACTACACTACGTATGTAGTCTAACAAATTATATTATTAAATAAACTATTCTTTACTTACGTACCTAAAGTTGTTTTTTTCTTCGGAATTACCGGCTTCACAAAAAATTCGACTAATTATTCTCAGTTCCTACGTTTTATTTGTATATTGGAATAGTCTGTTGATTCCATATCTCATATGGCTACTATTTTTTCAACTTCGTCACTTAAAGGTTCCGTATCAAAGTTATTACGCTCCATTTCAAACCAAATACCTCCACTCGCCAAGTACTCGCGCGTAA